>CM022760.1:7171974-7241974 GCA_012411365.1 Ameiurus melas | reverse complement strand
TTTAATATTTTTTTTTATTTATTTTTTTTATAAAAAATATATTATTAAAATTATTTATTAATATTTTTTTATTATTAAAATATATAAATAAAAAAATATAAATAATTAAATAATATATTATAATAAAAAATATAATATATAAAAAAAAATAAAAATTAATAATATAATATATAATATAATTAAAAAAAAAAATAAAAAAAAATATTAATTAATAAATAATAATATTATAAAATAAAAAAAATATTATAAAAAAAAATTTTTTAAAATATAATATATAATATAAAGTTTAAAAAATATAATATAAAAAAAATTTATTAATGGTATATTATATTATTATAGCATAGTAAATATATTATAGTAAATATTTATTAATGATATATTATATATTATAGCTTAGTAAATATATTATAGTAAATGTTTATTAATGTTATATTATATTGTACTGAATATATTATAGTAAATATTAATGATATATTATATATTATAGCTTAGTAAATATATTATAGTAAATATTTATTAATGATATATTATATATTATAGCATAGTAAATATTGTATAGTAAATATTTATTAATGATATATTATATATTATAGCATAGTAAATATATTATAGTAAATATTTATTAATGATATATTATATATTATAGCATAGTAAATATATTATAGTAAATATTTATTAATGATATATTATATATTATAACAGTAAATATATTATAGTAAATATTTATTAATGATATATTATATATTATAGCTTAGTAAATATATTATAGTAAATATTTATTAATGTATATTATATTATTATAGCATAGTAAATATATTATAGTAAATATTTATTAATGATATATTATATATTATAGCTTAGTAAATATATTATAGTAAATGTTTATTAATGTTATATTATATTGTACTGAATATATTATAGTAAATATTAATGATATATTATATATTATAGCTTAGTAAATATATTATAGTAAATATTTATTAATGATATATTATATATTATAAGCATAGTAAATATATTATAGTAAATATTTATTAATGATGTTATATATTATAGCATAGTAAATATATTATAGTAAATATTTATTAATGATATATTATATATTATAACAGTAAATGTATCATTGTAAATATTTATTAATAATATATATTATGACAGTGAATATTTATTAATGATTTATTATATCCTATAACAGTAAATGTATTATAGTATATATTTATTAATCGCATACTATATATTGTAGTAAATATTTATTAATTGTATATTATAGTGTAGTAAATATATTATAGTAAATATTTATTAATGATATATATATATTATAACAGTAAATATTTATTAATTATTTATTATATATTATAGCGTAGTAAATATATTATGGTATATTATAGTGTAGTAAATATGTTATAGTAAATATTTATTAATAAAATATTATATATTATAGCGTAGTAAATATATTATAGTAAATATTTATTAATGATAAATATATTATAGTAAATATATTATGGTATATTATAGCATAGTAAATATATTATAGTAAATATTTATTAATAATATATATTATAACAGTAAATATTTATTAATGATTTATTATATATTATAACAGTAAATATATTATAGTAAATATTTATTAATGATATATTATATATTATAACAGTAAATGTATCATTGTAAATATTTATTAATGATATAATAATGATATCTTAATGTTTACAAAAATTAATGATATCTTTTGTTTACAAAAATTCACTAACATACTCTGCTCTCATGGATATCAAACAATTCCAAACACAACACAGGTTTATTAACTAAATACATTTTTGTTAAATATAGGAGTGCAATGATTATTGGCACCCCTATGAATTCATATGAGAAAAATCTATTTGTTCAACCAAGACTTCGACCATGACTTCCAGTTTCACAGGGGTATAAATATGAGGTAACACACAGGCCAAATCCCCTTAGTCATTCATAACAATGGGTAAGAGCGAGGAATATAGCTGTGATGTGTGAAATGTTGTTGAGCTTCACAAAATGGGGCGTGTCTATAAGAAACTATGGGGTCAGAAAGTCTCCAAAACTACAATCTGAATTCACCTACATCACCAAGTTGTTTGGAAGGGTTTCAAGAAAAAAGCCTCTACTCTCATCCAAAAACAAACTCGAGCGTCTTCAGTGTGCCAGACACTACTGGAACTTCAGGTGGGATCGGGTTCTATGTTCAGATGAAACCAAAATAGAGCTTTTTGGCAATAATAAAGGTGGTTTGGCACACAGAGAGTTAGCCATATGGAAAAGTACCTCATGCCCACAGATAAATATGGTGGTGGCTCTTTAATGTTTTGAAAAAATGGTTTACTGACCACAACATCAAGGTCCTGCCATGATCATCCCAGTCCCCTGACCTGAACCCTATAGAAAACCTGTGGGGTGAACTGAAGAGGAGTGTCCACAAGCGTGGACCTCTAAATAGGAAGAAAATGGAGACATTCTGTATGGAAGAACATTCTCCGATCCCTCGCCAGGCATTCTCCAACCCCATCATGCATTATAGGAGAAGACTCAGCGCTGTTATCATGGCAAAACGAGGTAGCACAATGTACTGACTAAAACATGCAAGTAATAGTTATAATAGCACACCTATATTTAACAAACATGATATATATATTTTTTTTTCATAAACCTGTGTTTTATTTGTAATTGTTTGAGGTCATGAGAGCAGAGTATTTTTGTGAATTCTTTTTTTAACAAAAGATCAAAAGGTTAAACAATAAAGACACAGCCTACCTTGCTCGTATTTACCAAGGGTGCCAATATTAATGGAGGGCACTGTAAATAGATAGATAGATAGATAGATAGATAGATAGATAGATAGATAGATAGATAGCACTTTAGATAGATAGATAGATAGATCGATAGATCGATAGATCTTTGTATATATAAAGTCTGTCCTATTTTCATTTGTTAGAAGCATTTAGCAAACAGTAGATGTTTTTGATGAATTGTAGATAGAGTGTTTCCTCTCTTAATCATTTCCTAGCTGTAAAGATTTATGGATAAAATCATTATAGATTAAAGTGTTTGCATTCAGGCAGAATTAAATCCCTGCCTTTTATAAAAGACCTGATTGAACGGCTGAGTAACGGGGCCGTTAATAAGATGTCACTGAGCAAATCTTTCAAGGACAAATGGACTAATCAAAGGGCTAATGAATGTGTCGTCATTAGAGATGTTTCTACTGATAAAATCAGAGCAAACAAGATGTCTTTGTACACGCTGCTGCGGAACAGCATGAAACAAGCCGAGGAAGCATCGAGAATGCACGAACAGCTTTCACCTCGCAATTAAAGTTCAATTAATCACCAGTTTTTTCAGCCGAATAGGTCGGACTAATGGTGTGTCGACACGAATGATCAACAGGTTTGCAACGTCGGAGCGATCGGTTTGGTGAAATGTCATTGTTTTATCTCGAGGTACAAAATAAACACTTCAAAGGGACTAGCGCGGAACGCTAGAAGGCTACATTTCTCTGAACCCATACTACAAACACAGAATGTGTTCCTGTCTAGATAAGAGGTCGAGCTACAGGAAATCACAAACACGTCACGGAAATATCTCACTGTCATACACACGTACATTTGACTTCGGTAAAAAAAAAAAAGAAAGAAAAGGAAAATATATATTAAAATCTGAAATAACGCATTGCTGAATTATAATATCAGTGGCTTGATGATGCTGACTATCGAATCTGCATACTTTCAGTGTATGCTTATTTTGTGTGTTACTGCTGTCATATTTATAGTTTTTTTTCCCTGTATTTTACTATATCATAAGGACAGCATAGGGTATTCTGTGCTAGCGGCCAGAAGGGTGTGTGTTTAAATAGTGTTGGATGAACGCACTCGCTAAATAAATTAATATCATGATAAATGGTGCTTTTGTCAGTAATGTCAGAGTGAGCGTGAGAAATCTTCTCCGAAATCCTGTCAGGTTAGCTCATGTTAGCTATCTGGCTAGCATTAACAGTACAGAATATAAACGTTCAGAAATATGACTGATAAATCATATCTCTATCAGGTTAGCGCATGTTAAATATGAGGCTATTGTTGGCAGCGAAAAACGATATGACCAAGAATCCTTTCAGAATTACCGCCAGGTTAGCGCAATAGCTAATTGCCTAATGTTATTAGTGAAGACTGTAAACGTTAAGGAATTTGATTGAAAAACACTCAAAGATCACTTTATGTATGTGGCTAGCATTAGCTGTGAAGTATATAAACATTCGTAAATATGACCAAAAAATAAATAAATAAATCCTTTGGGAAATCCTGTCAGGTTAGATTATAGGTAATTGGTTAACAATTACAGTGATGACTATAAACATTAATGCGAAAAATCCTCTCAGAAATCCCACATATGTGGCTAGTTTTAGCAGCGAAGGCTAAAATGTTTAGAAATATGACTGAAAAAATTATCCCAATTGCGACGGTGGTGAGGGAAAACTCCCTAAAATGTTAAGAGGAAGAAACCTTGAGAGGAACCAGACTCAGAAGGGAACCCGTCCTCATCTGGGTAACAACAGATAGTGTGAAAAAGTTCATTATGGTTTTAAATGAAGTCTGTTTGGCCTTAGAAGCAGCCGTAGTCCCAGCAATCTGGAATTGGAGTAGATGAGCGCTCCATCCAGAGGTAGGACATCCGAAACGGATCAGGCAGGTCCGGAGAGCAGAAAGGATCAGGATCTCTAGTAACTCCATAAAATCATGTGTGGCTCGGGCAGAAGAGGAGAGGGAGAGAAAAGATTATTAGGACTGTGCTTAGCGGAACAGACAGTCTAGTCAGGGTAGGCTTGAGTAAACAAATACGTTTTAATCCTAGACTTAAACACTGAGACTGTGTCTGAGTCCCGAACACTAATAGCAAGACTGTTCCATAACTGTGGGGTTCTAGAAGAGAAACCTCTTCCCCCTGCTGTAGCCTTCGCTATTCGAGCTACCGTCAAAAAGCCTGCATCTTTTGATTGAAGTAGGCGTGGCGGATCATATAAAACCAAAAGGGCGCTTAGATACTGTGGCGCGAGACCGTTTAGTGCTTTATAAGTTAATAGTAGTTTTTTTTATAATATAATACAATACAATGTATGAATATGAATTACAAATCCTGTCAGATTAGCTCATTTATGCTTGTTGGCATGTGTGTAAATATATATATATATATATATATATATATATATATATATATATATATATATATATATATATATATATATATATATATATATATATATATATATATATATATAAAGAACATTTATTAAAAGATCCTCTCAGAAATTCTGTCTGCTTGATTCATGTGAGCTAGTTGACTAGCATTAGCAGTGAAGACTATAAGCCTTACAAAAATTCTGTCAGGTTAGCAAATATTAGCTTTCTGGCTAGCATTAGTACTAAGGATTGGGAAAATTTGTAATGAGAAATTCTCTCAGAAATATTAGCAATAAAAATGATAAACATTTCTAATATTACAAGTACTCTAAATGTATATTTTATTCCATGAAAAAAGAATGAGGTGTAATTACGTGGTAGCTCTGATACTGACGGTCGGGATCGATATTAGCAAGATACGGTGAGATCACTTTTGAATTTTAGATGTGTACAAAGACCTGGCCCTATACTCTCCATAGATAAGACAGATATACTGTCATTCTGTACACTCAATAATTGAGGGCTACATCTTTAAAATTACCTCATAAGGGAAAATAAAATAGTTATAAGATCCGACTTTTGGTGCACATCCTCAAGCAATTCTTCCCATGGAAAAATAAGATGGACATCTTCTGAACAGCACGAAGGGAATCTCTCAGTCAAGCCCTACACAGAACAGCTTACTTTTCAAAGCCATAAGAACAATATTAGATCATTATTCAACAACACTGTGTTCTTATTTAACACAGTTTCCATTAAAATAAAAGTGATCAGGCTTTTTATGATTCTCCACTTCCTCCAGACCTTAACAGAAATGAGTTCTCATATAAAGACAAGACTATAAGGATTAAAATTCAGTAGCAGGCTTGCAAGCGATCCATTATTTATTAGTCTATCCTCTAATGATGATAACCCAAGAGGCGCTATTATCCAAGAATGTCTAGCTGTGACCTATTGGATATAACACTGATATTATCCTCAAATACCAACTACCTGCATCTTTCACTCAATGCCATCAAAGATACATTTGGAATTATTATGAGTGTCTGGTGAGACATTACTATTGCTGTACATAATAAACTTGGACCATGTCCGAACATTATTTAAGATGCCTGTGATTAGGAAACAGTCAATCTTGACCGCTCCAATCTTTCTGATTTCTATCTAATCTCCAATTCGCCTTTTCTTGGTAAGATTTAAAGTATTTTTTTTAATCTATGACGCACTATAGTATAGAATCTGCACTGGTTAAAGATGTCAATGGCCTGCTGCTTGCCTCAGGCTATGTCCACATGAATCTGGATAGATCTGCAAGTTGAATTTTCATTTTGAAACGTTTTCAAACGTTTTCCAAAAATCGCTCGTCCACACGGAAACATCTGGAAACGCTCACATTCCTATACTGCACATGCGTAAAAATGTAAGAAGCTTCAGCCTGTGCCATTTCCGTCAGGTATTTATTTATTTTCCATAAATAAACGCAATGTCAAGGACAAGCACAGGGCTTTTTAAATGAACTGACGAAGAGGTGGAGCTGAATATCCCTACTACCCTACTACACAGTGGCGGAAAGCAGCACGTCAAAGGAGTAGTATATTCGAATTCTCAGTATTCATAAAACAGTAGGTGAGAAATACCCAGATCACGTACTGCTTCCGTCTCGATTCTGCATTATGCAACCGCTGGACACTGTGGATACTGCGCTATCCCATAGTGCAACGGGAATGTGTCGGAAGAACTGTCAGAATCCGCGCCGCCTACTACGTCAGGATTGTATTCGTGCTTACCACATATACTGATCAGTACGTACTGTATCAACGGCTGAGCAGTGGGTACCGAATCAAATGCGATAGGTACTGTCACGGTATGTGATTTCGGACACAGCCCAAGATGATAAAGTTGAGTTGAATGGGTCACATGATCGTTTTTTGAATATCTCCGTTTTCTCAGTCCACGCTACAACGAGAAAACGGCGTTTTCGAATGTATCCCCTTGCGAGAGCGTTTCCAAAAAGCTCAGTTTCCGCTGTCTCAGTGTGGACGGAAGGCCTAAACGTAGAGACAAAGATGCGTTTTCAAGTCTTGTTAGAGTTGTGTGCAGAATTTAAAACACAGTTAGATTAGACAGACAATTAGATCTCGTTTCACAGACTGTTAATGGTTTGCTAAAGTTTTCGAAGACAATCAGGTGTCCCACAAGGTTCTGTTTTAGGTCCACTATTATTTTCTCTTCATATCTAGCCCCTTGGACATGCACATAAACAATGCTGGCTTTAACATCTAAGCTGATACACAATTATACTTCTAATTATGTTATATGATGCTAAGTCTGCTTGAAATTAGGTTATAAATCTCACCATGGAGGGTGATGGTTTTTTTTTTCTATAAAAACAAAAGATACAGTTAAGGACCTTGGTGTAACTGTAGATCAGGGGTGTCAAACTCAAATTCTGCCCTGGCCACATCAGCATTTTTGAAAGGCCATAATATTAAAAATAAATAAATAAATAAATAAACACTTTACTATCTGTTCTAATGATGAACACCAGTAACTTACTCTGAAATTAGAATAGGATGTTTCTAGGAAAAAGAAGGACTAGGATGAGATATTCTCATAAGTAGAACTCACACAGGCTTATCTCCAGTAAGAATGTAGTACATATCCATACATAGTTATCGTCTCTATATGGAGACAAATCACGTTTTTGGACACAGGTATGACTTTCAATAGAAATACATTAAGTTCATCTAGCATTACAGCACAGCAAATGCTAGCTCACATGCTCTGTACACGTGGAAAAATGTTGAGTAGACCATTTCTATATTCCATCCATCCATCCATCTTCAACCGCTTACTCCTTTTCAAGGTCGCGGGGGAACCTGGAGCCAATCCCAGGGAGCATCGGGCACAAGGCGGGGTACACCCTGGACAGGGTGCGAGTTCATCACAGGGCCATTTCTATATTATTTTAAAATAATTTTATAAGTTTGAAACGAGGCAGCAGGCTGTGTTTGGCCCATGGGCCTTCGGTTTGACACTGGTGCTTGGTGTTTGGCATCGGTGCAAAAGAAAAAAAAAAAAAAAAAAATTTTTGTGGCAGAATGCAGCAGCTTCTATCCTTATCATGAAGAGAGCATCTAAGCATGCCCTAGTTTCATTCAAGCTACACTGGCTGCCTATGAAGTTCTGCAGTGATTACAAAGTCCAGCTTATGATGCCTAAAGAGCTGAATGTGATGTTTAACGATCTAACTGATCTCCTGAAGCATTTTGGCCCATCACAAGCACTTTGCTTCACTGAGACAGGTCTATGGTTATTCCACAGGATCAGTCGTAGCTCAGCCATTGGAAGGTCTTACATCGTGACTAAACTCTGGAAGAGTAGTCTAAGTCTAATAGCAAAACAGATCAAAAATGTTTTGTTATTTAACGAAGAAAAACATATCATCGTAGAGACTGTGAAGCTTCCGTAAGGACACATTTATTTCGCTTTCAGGGAAGGAGTCTCCAGTGTCAGCGCTTTTTAATAGTCCGAGGTAAAGCTGTAACTTGTAGGTTTTCTGACACAATAAAGACTTTGACATTTTGACATATTTCTTGGAAATATGACTTGGTGTGTCTTATTAACTCCAGCATTTAGAAAAAAGTGATACAGGGAGGTGAGAAAAAAAATTGTATAGCTGCTATAACATAAGTGCTAACTTGTTTCGTGGACGTTACACAGCATTAAATGTAACTAAAAACAGATAAAACATATGACAAAGCCGAACAAATTGAAATGGTGTAGTTGTATAATACTAGAAACGAGTCTTTATTGTTCATAGAAGAACCTATTTGTAGTCAGGGGCTTAATGAAGCTTTCACTGACCTGAGCTTTTACATGAATGGCAGGTTTATGACCCATATGGCCTTACATTATCTTTTATAATTACGTCCACAGCGTTATAATGAATTGACAGTCAAATGGTCATTATACAGTTGCCACCAGAAATATTCGACGCCCCAGTGCAAATCAGGTTTATTGTTAAAATGTGCCGACTTTCAGCTGTTTGCGATGAACAAATCAAACAAAAGAAATTGAAATAGAACGAATCAACACAGCGAATTCTTCAAGTGGTTTCTCCAAATTCAACTGAAAATGCAATTTCAACCAGTTTCAAAATTATTCAACCCCTCCATGGCAAATTAGTACTTAGTAGACCAGGCTTTTGCTGGTATGACCTGCTGTAAACGAGATGCAGAACCAGACACCAGCTTCTGGAAACGTTCCTGCGGGAATCTTATCCCATTCCTCATGAGCAATGGTCTCGAGTTCAGTAATATTCTTGGGTCTTGCGTGCTGCAGAGTGTTCTTTCTTCATTCTTCTTCTTCCAGACATACCACTGATCCGTCGTGGTGAAAAGTTCCAGTTCTGCTTCATCGCTCCACAGAACAGAATCCCAAAACGTCTGTGGATTATTTATATGATTTTGAGTGACTTTTCTTGTGCTTTTGAGTCAGTAGTGGTGAACGTCTTGGAGTTCTAGCATGGAGACCTTCTGCGTTTAGTACGCACCTTACTGTGCTCACTGAAACCTCAGTGCCTGTTACACAAGTCTTCCTGCAGGTCTTTTGCAGTCACTCGAGGGGTTTTTCACAACCTGCTTTCTCAGAAATCTGCTTGCAGCCGTTGATATCTTCCTTTTTCTGCCCCGTTCAGGTATTTCATGTGTTCCAGCTCAAGCACACCTGGTGCATCAGGTGTGCTTGAGACAACACCTGTTCTGCATATTTGTGCTGGTGTGAGGGATTCTATTCAGAGGGGTGAATAATTTTGAGACTGGAGAAATCATTAGAAGTCGCATTTTCAGTTCAATTTGGGGAAATCACTTGAAGCATTCGTCGTGTTGAACTGTTTCAGTCGCTTTGGTTTGATTTGGTTTGATTTGTTCATCGCAGACAGATAAAAGTCGGTACATTTTGACAATGCACCTGATTTGCACTGGGGGTCGAATCACTTTTGATTGCAACTGTACCTCGCAGTTCGGCTGACGGAAGATGTTTTTCTCACTCTCGAGTAACGTTCCAGTAAACATTCGGAAGCCTAGCTCAATAACATTTTAATTTAATTGTTGCTGTTAAATCACTGAGAATATGACTTAAATGCTGAACACTTAGATACTGAGATGCCAATTTTAGTCCCAAATGCGAGCTGGCAGTGATGTAGGCGGCTAGCTACGCTAGCTAATGTTAGATACACTATATGTAGTGAGTGTGCATTATTGGTGCATAATTAAAAACAAACAAAAAAAACATTTATTATTACGCATAGACTATATTTAACAGTTTGAGATTGAGTTTGTGGGTACTTTAACCTCGAAACAGCGAACAACTCATTGTGTCTCTGCCATTCTATACTATTATACAACTATAAATTGTGTCATTTTTTTTTATCTGCACATAAAATATCATCTTTATTCTATCATATAAGATTATTCACTAATTATGATTCACAGAAGTCCTTTTTTATGAAAATCCAGCATCAACTAATTCAAGTACAGCGTTCAATTCAAATACAGCACGAAATAAAGCCTCTCTCTAACAGGCTCTTGTTTCGTGATCAGTGTTGCGTCATGCCTCTTCATCTCCTCAATCTGTGTATGAGTTTCAGACGGGGCTTTAAACACATCACGAACAATTAAGTCCTTATTACGAGTCCGTAAGCTGTATCTCAGAGGACACTAAGCTGAAAGGAAACCAGAAACATTCGAAATCTCGGTGCGCTGTTTAAATGCAGCGGAACTGCTTTATTGTGGCCTGTTGGTACTTAACCTGAAAAATGACCTGTTGTAAAGTATAATCTGGTAAATCTAATTTAAGCACCATGGCTTTTAGATTGCGATTAGATTTGTATAATTTGCCAGAGGTGCTGAAATGGTTTATTTACCGTCATCACCTCCTGCTGCTCTTTGTTTCATGCTCTTATTGTAACATTTCACTTTCGGTAACTCGATTATGGTAACAAAATGTTCCTGTTTTATTATGTTAAATGGTTAATGCTAAAAACAGGATGTAGTTTCTAGCGTACTGGCATTATAACAGTGCATTCTTCTTCTTCTTCTTCTTCTTCCTCTTCTTCTTCTTCTTCTTTAGTGAAAGATGCTCTGTTGACTTAATTATAACAACCTACGGTTAATAAAATTAGCATGAGCTGAGCTCCAAATAAATCGTTTTTGTTAAATATATGAATTTAATTTGCTCAGTTATTAACCATTTATTAATCAGTCAGTCATCTTGAAGCATGTTAAATCCAAAGCCCCCTTTCAGGCATGCACATTTAACAGTAATTGATTATGAACGGCTTAAGTGTGAACGCAAAGCAAATCAAAACAACGGCACCAAGTACAATCCCTCGTGTCTTATTATTTGTGATTCCTTTTTTATTATCATTTTTAAAATGATAACTATATGGCCTGCACTTATATAGCGCTTTTTTTTAACCTTAGTGGTTCTACAAAGTGCTTTACACTGGTTCTCATTCACCTGTTCACACACACACACACACACACCAATGGTAGCAGAGCTAATGTGCAAGGTGCTAACTTTCCATCCGGTGCAGCTCGGGGTTCAGTGTCTTGCCCAAGGACACTTCAGCATGTGGAGTCACGTGGGCCGGGAATCTAACCACCAACCCTACGATTAGTGGACAACCTCACCTGATCCACAGCATTCTGAGCTATATACAACCAAGATCTGCCCAGGATCATGAAATTAAAATGAAGAAAAAAGTCATTACTATCGACAAAACAAGCAACAGACAAAATAATGTCCCCGTAACCAAAGTAACATACAGAGGGTTACCAAGTACAGTTCAAATCTCTAAAGGTCTGATAGAACCTCAATAAGGTCTAACCGAAAAATGTACTGTGCCTGTGGTACACTCTCAAAAAGCGATATCCATCAGATATGACAGCCAAGTCGACAGAACTCGGGTAGATGAATCCACCACACTTTTACGATAACATTTTAAGCAGTGGTAAGAGCAGCTGACAGGATCTTCCTTTGATAAACAGTCAGGGATAATGCACAGTCATCGAGAAAAAGAAAAAGCATCGGGTCCTTTCGGATCTGAGTCCTCAGAAGATCTTGCCAGCACATCCCGAACAGAGGACCAGAAGGACTCTATCCGAAAACATTCCCATAACATACACATATATGTAACGGGACATCTTATATAACAAACAGGGAGTCGCGTATGTAATATATACTCATTTGTAATGAATCATTTGATTGAGGTAGCAAAACAATTTCCCCAGACAGTATCCCAATCGATCCCTGTGCTTAGTTCATGACTGGACTATTTAATATTGTCGTATCAGAAGAGATTCATTGATTGTACTCACTGAACCTCTAGAAACCGTATTAAAATCTATTCAATTTATCATAAGGGGAGGAGTGACCCTAGTGGACCCGGGTATTCCAGATTTAAAGATGTTAATGAGAATGACATATCATTGGTCCAAAATTTACCATGATTTTCTTAGATATTCCCGTAAAGGGTAAGTCCTGTAAACACAAGCGGTAAGTAATAATAGCTTCAACGGCTCGCCACGACGCAACAGAATGAGCATTAATCCAAGTCCTGAGAGGTCTCATTTGAAATGCTAAATAATAGGACCAGAAATCTGGTAGTGATAGACCGCCATGGGATTTCGTTTGGTGCGTGGATTTAAGGCGGATTCTAGGCCTTTTATTATTCCATATCAATTTTGCTACCATTGTACTAAGCTCTTTAAAACAACCAGTAGGAGGAGCCACAGGTAACACCTCTAAATTAATAGGACATTTAACCTTGGAAGTATGTTCATTTGAATAGTGGCTATCATACCATGATGAGCCAAAGTGAGCGGAGACCAGCACTGGAGATCACTCCTAATCTTTTCAAGAAGAGATTGATAATTCCACTTGGATATACCGAGACAATGAAGAGAAGATTCTAATCCCAAGATGAATAAAATGCTTGGCGACCGGAATCATAACGGTGAGGACCTGGGTCTCTGCTTTAGCAGCTAAATTAAGGGGCATAAGTACGGATGTACTCCAATTGATTTTATATCCAGATAATTTACCAAAAGTATTCAACATTAAAGCATTCAGTGACAGAGTCTGTGATATTTGAAACGTATGACAAAATGTCATCGGCGTGGAGTGAAATTTTATGGGACGTATTCGTGTCTAAATGGAAGTTTATACAGTGACTATTTACAGTATCCCATGATGCATCGATACTGTTTAAGGCGGTTTCATGGAAAACATCAACACTGCGATGTGACAACAAAAAGAGAAGCCAGACGTCAACAAACAACAAGCATAACCGGAATGTTGGGAATTTGTGCGGTGCATGAAATTTGTCAGATTTAGGAATGCGGCCGGATTATGATCACGAACAAATCCCAAACAGGTTACGAGAAACGACAAGTGATAAATTCCATCAAATCCGTTCATTTGTTTCATAAGACCGCGCTGTTGAGTTCTCGGTTCTGCATTATTTTTGCACGACGGCTGGGACAGTAGCTCGTTGAGCGATAGGTTCATACACAGGGATGTGTACAATGAGCGCTCCGTGTAATTTCAAACTGATAATAAAATGAATTTTTTTAAAAGCAAAAAAAACTTGTTGTTTTCAGTAGGAAAAACATCTAAATCATTGATGTGGTGACATTTAAAAAAAAAAATTAAAGAAGATATTTAGTGAACATTTATGGAAGGAGTCGCAATTGCAAGAGCTTTGTAACAGTTAAAGTTTCCCAGCTTTGGAAAGTCTTCATGATAAAGGAGTTTGTTGATAAAATGACAAGCTTTTAAACATTTTGAAAGAGAGAGAGAGAGAGAGAGAGAGAGAGAGAGAGAGAGAGAGAGAGAGAAAGAGAACAAGAGAGAAACAATGAGAGAAACAATGAGAGAGAGAGAGAGAGAGAGAGAGAGAGAAAGAGAGAGAGGGAGAGAGAAAGAGCAAGAGGGAAACAATGAGAGAGAGAAAGAGAGAGAAAGAGAGAAATACTGAGAGAGAGAGAGAGAGAAAGAGCAAGAGGGAAACAATGAGAGAGAGAAAGAGAGAGAAAGAGAGAAATACTGAGAGAGAGAGAGAGAGAAAGAAAGAACGAGAGGGAAACAATAAGAGAGAGAAAGAGAGAGAGGGAAACAATGAGAGAGAGAGAGAGAAAGAGAGAGAGGGAGAGAGAAAGAGCAAGAGGGAAACAATGAGAGAGAGAAAGAGAGAGAAAGAGAGAAATACTGAGAGAGAGAGAGAGAGAGAGAAAGAAAGAACGAGAGGGAAACAATAAGAGAGAGAAAGAGAGAGAGGGAAACAATGAGAGAGAGAGAGAGAGAGAGAGAGAGAGAGAGAGAGAGAGAGAGAGAGAGAGAGAGAGAGAGAGAGAGAGAGAGAGAGAGAGAGAGAGAGAGAGAGAGAGAGAATGAGAGAAATAATATGAGAGCGAGAGAGAGAGAGTGAGAGAAAGAACGAGATGGAAACAATGAGAGAGAGAGAGAGAAAGAGAGAAATAATGAGAGAGAGAGAGAGAGAGAGAGAGAGAGAGAGAGAGAGAGAGAGAGAGAGAGAGAGAGAGAGAGAGAGAGAGAGAGAGAGAGAGAGAGAGAGAGAGAGAGGGAGAGAGAAAGAGAGAGAGAGAGAGAGAAAGAACGAGAGGGAAACAATGAGAGAGAGAGAGAGAGAGAGAGAGAGAGAGAGAGAGGGAAACAATAGAGAGAGAGAAAGAGAGAGAGAGAAAGAACGAGAGAGAAACAATGAGAGAGAGAGAGAGAGAGAGAGAGACAGAGAGACAGAGAGAGAGAGAGAGAGGGAGAGAGGGGCGGGGGCTGACTTTTTAATAGTTCTGCACTCTCTTTCGCAGTGATGTTTGTTGGTAAGCGAGACCTTTTAGCTGTACTTGTATCCGATGCATGTGAATCAAAGAGTCCTGATGACGTCACATGATGTTAAACTGAGTCATTTGAATTGGTATTAATCTTCCCATATGATTAACACCTTCAAGTGACTCGTTATAACGAATGATTTGCTTAAATGATTCATTTGAAATCGCATTGTTGGTCTCATATTAACTACAACTTCAAATGACTCGTAAAAATGAGCCATTCGTCAGTCGGAAAACTGAGTCATTTGAATTCGTATTATTCTTCCCATATAAATGACACCTTCAAGTGACTCATCGTAATGAATCAGCTGGTAAAACAACTCGGTTGACGAACCTTGGCCCAAAAAATGTGCAAACGCCTCAGAATACTGAGTGTTTGCTTGGTTTTGTGTTCAAATCTGCGACTGAAAAAATCCTGGCAGGACTCATAAAGCGTGATGAACAGCACTCCGACTCCTGATCTTCGTTCTTTCATGAATGCTCGTGAGCTTGTAAACAATGAGACTTAATCTCACAAATGGACGCAGGACGGAGGAGATTAGGATGAAGCGGTGGCTAAAGATGGCAGCTCTAGCGGGTGTGATGAATAAATGCAGGCCAGGCTGCAGCTTCATGCACCAGAGCTTCAGGTCGAGGAGCTCCGTCTGATAAACAACAGTAATTAGTCTCCTCAGACCTGCTCGAACTGCTCTCCAACCTTTGCACGATGGATCCATGACTGCGAAATGCACTGGGATTTCTAACTCTCTAACCTCATGTTTGCAGCCATGACGTGAACTGCAGTTTCAGATCAATAATCGAGCAGTGATAAGAATTCACGCTGCATGACTGGACCCAGACCTGTTCTTCATTACCATGCCCATGGAAGATTGCCTGTTTCCATTACAGTATTGATTTTTTGTTGTTTGTTTTTAAATAAAAATGCAATGGGATTCAAGGTGGATATGGGGTTTAAGACCAAAAATCGAATACCCTAATTAATTGAATCATATTTTATAACGTGACATTTTATAACATAACGTGTATTTTATAACGTGGTTTGTTTCGCGCCTTCACTAGAGCTCATGGTCCATCCATCCATCCATCTTCTATACCACTTGTCCTTTTCAGGGTTGCATGGAACCTGGAGTCTAGGGGTACAGGACAGGGTGACAGGGTGCCAGTCCATCACAGAGCACAATCACATACACACTCACACACCCATTCATACACTACGGTCACTTTAGACACACCAACCAGCCTACCATGCATGTGTTTGGACTGGGGGAGGAATCACGAACAACCCCCTCAGCATGGGGAGAACATGCAAACTCCGTATACACAGATCAGCGACGGGAATCGAACCACCAACCCTGGCGGTGTGAGGTGAACACGCTAACCACTAAGCCACAGTGCGCCCAGAGCTCATGTTGTTCTAAAAAAAATTCGGTTTAGCAATATCAGTTGTAATAAAGAGCTCCATGTCAGATTGTACATTACAGTATTTGTGAAAAGATTAGGTCTGACGATAGACCCGCGCTTCACAGACGGTTCACAGACGATGCTGCGCTCCACTTCCTCCAGAAAACACGGTCCAAGGAAAGCCCAGATGCTGAAAATAGTCCAAGAGAACAAGAATAGTTTGCGGTGCATTCAGCGGTCAGGGGGCCTGACATTATCCCGGTGCCTCTGCTGATAAAAAGAGTCTGGGAATTTTCCTGAAATAAATAACCTTGTGCTGGTGGACATTCAATTTTAAAGTTTGATACAGTTCGAGATGGTTTTCAGTAAGAACACAACGATCAGATGATTCGGATTGATGCATCGATTTATAAGGCGGATTTTTTTTTTTTACATCAGGACAGACGACACAGCAAAACAAACTTTTTTTTTTTTTTTTTTTTTAGAATTTAGTAGGCTAGCAAGGTGATTTGCTTGTAACTCTGATACTTTTTAAATAATCCTTCACTACATCATTCCCATTTGTGAATTAACATTAGGCCTAGTCTAGATTCAGAGAGGTTGAGGTGTTGCTCACATATCCATCAAAGGCTACTGAACCGAAATCGTGTCTTATCGTGTCTTATCGTGGCAGATTCAGAGGTATCGTCAAATATCAAATCGTTTACTTAAGAACCCAAATCATATCATATACTGTGTTATTTTGTAGATATCATATTTCTCTAACAGTACACTGGCGTTCCAGTGCACCGGCGGAATAGATGAATTATTTTATTGCCGAAAGTCTGTTATAAGATTTGTCAGGACTCTGTTGGGTTTCTGTGTGTAGAGTATCGTGTGTAGGGGGTGTAATTACTTACGGATTTCAGCTGGTTCGTTGCCTTGGAGAACTGCTATTTCTTAGCGTGTTCAATACTTTTTTCCCGTGTTATTCACCTTTATTACACATTACTTTATTTATGGAGTTTATTTATGGAATTCTTTATATTTCTTGAGTTAATACTGACGTCTGGTGAAAATTTCACGTGAATAACCTCATTGGAAATATATTTACTGCTGACGCGCCCCAATACTTATTTGAAACGAAGTTTTAAAATAAGTTATTATCAAATAATTGTTGAAAATGAACCGACTGCGTCGTTGGTTTGAAATCTCTGCTCATGGCTTTTCGTTTTAATGGATGGAGCGCCCTGTTTTCACAAAAATTTCGCAAATGACCTTTGATCCCTGTGCATTTTGTTACCATGGAGATGGACAGATAATGTTGGACCAGATGCAGCTCACAGCCCGAACTATTCAGGTGTGAGTTACTGTATAAGAGAGACGACCCCCTATGTCCTTCAACCGGGAGACACGACGAAGGTCATCCAACAGGTTGATCAAATTTCCTACACTGAATCAGCTACAGGAATGGTATATAAATGTATGAATGAAGTATTTAGGTCTGTTTATAGTCTTGATTATGCTCTTGAAGCATCCTCGACGTCTGACATGAAATCTGTTTACCGTAATCGATTTAATGAATCATTTGTATTTGTATAATGTTTGCACTATTCCTGACAAATGACTCGATTTTAATGACTCATTTGTTCAAATGCGTTATTCATTAAAACGAGTCATTTGAAATGATATTATTCTTGCCATATTATTTTACATCAATTCATTTGAATTTGTATTATTTTCCACATGTTAATTACAACTGAGTTGATTTAATGATTTGATTTGAAATTGTACTGTCGGTGTCATATTAGCTACAACTTCAAATGACTCGTTATAATGAACTACTCGTTATAAGGAGTCATTCGTTAAACCGAGTCATTAGAATTCGCATTATTCTTCCCATATAAATGACACTTTCAAGTGAGTCGTTGTAAAGAATCAGCCGTTAAAACGACTCGGTTGATTTCATATCATTCTTCCCATATTATTTACAATTTCAAACATCTCGTTACAATGAATGACTTGTTTAAATGATTCATTCATTAAAATGAGTCGTTTGAATTTGTTGAATGTTTCCCCACGTTAATTACACCGTCGATCATCTAGTCGATATATAAGATTTTGAAAATCTGATTTATTATTTTTTCAACGTTTGCACTGAGAGCCATGCGGTGTGAGACCTTACGGAAAAACACGTGGAAGAATGAATTGTATAATAATCAATCTATGCAAACACTTTTTGGTTTTTTTTCCCTGTAAGATTCAACAGACATCCTGCGCACGAGTGTTTTCCTAAACCCATCCACCGTCGTCTCAATGCGGACTGTTTATGTGTCTTGGATGGCAGCTAGAATATATTTCCTTAATCGTATTATTTTAAATGCAAACACATGATGAGATGCTGAAATCTTCCTTCTCGAGCCCCCGCTTGCTCCCATCCTTTGGGGTCCTGCTCACAGGGGGAGATCAGTGCAGGTCGGAAGATCTATATTCCTATTTTCACAGCCACATCAGCTAAAAACTGCCTCTTTACACGTAAGCGCTACATCTATTTGCCAAGTATGACAGGCAGTTGGAGTAAAACACCATCTGACTCACTATCTTTGTCATTTTGATGGAAAAAAAAAACCCCCAAACAAACGCAATCATATGTTTATCGTATATTTTGCTACAGGTGAGGGATCTGAAGAAGAAATAATAGCGATGATTGCATTTGGCATGTTTTGGATACATAAAAAAACACTATGTGTCGTGCTGTTATAGGAAAATAGTTAACAATATGGAATTACGGTTTCCTTACAGCACTTTCCGAAGTGTTTTATTCCTCTTACACTACAGCAATTTGCTAATGATGACCTATTTACTTTTTTCAACTTTTAATCCATTTCTACTTTTAATCCATTTTGTAACAAAGAGACAGAGAGAGAGAGAGAGAGAGAGAGAGAGAGAGAGAAGAGAGGATGGTTGGGGAGCGACTGTTTATAACTACTATAAAACCATTATAACGACTATTATACGATTTATACACCACTGTAACTCGTTATAATGAACCATTATAACAAATGGCTCATTATAACGAGTCATTTGAAGTTGTAGCTAATATGAGACCAATAATACAATTTCAAATGACTCATTTTAATGATTGAATCATTTAAACATATCATTCATTGTAACGAGACGTTTGAAGTTGTCAATAATATGGGAAGAATGATATGAAATCAACCGAGTCGTTTTTAACGGCTGATTCATTACAACGAGTCACTTGAAGGTGTCATTTATATGGGAAGAATAATACGAATTCAAATGACTCAGTTTAACAAATGACTCCTTATAACGAACGGTTCATTATAACGAGTCATTTGAAGTTGTAGCTAATATGAGACCAACAATACAATTTCAAAGGACTCATTTGAATGATGTCAGGTTTAGGCCGGAATCAGAGCAGTACAGTCACTACACTACAGTCCCCAGCAGCCACTGCATCACTGTCACATGACCTCCTGCACATGATTCACAAGAAACAAATGAGCTCCTCCTATCAATTTCATTATAGTAGTTATAAACAGTCGCTCCCCAACCATCTCTCTCTCTCTCTCTCTCTCTCTCTCTCTCTCTGTTACAAAGCTAGAACTCCTTACACAAATGTTTAGTAAACATCTCCTTTAAAAAAAAAAAAAAATTCACCAAATGAACGATTCAAAAAATGTGTTTCTACTGTATGGAGCATCCTCTGTACAAGTCACCGTTAACTAGTGGTTATTATAGAAACGATAAAGTATTAGAGCAAGCGCATTAATATAGACCTGGGATTTGCACAGGAAGTAATATCAATAGGAAGTACCGACACTGTGGTAAATGATCCGAATTACACGTATTCATTAACATTCATTCGTTCCCTTCATTACAGCGACACTCGCTGTAATGCGCTCGTCAGACATTCGCATTGTTTGAGAATGTTCATTTGATGGCTCACTCAGACACGCAGTAAAAGTGCCAGCACAGTCCTGAAACATGTGGTGTGTGGTGGGATGCGCATCCCTTCAGGCTAATCTCATTACATCCTCATGCCCACCAGCCTGAATGAGCTCTAATGACGCCTCTATTCAGCGACTTTTCGCCGGATCATCTCTGGTTGCCAAAAGGCTGTGGAAAAAAGAATATCGTAATCGTACGCATGATAGATATGAAATCTCTGCTTTCACATTCAAAACCTCACTAAACAAATGATGCTTAGCATGCAACACGGAATGAAGAAAAAAGGGCTGAGTGGAAGGTTAAGGGTTCAAACCTCAGTGCAGCCAAGCTGTTGGGCCCTTGAGCAAGGCCCTTAACCCTCTCTGCTCAAGGGGGCACTGTATCATGGCTGACCCTGCGCCCTGACCCCAACTTCCTGGCATGCTGGGGTACACGAAGAACAGGATTTCACTGTACTGTAATGTATACGTGACCGATAAAGACTCATAATCTACAAGTAAGGGGATTTGTGATAGCGCCAAACGAGTCGACTCCGAGTCAGTTCACACATTATAAAGCTTAAGTACACTGTAAAGATTCATGGTTTCATTGTTCTAAAGCACTAACCAGCACTAACCTAGGCCCGCTAACTCATCTGACAAGAAGGGTATTCGTTTTAGCGCCGTTCACAAACGAGTCGACTCAAAGTCGGTTCACATATCTACAACCTGGGTCACCAACCCTCTTCCTTAAGAGCTACCTTCCTGCCAGTTTCATCTCTAACCAAAATCTAACACACTCCAAGAACCGGGTTGGTGACCACTGATCTACAGAATCACACACAGTATGTTTTGCAGGCTCTACTGAAACAGCACAGCATTGGCCACAAACAGAAGATCCAGATCAGGAGGCGGGGCAAAGGTGTGTTTCCAAGATAAAAGACCGAAATCCAGCAGTGTTACTTTTTAGGACACTTTCTTCTCTGTCGAAAAGAAAGACCACCACCACCTTTACAGCATTCCTGCTCTATACTGATGATAAATGTGTCTTTTTTGTGTGACATTGTGACAATGTGACATTGTTCCCAAACTGCTCATTGGGGAACCCAGGCAGTCCAGGTTTTGGTAGGTAATAGATCACTAACCCTACACTGACAGCAATGATCTGCAAAAATCCAGCACCGCCCCTTATTAGGGCTCCATGAGAGGTTAATGTACTGCGCCCTCTCTTTCATAGAGAAACATCATCACCACCTTAATGGCATTCCTGCTCTATATTAATGCTAAATTGGACCCTTCTGAGGTTTGAAGGAGCCACTTCAGTGTGTTCATAACAGTGTTTCCTAAACTGGTCCTTGGAGAACCCAGACAATCCAGATGTTTCCAGATCTATCTCTCAAAATCCAGGACACATATACTACATATTCAGTTGCTTGGGTTTGGCAAGAGGATCCTAACGCTGGCTCTTGGAAGTACTCCAGTGCTAAGGTTAGGAACCTGTGCCTGAGACATATTGGAACCCTAGTTCACAAGGACCAATTTGGGAAACACAGGTTGATTATGAGCAAAAAAAAATCACACACATTGCCCTCTTCAGGCTGCACTAAGGAATTATGCTACTAGTCCCTCACTGAGGTGCCCATCAGGTGATCTTCAGGTTAAGCAAAGGTTTGTTAAGATGAAAGGTGTCAAGATAAAACATCCAGCACTGCTCCCTTTTTTCGGACACGTTTTTGATAATAACCAAACTCACACATCTGTTGCGTCTGTCCTCAAGCCTCAGAATTTCCACTGAGAGTTCGATCCAAAGAGGAAACCACCTCCAGTCCTCGCATAACCTTTAGTTGTTGGCTCATGTTAACACACTATTCAGTTTTTATAAATCAAAGCCACAGCAAACGTAGCTCAGCTTCGTCCTCGTTGGTGTAGTGGTTAGCGCCTTGGTTTATCGTGCAGAAGATCCTAGGAAAGCCCAACTCGTGTGACCTTGTGTGGCTCAGTGGTTGGAGCTGTGGTGCTGATGCTGTGGTTGAATCCTGGGCAGCGCTCTCAAATGTCTGGAGGCGCCGGGAGTGAGTGGCAGAGTAAGGATGTGCAGTGCAATGGCGGCCTAAAAGAGGCTGGGAAATAAACCGAGGGTTCTGGAGAATAACGTTTTAAACGTGGGGGGAAAAAAATGCAGCCGCACTCTTGATCGTGACGTGTTCACCCGCTCAAACGTAATCAAAACGAACATTTCACCAAGAGAAAATATTCAACAGATGCTCACACTCGGTTTTTGTGAATCAAAATGGAAATAAGCTCATGGATTATATCCTGAATGGTGCTATGCGGTTCTCATGAGCTGGAAAAACGCAGACCGTTCCGCTGTATGCCGAGGGAATGGTGAATTTAGCATATGGATGAGCCGCCAGCTGGAGCGCAGCCTCGGAAGCCCTGAGGTGAAGGTTCTGAGGTAAATCGCACCGAGTGCCACGTAGCAAATCTCTCCATTCACCATATCCGGAAATGGTTCGAGATTTGACGGAACATCTCGAGCTCGACATAACAAAAAAAAAAGGATGAGATCGGTTTTCTAAAAAACAAAACAAAACACGTTGCCTAATGAGACGTGGAGTAAATGATCCCATTAGGAAATGCTTATAGAATGAATGAATGTAATGTATTTTTCCTTTGATACGTGGGGTTTGTTTTGAGAAAGGGACTTCAGAGAATCTCTCGCAGAGAAGGTCAGCGGGAGAAAAAATAAAGCCACACAAAGAGTTTGGAATGCGGGACTTCAGGACGCCGCTCCAGGCGTCACTTTCTGCATATATATATTATTATCTTAAAGTATAATCTTACCCATAACGATCATCTCTGGGTCAGAGGCTAATGTCTAAGCAGAGTCCTCTATCCAGTGATCAGACGGCACTTAGTCACTTACTGAATTTCTTCGAGCGCTATTGAATTTTTATTTTCACTGGCTCCAATATGGCCGTGTGTAGTGTGGCATGAAATAGATAAGCGGCTGACAAGACTTGCCACTTATCGTCTCACACGTGTCTTATTTCCATTTCACGCTTCTTTCATTTTCTGCATCTCGCATTTCTTTCAAAGATTAATTGGGGTTGGAGGACTACATCGAAATCAATATGACCTTTTATAAAAAAAATCAAGGTTCCTTTCCAGCAAAAAAGACGTTTAAATATTTTATTTAAAAAATAAATAAATAAATAAATAAATCATGCTGCCACTGACAACAATCAGTTCTTTCTGACTTCTTTGGAAACCTTTCAATAGCGACCTTGCAACAACCTCGATGCGGCACATTAAAGCTCCTGCCACACATGCTTATGTTTATTTAACGTTTATGGAAGGAGTCTCCAGTGTCAGCAATCTAACATTTTACTCTAAATCTTCAAGAAAGTGGACTTTATGCTTTTTTGGTTTCTCAGTAACATGGCAAGCTGCACACAGTTAAGCCTTAAGACTTACTTTATATACTGAACTAACTGCAGATGCGTTTTAGACGCGTCTAAGATCCAGGGGGTGCCTACACTTTTACACCAGTTCCCTAATGCATTTAGAAGAGTTTCTGTCACGAAATACTGCAAAATGCAAAATACTGGCCAGAGCTTACTGTAATTAAGCACCTGTCTGGATCCGTTAAGGCTGAGAGTAGTTTCACAGGTTTAGAAAGATAGTTCTTTACATTCATAATGCAAACCTTATGAATTTGTGGATGAAATAAAAACGGATTTGGAATCCCAAAACCAAGTGTTCTTGGCAGCGCTCGTATTCTGTCCTTGGGTTATTTTCAGAATAACGTGGAACTTTAAAGTCAGCCTTGAACCTTCCGTGCTGCTCTGTCTGTAAAACCGAGGTCACTTCTGACCTCAGTTTCCAAATGGTGGATCCATGCCTTGAATTAAATTCAGAAAGGTTTTTAAAAATAGTTTTCAGTGTATTAAAATACTTTCAGTTGAATTCAGGTTTTATAGAAGCAGTGAGAAATAAGAACATGTTTCTTCTTCTTCAATGAACACATAGTACATATAGAATATTATATATAGAATTAGCAGTTCTTGGAACCCTTGTATTTCAGACCCTGGTTAAGAAGCAATACTGGACTGATTAATTTGGCAATACCACACAAGATAGATGACCAACTATACATTTAAACAGGAAGTATCACCATTGGGGATAGATTATATCTGTCAAAGTCTCCAATAAGAAGAAATTAACATTATCAGCACCATGTGATACCCTGACATTGACCAGACTGCACTCTCTGTGTTTCATAGACTTGTCCAAATGAACAAACTTTAAACGAGCTTCGAAGCGCCTTTTCTTTAGTAGTGGAGTGAGCGTGAGCATTGGAGTGCATTGCCTATTGTTTTCTCTCTGACGATAGTACCTGCTGCCTCCAAGTGTTTCTGGAGCTCTTTCTGAGTGGTCCTTGGCTCCTGGGCTACTCTTCTAACTGTTCTTCTGACCCCCTGGTCAGAAATCCTGTGAGGAGATCCTGTGTGTGGCCGGTTGATGACGGATTAATGTTGCTTCCACATGCGGATAATGTCCTCGATGGTGCCTACTGGAGGATTCAAAAGTTTTGAAATACGTCTGTATCCGATTCCATCAATATGATTTGCAGCAATAAGGTTGTGAAGGTCTTGGGAGAGCTCTATGCGTTTACCCATCATGAGATGTTTCTTGTGTGACATCTTGGTAACGATAAGCCTTTTTATAGACCATCGGTTTACTAACTTAGCTGATATTATATGTGCACAAATTACTTACGGATTTCAGCTGGTTCCTTGCCTTGGAGAACTGCTTCTTCTTAGCATGTTTAATACTTTTTTCCCCGTGTCACTCCATTTTATTACACATAACTTTATTTATGGACTTTAATGTTGTGAATTATTTTATATTTCCAGATTTCTTGAGTTAATACTGATGTCTGGTGAAAATGTCATGTGAGTAACCTTATTGGAAATTGATTTACTGAAAAAAATATTGACACGTTCAATATTTATTTCCCCCAGTGTAAATGAAATGATTCATAGAGCACTGGATTTTATGATATTGTTTGTGCCGGCATTTTATAAAAGCAATAAAAGCCACTCGAGAGCGTGTACAGCAGTGATTTCATCTGCAGGGGTTCTACTCCACATTGTGTTGTGCCTAAGACCTCGAGTGGCTTTATTGTTTTATTAAATGGTACAGACAAGAATGACAAACAGGGACAGTACTGAAAAATTAGCAGTCTTTACAGTAGGAAAATCAACACACTATATAGAAGATATTCTTTGTGTACATGCCTAGATAAAATGCTTCATTACGGGTTCTTAAGGGTTTTATTTTGAAATAAAATCCCAATTAAATTCTATAATGCTGCAAATGTAAAAAAAAATAAAATAATAATAATAAATTCCAAAGGGGGTACATACTTATGCAAGGCACTGACAAACCTTTCAGTGTTTCAGTTATTTTTACTTGCGATCATGTGATCCCAGTAATACAAATCCTCAGACTGCTGTGTCTTGTCCAGAATTGTAACATGAAGTTCTCCTGAGCTGGAAAACTCAGAATGATATGGGAATGGTGAGGGAATGGTGTAATTTAGTATATGGATGTGACTCCAGCTGGAGCAGAGCCTCTGAAAACTCTCAGGTGAAGGCTCTGAGGTGAAGACCTCTGGATGCCTTGTAGCAAATCTCTCCATTTCGCATTTCTCCATCGCTCTTCCAAGGTGCAGCTAACTTCTCACACTCGACATATGTCTTCGAACAAAAGAGCTTAATGAGACGTGCAGGAAATGATCCTGTCTGGGAATGCTGAAAGAATTGATTTCGGTAAGATAGAAAATGAGTGACTTCAACTGGACAATTATATACAATCGCTGTCACTGTATAGAGCAATACGAAGAGACCTCAAAGCAGTGTGTGGGAATTATTTAGTGAGGAGGAGGTCAGCAGTGGGTGGAATTGATACATTTTGCCCAGTGACCCGACTTCAACCCAGTCAAGCTGCTCCGGTAGGATCGAAAAGGTTTGCAGATACGGTGTAACCAGCTCGGAAAACCTCTGGGAAGTCCTGTAAGATGGTTGGCAGAGCAGTCATATGGAACACCTGGAAAAAAAACAAAAAAAAACAATCCTTATACAAGTGACTAGTCACAATTATTTTTGGCTCATCACAATTGACTAATTTATCCTTTGTTTCCATTTAAAGGTACACAGTATATAGTCAATTAAGCTGAAAAAATAAATAAATAAATAAACAAACTAAGATTCCCAGTGAGTTTACTAGTATAATTAAATCATATTTAAATCTTTTTCCCATCTTTGAAAGCTATATGTTCGAAAGAGTTTGTCCAAAACAAAAAAAAATCTCGCTTTGTCGTGCCGCGATTGATCTCCATAGGGATCTATTGTTTTGATTCAAGAGCATCATCGCGTCGTACATTTGCGTCGCTTATTTGCGCTCCGTGTGTAAGGCCCTTTAGTTGTAATAATTAAACCCTCACACATTCATCCTTCCATATGTACTCTTTGACTCTATCCTGGGCAGGGTGGTGGTGGATGCAGAGTGTATCCTGGGGGAACACTGGGCAGGAACGGGGTTGAATGAATGCTGGCGCATTTGGCTGCCGCTACTCCGCGGTCTATTCTTGTACATTTCTTCAGATTTGGAGCCCTCGATGCCTGTCTGTTCCTGTTTTTAAATATTATTGGATCCAAAGCCTCGGGTGCTGTCTGCTGCTGTGATTGCTCTGTACCTCACTGTACGTCAACTTCTGCCTGGTGTTGTTGCCCGTTGCCGTTCCTGGACTTGCTGTCCTGGGGTCTGCGGTTGATACCTGGCGGATTTCGTCTGGCGCTGACCGGAGTCGCCAAAGTAGAGTTTGGACTGATTGGCATGGTTTGGTCTGGTGCGTCTGTTCCGCTGTCGATCGGTCTGGAGGCGTGGCTCCGTCCTCTCTGTTCTGGCTGTGGATCCCTTCCATTACTATTCAGCAGTGTTGACATGTTTTACCACGTGGATCTAAAAGCCGCTGTTATGGATTATTCTACTTTTCGCCACCATCGGTGCCATCCCGCGATTGACGTACTCAGCAGCAGAGCTCTACCTGTGTGTTGACTTTCTGTAAGGTGTCCTTGAGTGTTATGAAAGGCGCCAACAAATAAAACGTGTTATTATTATCCATCCATCCGCTTATTCCTTCTTCAGGGTCACCGGGAACCCGGAGACTATCCCAGGGGGCATCAGGCACAAGGCGGGGTACACCCTGGACAGGATGCCAGTCCATCGCAGGGCACAATCACATACACACTCACACACCCATTCATACACTACGGACACTTTAGACACTCCGATCAGCCTACCATGCATGTCTTTGGACTGGGGGATGAAACCGGAGTACCCGGAGGAAACCCCCGCAGCAAGGGGAGAACATGCAAACTCCGCACACACATGGCCCCGGCGGGAATCGAACCCCGGACACTGGAGGTGTGAGGCAAACATGCTAACCACTAAGCCACCGTTATTATTATTATTATTATTGTTATTATTATTATTATTATTACTACTATGAGACAGGAATACACTTTGGATGAGATATCTAAGGGCTTTTTAGCATCGTCAAGTCACCTTCTGGCATGTTTTTTGACAGTAGGAGGAAACTTGAGAACCATGAGGAAACCCACATGGACATGAGAAGGACATGTGAGATGCCATACAGACAGTAACCCGAGCTCAGGTTCGAACCAGGAACGAGGTGCAAACATTAACCACTGTGCCGAATTTTAACATTACGCACTAAATTCTTTTTGTAGCTAAAAGGTACACCTCTATTTATTTCTATTGAAAAGCTATCAGGAATGTACATTTTTGCCTTTGACCATATACTATTTTGATCACTGCTTTTGTGTATATTCGTCACCTTATTTTTTTTTTTTTACAGTTAACAAAGTTTTAAAAAAGAGGGTTTGAGAAGCTGTGTCCAAAAAAATAGTCGCTTGTTTGGCAGTGTATATAAATATGTGTATCATTTTGATGTTGTTCTAACAATAAAGGTGCTGCAGTTTCATAAAATGCCCAACGTGACCTTGACTGCATTAGTGTCTAATTGCTTACATACTGTATGATCCGGAGAAATGAGTTCAGAGTCTGTTTGTTGTCCCACTGAAAGACACTGCAGGATGTCAGATCCTCAGATGATCCCAGATCATCAGATCCTCTTTGATCCCGATCTCCCGTTGCAGTAAACTCTCTCGACACTAATCATGGCCTGATGTGTCCAACACCACAATGGTCATGAGCCATGACAGTGTCCATAAGACTATATAACACCTACAGTGATGTGAAAAAATAAGTACACCCCATGGAAATTCTTAGCTTTGTTGACATATTTGGACAATAAACATGTGATCATGTTTAAAACAGTACCTATTAATGAAGTTGATATACTTGAACAAAACCGCAAGGAAAATGATCTTTTTCAATCATTTACTCAACCGAAATAATTCTTCTGTGGAAAAAGTAAGTACACCCTGGGCCTCAGGAGCTAATATTGCCCTCTTTAGCAGAAATAACTTCTTGCATACAGTCATGGACGAAATTATTGGCACCCACAGTTTTAATAGAGTGCCAATGATTTTGTCCAGTCCATTTTGGGAGTTTTGTGTAAAATGATGTCAAATTTGCCTTTTTTCTTCTGCTATTTTGTGCTGTTCCAATGCACTTAAAGGTAATAAACATGTGTGTACCAAAACATTTGTCATTGCAACACTTTTCTGGGAGAAATGGTGCATTTTCTGGAAAAGTTCCAGGGGTGCCAATAATTTCGTCCATGACGGTATGTGACGTGTTTCCTAACCCCACCTGTCCAGTATCAGTTGACGTACATTTTGGCTTTATTGGCCAAAACACAATACATCCATCAGTAACAACAGACAGGAATAAAAATCCCCATAGGATTAAAAATATCTATTGTTTTTCAAAATACATTTTGGCATAATAATAAAAAAAAACAATGTACACGTGATGTTCTGACCTATTTTCCTTCCCTAACTCTCTTTCTCTTTCCATCGCTGTTTGTTTTTACCTCCTCGTATTATCAGAACCCAACTGATAAACTGATGTGTGACTCGATGCTGTCACAGATAATGACTCACTCTTTGTTCCCTCGAACTAGTGAAGTTTCACAGCTTCCTCTGACCCCATTTTTTTCTCTTTCTCTCCATCACGCCCTTCTTTTATCTCACGCATTAGCAAAATTCAATCAGCAACTTGGTTGTGAAGACTCACTCATGAGGCATGTGCTTCGTCGACGAGTGTGTCTGTAACTCGGTCCTTGACTTAAATTCACGTTGTTGAGGTGGATGACTTGGAGCAACTGTGAAGTCATTTGCATTTCGAACCTATTTTCCCCCCCTGATCATTTTCTTCCCTCAAAGGCACGGCACTTTGATGTCCCTCAAATCTCATTACAGCCGGATTACTTGACAGCGGAGGCCGATTTCGCGGCTCTGCGTCATGCGCATGCGGATGAGGGATAACTGATGGCTTCCCTGTAGAGCCTGGAATACGCTGATACAGAACTGAGAGAGAAAAAGAGAAAAACAGGAAGCGTGACGAAGTCCTGCTGTGGAGCATTCGCTGTGTTTAGGAGTTATTAGCGGCTTTCAGCTTGCTATGCATTACCGTCAGCTGCGAGTACACAAAACTGTACAAACAAAACTGCACTCAGTAAACACAGTAGTTTAACATATACAGATGTACGCATACTATTATAGCTGATATATATCACATTGTAGCTGAGACATCAAGAAATAACCAATAACATAAGAAGGGGCGGAGACAGGAGAAACCAAAACACAAACACACGTGTCAAAAGTAAACAATGTCAATGAAAATCTGGACGTGCATGTAATTCAGACCCAAAGATTTTATTGCACGACCTTGTCAGTGATAATCACCAGCCAGACATCCGTAGTTTAGCCAGACACGGTCCTCTGAATGGAAATCTCCAGAGGTTTTTCCGGTAACAAACAAAGTAGAGCAGTTCTTCAATTTGTCATTGTTGCAAAAGGACGATTCACATCGAGGGGATGAATACTTAACAATTAAGCAGTTTTCACTTTTTTTTTTCTATTTTCACATAATTCTTACCCAAAGGACATCTAAATACTCTGTTTCATTATTCATTTCTGGAGAGAGTCGCTTCACAGTGAGTAGGGCAAAAAAAATCCCATTCTGATATGCTCCAACGTGATTTTTTTTAAAAAACAGCAAAAAGAGAGAGCAAAAAGGTCGTGCGTGCGTGTGTATATGTGTGTCGGCCGACTTTCTGCCGAATACTTACTTGTTAGCCTTGTAGCTTCAGTGCAACGTTAAGGACACCAGGCTGATGAGGTACATTAGGTGAAAGAAGGAAAAGTAGCAGTTAACGAGGCATCAAATCAGATCAAACAAATCCGAAAGCCGGTGATGTGTTACAAACACATAATAAATGTATTCATTCAAAGAAATGCAGAGAAGAGAGAGAGCATTTACGTGTACATTTAAGTTCCCTAATCCGCAAGCAATTAACATGTCATGGTTATGGTCATGCTGCTGATGTGTGTTTGCATTAAGGCGTGTATATATATAAGCGACGGTACGATTTGTTTATGCGTAGCACACAGTAAAAGCCTCGCTCTCCATGTTCCATGTTGGTGTTGATGGGATGGTGTGTGTCTAATGTGAGCAGAAAGAAAAAAAACTCACGTCTCGCAGCCCGGCCTCGTTTAGACACAATTTCCCCAGCGCTCTCACTCTACTCCTTATAGGAAACAAACATTTATCCTACAGCATTCTTCTTCCAGCTCAGCTCCAGGCTTTTAGCCGTGCTGCTGAAATAATGATGGCGCTTTCGTGTGTCCAGAAGACGGTCTACATTCTCCATACCCTCGGTGTATAGCAAGACAAATGAATGGAAAATATACCTCTATCTCTGTCTCTCGTCCTGCCTCTGTATAACAGGGCCTGGGCTAAACCTGTCCTAAAATGGAATAAAACACAATGGGGTGTGCTGGTATAGGAAAATAATCCAAGGCAGGGTGGTGTGATTTGGCTCAATGTAAAGCACGGTTACTGGTACAATCACGAAGCGTTTTATTCCGCTTGTACTACAGCCCACTGCCAACACTAACCATTTTTATATTGATTCAAGAACAAGTTGTGCTTTAATCTAAAGCTTTAAGCTGCACTACTGGCAGAGCTGCTGTTATAGAAAGTTAATCACGACCTTCTGACCAATCAGAAAATGTCACCATATGGACAATTACACCTCCATACTGGGAATTATACTACTGGAACTGTTACTATAGAAACTATGACGTATTTTGCAGCCATAATTACTGTACAATCACAGTTGCTGTTACAGATAATTAAGCTGACCAATCAAAATGGACGATTCGACACAGAAAAATGAAGGGTATAGAACATACTTGTACACTGGCAGGTCTCAAAAATCGGGCCCAAAATACATACAGTATAGTACAACTATGAGGTGGTTATTTATTAGTATGACTTAGTTGAAGATCGGATGGACAGAATTCGGAGATGGGAGAATGAAAGCGAGAGAGAGCAAGAGTGCAGCACACGTGCCGTGTCTCCTCGTGTGCACTCACAGGCACGGAGCAACCCGAGGGAGGCTGTGCCAAGGCCGAGGATAAAAGCAACAGATTAGACGAAATGTCACAGATGGCGGGCGATAGAAGAGGTGCGAAGGAGGAAAAAGAGCGAGTGCCAATCTTAAAATGATTTTCATCTCCGCAAGAAGTTTTGAAAAGAGATGCAAAAGCGACGCGGCACGATGACACTCAGACGACAGGCTCCGATAAGCAAATCTACATCTCCAATAAGCCACATATTCCGTAGCCGAGTTCCTCGTCAGGGTGATTATTATGATCCAGCCACATGAGGTCGAGCCTGAGAGCTGGCAGCCAGACGAGCAGGTGGAGGACGGCTGAAGATTAACTCTCCCAACAATGCAGGAGACGAGAAGACATGTCTGAGAGTGAGCGTTAAGGAAATGGATCCTGTACACCTGACTCTCTCCTGTTGGTAATCCTTCTCGGAGCTCTTCAGGAGATTAGCACAGGCTAATACTGTTCTACAAAGAAATACTATTTCCCATGGACATACAAACCACCAGGGAATGTTATTGCCACATACAGACAAATCTGGGTATTATTCATTCAAATGTCCGGTGTTACTGTTCCCACTGGTGTCACTGTTCCTACCAGTGTTACCGTTCACACAAGAGTTACTGTTCCCACCGGTGTTACTGTTCCCACCAGAGTTACTGTTCCCACCAGAGTTACTGTTCCCACCAGAGTTACTGTTCCCACCAGAGTTACTGTTCCCACCGGTGTTACTGTTCCCACCAGAGTTACTGTTCCCACCAGAGTTACTGTTCCCACCAGAGTTACTGTTCCCACCAGAGTTACTGTTCCCACCGGTGTTACTGTTCCCACCAGAGTTTCTGTTCCCACTGGTGTTACTGTTCCCACCAGAGTTACTGTTCCCACCGGTGTTACTGTTCCCACCGGTGTTACTGTTCCCACCAGAGTTACTGTTCCCACTGGTGTTACTGTTCCCACCGGTGTTACTGTTCCCACCAGAGTTACTGTTCCCACTGGTGTTACTGTTCCCACCAGTGTTACTGTTCCCACTGGTGTTACTGTTCCCACCAGAGTTACTGTTCCCACTGGTGTTACTGTTCCCACCGGTGTTACTGTTCCCACCAGAGTTACTGTTCCCACTGGTGTTACTGTTCCCACCGGTGTTACTGTTCCCACCAGAGTTACTGTTCCCACTGGTGTTACTGTTCCCACCAGTGTTACTGTTCCCACTGGTGTCACTGTTCCCACCAGAGTTACTGTTCCCACTGGTGTTACTGTTCCCACCGGTGTTACTGTTCCCACCAGAGTTACTGTTCCCACTGGTGTTACTGTTCCCACCGGTGTTACTGTTCCCACCAGAGTTACTGTTCCCACTGGTGTTACTGTTCCCACCAGTGTTACTGTTCCCACTGGTGTCACTGTTCCCACCAGAGTTACTGTTCCCACCGGTGTTACTGTTCCCACCAGAGTTACTGTTCCCACTGGTGTTACTGTTCCCACCAGTGTTACTGTTCCCACCAGAGTTACTGTTCCCACTGGTGTTACTGTTCCCACCGGTGTTACTGTTCCCACTGGTGTCACTGTTCCCATCAGAGTTACTGTTCCCACCGGTGTTACTGTTCCCACCGGTGTTACTGTTCCCACCAGAGTTACTGTTCCCACCGGTGTTACTGTTCCCACCAGAGTTACTGTTCCCACCGGTGTTACTGTTCCCACCGGTGTTACTGTTCCCACCAGAGTTACTGTTCCCACCGGCGTTACTGTTCCCACCAGAGTTACTGTTCCCACCGGTGTTACTGTTCCCACTGGTGTTACTGTTCCCACCGGTGTTACTGTTCCCACCAGAGTTACTGTTCCCACCGGTGTTACTGTTCCTACCAGAGTTACTGTTCCCACCGGTGTTACTGTTCCCATCGGTGTTACTGTTCCCACTGGTGTCACTGTTCCTACCAGTGTTACCGTTCACACAAGAGTTACTGTTCCCACCGGTGTTACTGTTCCCACCAGAGTTACTGTTCCCACTGGTGTCACTGTTCCCACCGGTGTTACTGTTCCCACCAGAGTTACTGTTCCCACCAGAGTTACTGTTCCCCCTGGTGTCACTGTTCCCACCGGTGTTACTGTTCCCACCAGAGTTACTGTTCCCACCAGAGTTACTGTTCCCACCGGTGTTACTGTTCCCACCGGTGTTACTGTTCCCACTGGTGTCACTGTTCCTACCAGTGTTACCGTTCACACAAGAGTTACTGTTCCCACCAGAGTTACTGTTCCCACTGGTGTTACTGTTCCCACCAGAGTTACTGTTCCCACCAGTGTTACTGTTCCCACCAGAGTTACTGTTCCCACTGGTGTTACTGTTCCCACTGGTGTTACTGTTCCCACCAGAGTTACTGTTCCCACTGGTGTTACTGTTCCCACCGGTGTTACTGTTCCCACCAGAGTTACTGTTCCCACTGGTGTCACTGTTCCCACCGGTGTTACTGTTCCCACCAGAGTTACTGTTCCCACCAGAGTTACTGTTCCCACCAGTGTTACTGTTCCCACCAGAGTTACTGTTCCCACTGGTGTTACTGTTCCCACCAGAGTTACTGTTCCCACTGGTGTTACTGTTCCCACTGGTGTTACTGTTCCCACCAGAGTTACTGTTCCCACTGGTGTTACTGTTCCCACCAGTGTTACTGTTCCCACCAGAGTTACTGTTCCCACCAGTGTTACTGTTCCCACCGGTGTTACTGTTCCCACCAGAGTTACTGTTCCCACCGGAGATACTGTTCGCACATAGTACTTATACCATAGCAATTTGCCAATAATTTTATTAAACACATAATAATTTTTATCCATTTATACTTACATTTAATGTTGCGGGACGTCAGCACGTCAGAAGTTTGTTAGAGCAGCTATAAACCACCTCACAAGCCCCTTGTTCTTTCTCTCTCTTCAAGTTGATAAGACAAAAGTCCTGAAGACGTTCCTGGTCAGAAAACTTAAATTTATAGTTTCATTTCTGATTGTTAAAAAGTGCTGCCACTGAAGGCTCCTTCCGTAAATGTTAACAAACATTTCCTTACAGAATAAATGGCCACATCAACTACTAATATGCTTTGTTATTAAGCATTTATACCAATACTAATAATAACTATCAACCAGTGTCTCCTGTTAAGATTTGAAATCATTTCTGGTGACAAAATGATGATCAAATCCTGCCATCTAGACTAGACTAGGCTTGAGGATACAGATTTTGTAAATCATGTGCAAGAAATGAATTGGAACTAGGATATATTAATTATAGGGTGTGCTAAAGGAAGAGCTGAAAGGGAAAGATGAAGAAAGCCATAATGAGTTTGTGTGTAGTTTTCGGCGTGGTTATTTTGGGCTCATGGTGACAGCGTAAAGCACTGAAGTTCTTAATTACTGGCTTGTTCCCATAGTGCCTGCTGGTACCATCTCTTCCCCAAATAAGCAACGCACATGTAGCCGGTCGTCCACATGATGTAAAAAAACAAAACAAAAAAAAACATGATTCGTCAGACCAGGCCACTTTATCCCATTGCTCCATGATCCAGTTCTGATGCTCACGTGCCCATTGTAGGTGCTTTCGGTGGTGGACAGGGGTCAGCAGGTATACAGCCCAGTATGCTGTAATGCTCTGTGTGTTCTGACTCCTTTCTATAATAGCCAGTATTGCTTTTACAGCAATTTGTGCTACTGTAGCTCTTCTGAGGGATTGGACCAGATGAGCTAGCCTTCACATCGCATGCCATTTATGAGCCTTGGGAGCTCATGAACCTGTCGCCAGTTCACCGGTTGCCCTTCTTTGGACCACATTTGGTAGGTACTAACCACTGCATCCCGGGAACACCTCATAAGACCTTGCAGTTTGGAGATGCTCAGACCCAGTCGCCTAGCATCACAATTTGGTTTTTGTCAAATACTTTTCTGACAGCTCGCACAGTCTTAATCAGCGACTACAGCGAGTTGTATCCCTAGTGGGCCCCATTGGCAAAAGTAACCTGCATCAAGCCCTCATGCGATAACCAACCCTGCTCACTCCTGAAAGAATTGGACCAATCCCCACTTGCCCTTGAAGTAATTTTGACCAATCCAGCATATCCCCAAAGGAATTCTGACCAATCCAACACACTCCCAAAGGAGTTCTGACCAATCCAGCACACTCCCAAAGGAATTCTGACAAATCCAGCATATCCCCAAAGGAATTCTGACCAATCCAACACACTCCCAAAGGAATTCTGACCAATCCAACACACTCCCAAAGGAGTTCTGACCAATCCAACACACTCCCAAAGGAATTCTGACCAATCCAACACACTCCCAAAGGAATTCTGACCAATCCAACACACTCCCAAATGAATTCTGACCAATCCAACACACTCCCAAAGGAATTCTGACCAATCCAACACACTCCCAAAGGAATTCTGACCAATCCAACATTCTGATGCTTCCTAACAAGCTGGAATATGGGATGAAAACATTCACTGCACTTTCACTTACGGTTAACTTACTTGGTTTCTTTCTTACCAGTATTTAAGATTTCTTAATGCAGAAATTTGTGCTATATCAATATTCATTAATGCATTAAATAATGGTAGTTAAGGAAACATTCATTTAAAGTGTTACTGGTCCTACTTATAACCTTATAGTACAGCAAATCATCCATTTCTGAGCTGCCGTGAACTGTTTTGAACTGAACACATGTAATGAAACAATACATGTCTGCAATTCTGTGAACTGCTCGGTCATGAAAAGGTGTTCAGCCAACTTCCAGAATAGCTTGGTCAAAGATAAAAGCTTCTTGCTCCTTCCTTTCTTTATCCCCCCTCTCACATTTTGCATGTGGGATTGATTGGACAAGGATAGAGAGCCAGAGCTCCATGTGTTTCATTTTTCCTGTCAGAAAGAAATATAAAACAGGACAAAACACTATCTCATGTCCTCATGAGCCATTTAATGATCTTGTCAGAACCGAGTCTGGAAATGAACTTAATCGTTCTCTGTTTCCATCTTCTCGCTGGTGACAGACTGCTGAAGAAGTCCCTAAACTGAATCTCCTTATTAAAGTGCAAATGTGAGTGCAAAATCTGTAAACAACTGATCCATGATCCGTTTGGAAGTGTGCCTCGAAGTGTTGCTGCATTTTGCGTCAGTTTGGTTGTCTTTGATGTTGTGATATGGTTATGGCATCAGAACAACAAGAGATGACTCTGAGTGATGCCAGGATTACACTGTTATGAGTCAGAATACACACACAAGCACTCACACACTGGGGAATAGATGAGCTTTGATGCATCAGATGAGTAAAATTTTAATCAGACAGAATATGAAATTCCACAGAAAACTAGCCTGAAAAAAATTCCAAAAGATGAAACTGAAAAATCACCTAATTGGGGTCATTTCTTGATTGATCTAATTCTTAGAAACGGACAAAAATTATTCACTCATCTTCAGTACTCACTTTATCCCGGTTAAGGCTTATGTGGATCCGAAATCTATCCTAGGAACACTGGATGTGAGTTGGGAATACAAACTGGTACCCACACCCATACACTCACACCCACACTCTGTCTCATTAGCATTGCCAATCAACATTGTTGCATCAAGTAAGATGACCACTTTGGTCAGCACTGGTGTTGAGCTTGATTTGTTGCTTATTCCTGCTATAATAACATTATGGAAGGAACATATTTGCTTATTAAATGGATCACTTTTGTTCTAAAATCTGATTGGCTGAGACGTGAACCTGTGTTCACGTCATTGTTTTAATTTCCTTTCCATTACACACCTTAACCCTTCCTTACTCTTCACCTGTTATGTTGTGTAGCAAACAAAGCTTATTGTTAACAGACTACATTGTGTCATGGGAAGAACTGTTTATAACAAATACTATTAATAATAACTGTGATTAGTTAATATTGAGTTTATCATTAGTTAATAGTGATTTTATTGTAATGTTTTCACTTGCTGTTTTGTGGTACGTGCTTTTGTTTAACATGTGCATGTGTTAAAATCGCTGCAACACACACCCTCTCGTGGTTTATTGCTGACCTGTACAGTGAGTGTCACTGGTTGGTTCAGGAGAAACCCCCAAAGTACAGGGGAAAAAAGTCTTCCACCTGCCCCCATTCACATTACAACACCACTTTGTTCCTTATTTGCTTAAGCATTTTTTCATCTATGGCCCTGCCGAGTTTGCACCACCGATTTTGCATCCCTGTGAAATGACTTCCATTTGCTTTGTCGTGTCACGCTGCCGCAGGTGGGGGAAAAAGGGAGTATACGGAAAACTGTTTAAAGGTATGAATCTGGAACGGTCTTGTTTGTGAAAATGTTTCTTGTAGATGGTGTGAATAAATGCATAGCTTACTGCAGACTGCAGCATGCAGGATGCGGAGATCTTCATCTTCATGGATCTTTATCTCTCTTTGCTGAAGAAGAATCCACCCAGACCTTCGTGAGAGCGCTGCTCATGTGACTGTTCATTTGTACGAGAGGATTTTTATCACAGTCCAGTCACTGGTGAGCCAGCCAGGAGTCAGACCTACAATCTTCTAATCTTTTCATCGTTTCAAAGATAAATCCAATAAGCTAAAAATGGGGAAAGACCACAGATGAGGGAAAGCAGTGGCATAGCATCTTGGAAGCAGCAGTACCTGAAAAGAAGTAAAAACTCCTCACAGCCACTGCTTTATTTTGTCTGTGGTCTGGATAGAAATGATAGAATTTTGTAGAAATCATAGAATTACAGAACTTGCTACTATAATAAACAAACAAACAAATAAAGACATTCATAAATAATAAATAAATGAATAATGAATATATTATATTCTCCTATATTCTATTGCATTCAACTCTATTTTATTCATTTCTATTCTTTTCTATGTGATTGTATTACTGTATATTCTAAGCTACTGTATTGTATTGTATGGTATTGCAGTCTAATCTGCTCTGTTCAGTTCTATTCTATGCAATTGTATTGTATTCTGTTGTATATATAGAATCCAATATTCTATTGTATTCTATTCTGTTCTACTGTATTCTATTCCATTATATGCCACTGTACTGTATTGTATTGCATTCTCTTCTATTTTACTCTTATTGGTCACGGGGAACCTGGAGCCTATCCCAGGGAGCCGTTGGGCACAAGGCGCCTCACCATCCCTCTTGATTATTTTTTTAATTATACAGTTCACTGCATATTAATAAAATGCAACTGGTCTGAGGTTACTTTTACAAAAACAAGGCTCTGCACATTTCACATCCATCCACAGTGCTGCTGCTTATCTGTATATCGTGTTGGTATGTGTGTTGCCAGATGAATGTCTCTGAATTCATCATTTTCCAAAGGGAAATAATCCATGTGTGCTTAGTCACACGTATTTACGTTCACTAATGCATAGCTCAGGGCCACATTAGTCACAGCTGTGTAAACACATGTAAATATTTTGTACGCTTTTGCACAGGCATCATAACTGAAGTGGGTTAAATGGCTCAGAACAGTTTAAGACTTATTAAATGAGGATTCATGGAGCGAGTCATTGGTGCATCTGATCATAACAGAACAAGTGTGTGACTAAGTGTCCTCGTCCAACCTCCGAGCCAAGATAAAGCTTGAGCCAGTCTGCTCGCATGTTAAATGAGCGTTCGGGTATATATACTTCTGAAAAAGGAGGAAAGGAGGCAAACAATGCTATTTGAGGTATGGAAAGCGGTCACGGGAGATAATTTCTCATGGACAGTGCCAAACAAAATGTCCTCTTGTTTAAAAAAGCCGTCCCTCTCGGCTCTTGGAGAGTGTGGGAATTTTTCGTTTATATAGAAAAGAAACAACTTTGGAGAGCACCTTGGAAAATATCTGGTGTCATCTTTTTTTGTATCTGTTGCTAAATGATCTTTGGAAGATGTGCTGAAAAAAATTCCAGCACGGGTTTGCAAATGCAGAAGTTATCTAAATCTGATGAGGAATGAACGGTATCAGATGCACTGGAAAATGGATTATGGTCTACTACAGGTCTACTACATCCTAAATATACGTGTCTGCCGTGTGTGTGTGTGTGTGTGTGTGTGTGTGTGAGAGAGAGAGAGAGAGAGAGAGAGAGAGAGATGAGTGAGACCTGAGAACTACTTTTAGCTCTGTATTTTTTGTTCTTTTTTCACACTCTAAAATCAAGAGGTGTGTTTAGTCAGAGCTGGTGTAAATCAGAGCTCTCTCTCTCTTTCACACACACACACACACACACACACAAACAGCACTGCAGGTGGGTCCAGTTATATTTGCTAGTTTGGTGTAGTGAGGCTCTAGCTCACGATTATAAATCACACTTCATGCCATGACTAATGCTAGTGACTAAATCCTACTGAACAAGCAACAGAGAAGTTTCTATTGCGGTTACATTACACCAAACTCACTAGTACTTTTTTGAGCCTTTGGAGGCTATGGATTTATTTTTAGTGTGTTAACACCAATAACCTAGACTCTGAAAGTTCAGGGAACAAAGCAAAAGCATTGTTATATGATAGCATTTATTATACCGATTAAAGTTTATTACAGACAGCATATATATATATATATATATATATATATATATATATATATATATATATATATATATATATATATATATATATATATATATATATTAGTACACCTGGTTGACTAGGAACAAGAAATTGTTCAACCGTGACTTCCTGTTTCACAGGGGTATAAATATGAGGTAACACACAGGCCAAATCCCCTTAGTCATTCATAACAATGGGTAAGAGCGAGGAATATAGCTGTGATGTGCGGCGAAATGTTGTTGAGCTTCACACAATGGGGCGTGTCTATAAGAAACTAGCAGAAGCATTGAAAATGCCCATTTCCACCATCAGGGCAATAATGAAGAAGTTCCAGTCAACTGGAAATGTTATGAATGTTATGGAATTGGACGTGTGTCTATATCGTCTCAACGCACTGTGAAGAGGACGGTTCGAGTGGATAAAAATCTCCAAGGACCCCAGCTGGAGAATTGCAGAAGTTAGTTGTGTCTTGGGGTCAGAAAGTCTCCAAAACCACAATCCGACACCACAAGATGTTTGGAAGCGTTTCAAGAAAAAGCCACACGTCGCCAGATACCACAGCGCACCTTCAGAAGTCTGTGGAGGTGGGTTTTAATTAATGTCATGGCTAATGGGTGTATATATCTCTGCAAGTTCTGTTTGATCTGATTCATCTATTGGTCTGTCCTCATGTTTAATTCTCAGACTCTCTTCATCATAACTAGCTCAAAACAAGCAGGTTTAATTTAAAATGAAACCTGAATGGTGCCGATATGTTTAAGTTTGAGTTGTCAATCATGTTCATTACCATTTCATTGATTTGTTATGAGGTTCCACCTCTTTGAGAGATCTTTGAGAGATCCCTAAAACCCAACCCCACACTTCCTTTCACCCCTAGAAATGCCCGGCTTCCAAGTGTGGCTCAAAATGACGTGTTAAACGCCTGTTGTCAAATGAGTCTTAATCTTTCCTCCCATTAAAACAGTCTACTTGAAGCTCATAGAAACCAGATGTTTTATTTATTTATTTTTATGTTTGTTTTTACAGTGCTAAAAACACTCCGTCTGCAATCTGAAGATGTCTGATACCTTGCACGCTACGTGTGATTTCCTCACACAGTGAATGCCAGGCTTTGATCAAGTTGTTGTACGGCTACATGCCATAGTGAAGCCTAAAAAGAAATTGACGCTACATTCAACATGAAATTTTGCGACTTCCACCAGATTTTAAAATGCTAGAGCTTTACTTGTGGTGCATACGTCCACAAAAAGTAACGTCCGTAGTGGTACAGTAGAAATGTAGAGTATAGTATACTAGAAAATGTCAATTTTCACAATAATTGGTGAAACGTTTCATTACATATCCCGCTGTGTACAGTACCTTGGATCACCCCACATTATTTTATACGTTAAATGTACTTAATTACATACTAATGGACCACATTGACTACACAAGCCAGCCTAAGTCTACTCTGTAATCTCACCCAGATAAATAAATGAAAATAAAACCTGAAGGAAAACGAGCTGCGTCAATGAGTAAATGTGATTGTTGCAGGCTTTGGAGGCCGGTTTAAATCCCTGTGCGTTTTTTCCTGCAATATTCCGCCGCCTTCGCAAATCTCTATTTGCAGGAGGTAATAAAACCGTGCTCCGTCTCCACGCTGTTATTTATCTGCTCAAATTTTAGTTTAAAGCTCATCAATAAAGCTGTCAGTCTTGTACAAGTCTCCTGACATTTCCTGCTACCGAGGAACTGCAGAAACCCAAAGCTCTCATGATCCCTACATTGCCACCGGCTACCGATTTATATTGGCAAGGCACTTGGAGATGAATCTAATAGAACAGTCTGCCTGTAGTGTGTGTGTGTGTGTGTGTGCGAGGGAAGGAAATTTGAAAAGATCGAAGATGTTATGAGGGGGTGTGTCTCACTGATTTGAAAGACTGAGCAGTCCTGATAAGTAGCATCGCCACTGAATGCTCATCGAGATATTCCATGAAATCGTATGTATCTATTAATAACTCAACAATGAAACTAATAGAGTTGAGCAATTCATTATATCCTGAAGTCCCATTAATGACATGATAATTGTACGGAGAGATAGGCAGCTGCACTCGTTCTACTAGGTCCATGATACGGTTTCCTCTGAATACCCAGCACGCTAAACAGAATATTATTTTAACCATTGTAACCAAAGGAGACACTTGAACATGCGGTTTTGTCAACTTGACTCTTGTGCTTTGATTGGACAGTCGCTACTTTCCGTTTCGTCTCATTTTGGGGGGAACAAGATGAGAAATAATCCAATTCCATTCAATAATCCAGCGTTCTCATTCACTGCTGATGATGTGTGATGGATGTTTGTGAGAAAAATCAGAAATCCGACGCCGGGTGTCACTCTGTGTAATCACCCGATACAACTGTCCACGACAGACTGCATGAGTCTACACTACGGCCTAGGAAGAAATCAATAAAAATCAGAATTTTTTTTTTTGCTGAAAACCTTATATCGATGCTTGCTCAATATTTCCCCGCTGGGTTATTTATAGCAGTCGCCATCTAACATTATACGAATGTAATCTACGTACATAGGGTCTTCGTAACACCTTCATAAGCATTGTGTAGAATTTTTCATCCTGCAATGCTGGAGAATTGATGAAAGGTTCATAATGAAAGGTCGGTTCATGACATATACTGCTTCGTTTTTTTTTTTTGGATAAAATTGAAATCGTTTTTACATTAAACACTTTAGAGCAGGAGTAATTAATGTTCATCTTATTATAGAAGCATGTCCCATTTGGATTTAAAACTGTTATGAAGCATCTATTCGAATACAATCGCTCCTATTTATGGCCTGAAGGTGAAGCGGTCGTGTAGGCTTACTGCGGTATTGATTTTCCCTGCTTGATATTTTCCTATCGCCCTCAACGGTTTAGTCATCCAGAACGGTAAGCACAAAATAAAATAAAGACAAGAAAGGGCGCAATTCCAGCATTTTAGGTTTTAAGAGAATCTGGGAGGGTGTAACAATATAATCAGCGGTGCAGTCTGGAACTAAGGTACTCACGAAGAAACTCAGCTGGATACTGGGTTTTTAAGGCTACTTCCACGTTTATCTGGAGAAATGTGGAACTCTCCAGTTTGATAGCATCATTAAAGATTAACGTCACTATGTACATGGTTTAAAAAAAAAAACTCGGTTCTTTTCCTCGACATTCAAGTCAAGTCGAGTGGCTTTTATAGTCATTTCAACCGTATACAAGCTGGTAACGGAAAACAACACCTCATGAGACGACACAGAAGTAAATGAGACCTACACGTTCTACAGACGTGTGCAAACACACTACAATGCGAGACACTACAGTAGCATTAGTACTAGCCGTTCTCGGACTAGTTGATGCTGAGAACTGAAGCGGAGAATTCTCACCGTTTATACAGGAAGTGGATAGATACAGGGGGAACAGCAAGCGATTGATCGTCTCTGACAGAAGATATCAGACTCTAATCTGCTTGGTGTTAATCAAAAGCTGACTATCAAATCGTATCTCCAGTCCTGCAGGTCAAAAGTAAGGAAACAGCGAGAGAGAGGGGGAGAGGGGGGGGGGGATTGTTGTGTGACAAATGAGTTAAAAACAAAAGCCAGCATACCAAATTTAACATCGACTCTCACGGGTGTTTTTTTTTTATGTTTCCACCGAAACGGTCTGCTGCTCTTTATTAATGATATTTGTACAATTCCTGAGACTGTACTCTCGTTTTTTATTGTAAGAATCCAGTCCAAAAAACATGGACAAACACAGACAAGGGAAAATAAATGAGTATTGGTGTTTTATTTTCCCAGACATATGCAGTGTCGACAGACAAAATGGAGCTCGAATAATACCCAAAGTATAAAAATATGCCACTGTTTCCGGAATACACTGCCTTTCAAACCTCACCAAGCATATGTCGGTGTCATTTCTGTGCACTAGACACACACACTTCGTAAAACGCCACTGATTAGCCAGAACGTGAACCCATAAAACAATTGAAAAATGAAAACAAAGAGCCTTGACTGCATTTAGTTTCTTACACACACCAATAAACCTCCAATCTGCGAGGGTCTCAGTTCTGTTCCTGCCCTCTACGATCGCTGCCTTCTACGATCGTACCGGATTTCTCTTCGTACACTCACAGCCAAAGGCCTCAATATTATCAGCTACCCTTTTATATCCAATTCTACGTATTTATATAGAACTATTTAAATGAGTACGCAACATTCCAACCTTCTTCCCTTGCGCTCTCATCCCTTGAGCTATATGAGTTATGAAGTCTATTTACAGCGAAAACGATGCAGATAAACATCCCAAACGTACAAAAAGGGATTTTGTAGCACCGTTGTACGACGGAAAACGCTCAACGGTGCATAACTACTCCCATTTACGTTATCGGAACTCATGTTTGTTTAACCAGCAGTTGTTCATTCAGCCACAGCAGCATCTGACAGGTTTTTAAAGGTTTTCGTCACACGTATTCTACTTTACATGTGACGTCATTTCCCCAACCGTTACAACACCTGCAACTTGCTCACTAACTGCACGTACAATTTATATATTTTTTTTAAATTAGGCATGGTAAGGTTTATTTCTATCTTCAGCGGTGCACTGAAGAGGCGATGTATCGGAAACGTAGCTCAGTACGGAGTGTATTACATGAAAGACTGCAGCTTGATGGAGTTCAGATGAAGTGCATTACTTACAGTACAGTGCTGTTCTGTATTGATGCAACATTGCTGCAATTTCCCATTTGGGTAAAGTGGTGCATCAGAGACACAACGGCAGAGGAGGGGGTGGGGTGGGGGGGGTCGGGCTGGGGCTGATGGGTGGGGGTGGAGATGGACTTTCAAGCACAAGCCCATCCATTAGTGTAGTCCTGCACTGACCTTGGCTTCACACACACACACACACACACAGAGATTCACGCACTCCAAGAAAAACATCGTAACTGAAGCATTCTATGCTAGAGAACGCCGTCTGTCAGACTTAAGAGAAATGACTGGAAATTACAGCGTATGATAAGCCCATGAGCTCGTCCATATGTGTCCTTGCTTCATTTGGGCTGCACATATATCTATAATAACAACAAGAACCAGACCAAGCCAGAATGGACTAATGGAGCATTGAGCTTAGTGTGCACACACACACACACACACACACACACACACACACACACACACACTGGACAGCAGGGTATACATTAAAGATGAGCACAGCTCCAGGGTAGACGGATCCCCCTGCTGACAACGTCGGACAGGACAGGACAGGGAATGAGTGTGGAGAGAAAGGAGGCATTTTGTGTACTGTATATCATGCTGATAAAGAAAAATCTGTGCCTCATTAGTGTAAGACCTACCATCAGAGCCGGGGGAGAAACAGTGACGGGGAGGAGAGACTCCTGAATCCACTTGTGGCATGTCAAACTTCCTTCACTGAGAGGTTTAAGATCTCTGTGGACGTTCAGTTAATCTCATCCCTGTACTGATTTTGCACTGCCACTATTATTTGTGCTACTTTCACTACTACTATTACCACCACAACTAATACTTCTATCCCACAACTATTACTACTACTACAACCACTACTACCACCACAACTATTACTACTACTACAACCACTACTACCACCACAACTACTACTACTACTACAACCACTACTACCACCACAACTATTACTACTACTACAACCACTACTACCACCACAACTATTACTACTACTACAACCACTACTACCACCACAACTATTACTACTACTACAACCACTACTACCACCACAACTATTACTACTACTACAACCACCACCCTTGCTGCTACTAAGCATGCGCTGTTGCTGCTGCTGCCATGTCTACTCTTTGTCTTGCTGCGTGCTGTATTGCTTGGCTTCCCTGTTCTCTTTTGTCTTGTTTTGTTACTTTTTCTCTGCTTGCTCCGGTGGACGCTGCTGCTGCTGCGGTGCTTGCGCGCCCGTTGCCGCCGCTGCCCGTTGTTTGGGTAACGTGTTATCTAAACCACTACTACCACCACAACTATTACTACTACTACAACCACTACTACCACCACAACTATTACTACTACTACAACCACTACTACCACCACAACTATTACTACTACTACAACCACTACTACCACACACAAAAAATGACCAAATGTTTTTTCTTGATCTGGATTGGACAGAAAACAAAGTACAACTGAATATATTTTCATAGACATTTTGTCCTTTTTGTGTGTTTATTTATTGAGAAATGAAAGAGCGAACCGCGAATCAGTGAACATCCAATATAAAACCAACTTTATCGCAGTGTAATGTTGACTTTAATCTCAAAATGTTATGAGTTTGTTCTTGTATTACTACGAGTTTATTCTCGTAATTTTGACTTTATTCTCAAAATATTATGACTTTATTCTCCTCAGTCATCTCTCGTTCATCTCCAGATGTTTCAGAATGCAGCTGCAAGGCTGTGGACCAAGGCGAAGAAATATGATTGGCTCCATTGGCTCCCGGTCTGTTTTAGGGTCCAGTTTAAGATTCTGTTGTCTGTCTTTAAAACTCTTAATGATCAAGCTCTTTCTTATCTCAAAGATCTTCTCACACCACATTCATCTAACAGATTTTTAATTCTGATAGGTTGCTTTTGTATGTGCCTCGATAGTTAAAATATAAGAAATGAAAATAGAATTTGTAGAACTAATAACAAGAATGAAAGTAAATTAAAAAATGAAGAACAAAGAACACCTAAAATTAGAGCTAAAAACAGGGGGGAAATCTTAAAGCGCACTTATTATGGATTTGAAACGCGCCTAATTTAGTTTGAAAGCTCTCGTACAATAGATTTACGCACATCCGAGCTCGAAAACACTTTAACGTGCGCATAATTTAAACTGCAGCGTTACCTTTTCTCCCCCAGTGTCCCAAACGACTCGTTAAATGATCCGTTCTAAACTCCTCCTTTTCAGAGAGCGTGCTCTGCTCTGATTGGTCAAATGTCCCAGTCTGTTGTGATTGGTTTACCGCTGTCAGCGTGTGTCGAAAAGGAAACGCCCACTACCGTAACGAGTTTCAGCTCCGTCTGTCAGCGAGCAGCCGATGAAGACGAGGCGGGGCTTTGTGTTACAAACCTACGTAGGTTAGAACAGGAAGTCAAGTCTGGAATCACTAACGAGTCGATTCAGCGGTTCAGAATCGGTTCCTTCTTTTGGGAGTCGATAAACACGTTTGTCGTGCGCTTTCGATTTTTTCAACTTTGCAGACTTTTTTACATTCACAAACAGCTCTAGAACACACTGCATGAAAGGTCATATCTGAAAAAAACATAATAGATGCACTTTAAAATAGAGTTGAACAGAAAGAACAAACAAAACAGATCCTAAAAACTTATTCTGAAAGATGAAAGAAAATGTAAAAAAGCATATATATATATATATATATATATATATATATATATATATATATATATATATATATATATATAAATAGATGGAATCTATTAGGAATAGATTGTGGAAGGAAATACATTAGATTGAATAATAAAAATACATTTTTAAGTTGAAAAAAAACCCTGAAGAATCATAAATACAGTAGAATGGAAAAGGAAGGAAATAAAAAATAAAGGAGAAATCAAAATATTAGAAACACAAAACAAAAAAAACAAAAAAAATAAACCACAAAAAATCGAGACTGATTATAAATAAAAACTTTTCAAAAAATCAAAACAGAGGAAAAAAAAACAGTTTGAAAAAGAAAAGTTATGCTAATAAAACAATAAAAACAGTCATAATAAAATAACATAAAAACAGGAGATATTAAAAAATTGAAAGAAAAACATTTAAACTGAAGAAATAATAATAAATAATAATTATTATTATTATTATTATTATTATTATTATTATTATTATTATTATTATAAATAGTCTTGTATTGTATGAAAGTACCCTTCTTTGGCTGCTTTTTAATATAATGTGCAGTTTCCTGTCTGACTTGATAAATAATGCGCTCTACCAACAACAAAAAATGGCGTTGTGCCTGTTTTAAATGTCAGAAGGTTTACTCAGATTTTTTTTATATATAAATAATTTGATTGTTGGAAATCAAACATCATTTATCTTTATCTGAACATTATAGAAATGAACATTTATCACAAAATGGCAGAGCGGCGTTGTCTGGTAATCAATCAGTGGTGGTTGTTTTTGGGGGTTTTTAGAGAGAGAGAGAGAGAGAGAGAGAGAGAGAGAGAGAGATACGGAGCGCAGAGGGAAGTGGAAAGGGCAGATGGTTTGAAGTGGCCTCTGTAATGTGAAGGTGACTACAATTTAACGCCACACGTCACCACTATTTTCTTCACATGATGCCAGAGCTTATAAGAAAACCGATGCTGGCGTCTCTAATCATCGCGTCCTCGAGCTGTCGATGAACAACAGCTGCTTTCATCGCTGCCTTCGGACTTCTCACAGCGGTGATGTGTCACATGATTATCAGCAAAGGAAAATTCCGTCTTGGGTATTTTAAAGAAGTTACTTAACACACGCTCCTTTTCTTAGGAATGACCTTTAACCCTAAAGAAATCTCTTTGTGAAAAAAGAGCTGCTTTTTTCTTTGTTTTCAGTCTTCTCGATAGCGGTGATGTTGTGAAGATTTGTGTCCTCGGTAAGTTGAAGAAGCTACATGTGCCTTCTGTTTCCCTTCAGGAACAACCTTTAACCTTTCACCTTTAGCTCTTTAAGCACAAAGAGAATCTCTATATGTGACAAAACCTGAAGTGTGATGTAATGCGCTTTGCCAACTCGTGTCAGTGTGTCTTCACTTGTGTGCAGGACTAATCAGATTACACAGCGTCCACACTCACACACACTCACACACACACATTGTATAATCACCTCCTGGCTCCTGATAGCATCTCGCTCTGGTCTGCTCGATTTCCTCTATACAGAAAAAATCACATCTTCCTTCTTCTCAAACAGACAGGGTGATGTCATGAGTCCAGCTGCAGTCCAGATGATTTATTCCACGTGAGACCTGTTGATTAAACCGATGTCATGCACATGTTTAGAGAATGTTTACATCTTGTAAACGACAGTTCCGCCCGTGCTATCATATTTTCTGCCAGTTATGCGGATCAGTTCTTACCGTAGTTTTCGGCTTATGTTTCATTTCCTGTTCATTTTACAACAATATGTGTGGCAGCCCATGGAAAAAACCCTTTACATGGGTCAATACTACTAAACTTCTTCGTCTCTTTAAAAAAAAAAACAAATTTAAAGAAATTTAAACGCATGTACTGTAAACAATTCCACTGTAAGACGCTGCACCTTCCTCTACCTTTATATCCTCAGTTACTGGTGGAAATAAACTGACAAAATTGTAAAGAATTATAGTTCTACAACAGGAAACAAATTCTCATGTCGATGTCCAGCCTCATCCGCATCGGTGTCTGTCGCGTCTCGGTGTTTAAACCCGAGCCTTGTCGTACATAGGGGGAAGAATGTTTTTTACCAATAATATCTTCCACAATTGTTCATACTTATTTTATATTTTATATATTTCAATATAGGCTTTAATAACACCTTTTGAGAAAAGAAGAAGATACTGAAATCATTCGCATGGCTGGATCGGGAAGCTGTCGCAAGATTGTGATGGACCTGAACAGGAAACATGGCGAGCACATCACACACGACACATTAAACTTATTAAAGTGCACCTATTGTGTTTTTTCAGATATGACCTTTCATGCAGTGTGTTCTAGAGCTGTTTGTGAATGTAAAAAAGTCTGCAAAGTTTCAAAAATCGACGCGCACGACAAACGTGTTTATCGACTCCGATTCTGAACCGCTGAATCGACTCGTTAGTGATTCCAGACATGACTTCCTGTTCTAACCTACGAAAGTTTGTAACACAAAGCCCCGCCTCTGGTCTTCATCGGCTGCTCGCTGACAGACGGAGCTGAAACTCGTTACGCTAGTGAGCGTTTCCTTTTCGACACACGCTGACAGCGCTAGACCAATCACGACACACTGGGACGTTTGACCAATCAGAGCAGAGTAGGCTCTCTGAAAGGAGTTTAGAGTGAATCGTTTAGAACGGATCATTTAACGAGTCGTTAAAGTGTTTCCGAGCTCGGATGTGCGTCAATCTATTGTACGAGAGCTTTCAAACTAAATTAGGCGCGTTTCAAATTCATAATAGGTGCACTTTAATAAAACTCAAAAATCCCGGGAGTGCCGCAGACCTACCGAGGAGAAGTGGACGTCGACGAACAGCCACTGACAAAAGCACAACCGACGCAACGTGATCAAATCAGGAGGGAATCACATTTAGCTAGGGAGGTCTTTAGACCCACTTATTGTCTTTGATAAATTGGCTTCTGACACACCGTGATCTTTGCAGGAAGATGCCAAGGCAATTTTTTTTTCTTTTTTTTTCTGAATCTGTAGGTGACCAGATAAAGTTCAAAGCACAATGCTGGAGAAAAATGTAACTGACATGTAAGGTAAAGGTTAAATATGCCACAGGGACAAAACACACACACACACACACACACACACACACACACACACACACACAAAGATTCAAAAAATAATCGTAGCTGACATTTAGAGCACATGATGTGCTGCGATCAACAACAATTGTGTAATACAACACACAAATAACACAGTGTGTGTTTGTGAGTCTCGTTTTTTTTTTTTATGACTGACTACAAGAAAACACAGAGAGCAAGACAAAAATGAAGAAAACAAAGTAAAGGAGAGAGCAGTACGTCTTGTGAGACGATGAAACGAGCCAGAAATGTTCCTTTACAGTCAACAAAAGCATCCGTGAGCATACATTCCATCACATACTCACAGTCCATTCTATCCCCCCATCCGCAGAAGGAGAACGTAATAGCGAGAAAAGCAAACAGATATTTTCTTACACATGAGAAAGAAGAAAAAGATAAATGCGCCGATTTAAAGCACAGAAGGTTTCATGGGGGGTGGGGGGGGGGGGGTGGATGGGGGAGAAAGCACATTCCCAACAAGCAGATTGTTATGAATACGTCTGGGGCGGAAAGTAGCATCAATAAACCTGACGTGAGCACTGAGCCGCTGTGATTTACACGCTTTATCAATCTGTAATCTGTTCGTAAGCTTAAAGCTAATATTTGTTTGAGAATACTGCATAGGCAGGGCTTGCTTTATTAAAGAGGTACTTAAAAAGTCAGAAAAAATCCATTTTGTGAATTAAAGGCTTTAAATATTACATCGGTTTATGAATTGTACGTGAGTGACAGTATGGGAGTCTGATTTTCCCCCCAATTAATAGTAGAAGTAGCTAGAAAAATGAGTCAAATGCTTGAGTGGAAGTTTTATTTATATATATATATATATATATATATACCTTGCAAAAGTATTCAGCATTAAACTGAATTACAAATGGTACATTGACATTTAATTCTGTTTGATATTTTATATTTTATTTTAAAACACTGAAACTGGATTTATATTGGGAAATATTTTTAAGGGGAAAAAAACCAAACGTTTTTAAAAAGATATATCTCGCTTCAAGTATTCCTCCACTGTGCTGTGGAAGCTTGCAGTTTCCACCGCTTGAAAGAAATTGTCCTAACGAGGACATAATTACCTTACGATTGGCATCTACTTATGAATCATTGAAGTTTCTGCCACATTTTCTGGATAAATACCCCATTGTTGAAGGCTCATTGACGGTCATGCTGTGATTCTGAAGGACAATGAAGAACAAAGAGCATTATCCAGAGTAAAAAGTCGTAGAAATGTATAGATTAGGGAAAGAATACAAAATAAGATGGAATAGTTTGGACACTGAGCACGGTTCGATGAATAATCAGGAAGTGGAAGCTGCGTCACGGCACCCAGGCACTGCCAAGAGAACGCCACCTTTCAAAACTCAGCACTCAAACCAGAAGGAGATTTGTGAGAGAAGCCACAGAGAGGCCAACAATCACTTTAAAGGAGCTACAGAGCTCAGTGGATGGGAGTGGAGTAATGGTGCACCATTCACCCATATCAAGAGCACTGCTTAACACTGGCTTGCAGGCTCACTGGGTTAAAAGCAACCCAAACTGGGTTCGTTTTAGCCCAATGGCTGAGTAAACTAAACTAAACTAGCCCATCGAGTAGAGTTGTTCGTTTAAACCCAGCAAACGGGTTGTTTTTCAACCCAAAGGATTGAACTTTATAATGTTGAACTTTGAGATGAACTTAATGGGGAATATTATATTGGCAAACACCATAGCCAAATTATTGTTAAATAAATATATAAAAAAATATTAAAAATAATAATATATAATAAAATTTATTTTTAAATTATTAAATAATTAATAATAAAAATTAAAAAAATAAAAAAGAAAAAAAAAAAAAAAAAAAAAAAAAAAAAATTTTTTTAAAAAAAAATAATTAAAAAAAAAAAAAAAATTAATAAATAAATATATTTTAAAAAAATATTATTATATATAAAAAAAATAATAAAATATAAAATTAAAAAAATTTTTTTATTTAATAATAAAAAATGATAATAAAAAAATAAAAAAAATATTTTTTTTTTTTTTATTTTTTAATTTTTATAAAAAAAAAAAAATAAAAATAATAAAAAAATATAAAATAAAATAATAATTTATTTAATAATATTTAATAAAAAAAAAATTAATAATAATATAATAAATAATAAAAAATTTTTTTTATAAAAAATATTTTTAAATGTTTTGTTTAAATTAGGAAATAGAAAAAAAAAAAAAAAAAATAATATTGCTTATTTATATAAATAAACCCAAAAAAAACGGTGATAACTCCTGTCTTCATGTTATATAAATACAACGTCTCAGTTAAACTAAGTTAAACTAAGTTGTGTGGAAATCTCGCAAAATGAAACAAATGTAATAAAAATAGATATAGAAGTGTGCACATGCTCAACCATGGTGTGCACGTGTGGCACAAATCGTGCAGGGTGGATCCATATCAAGAAATACTATTACAAAATATATACATTTACTTTCTAAAAAGCTCAGGCATTTCGTGAGGCGCCCCCTGGTGGCTCGGAGGCCTTAATGGACTACATACTGTATACAGCTCATAGTGTTATTATTGGTACTTTACAACCTCTGGGTAAGACTCTGTGTGTCACTTTAAACACATCTCTTGAGATGATTTTTTTTTTTTTTACAGTTTTCACATTAGTCACCTGTAGTGTGTGTACGTGTGTGTGTGTGTGTGTGTGTGTGTGTGTGTGTGTGTGTGTGAAGTTGGAATTAGTCATGTATGAACAGCTGTCCTGAGAATCACTGCCTCTCTGTTGAATCTGGCAGCAAATCAAAAAAAGCTCTTTGTTTTCCATACATGTCCTAACCTACAGTTTGTCCCAGATCAAATTATATAATCTTACGGCCAGCCTGTGATGATAAACACATGGCACAGATGCAGTACATCACTACAGTCCTGCTCTCCAAGATCACGGCTAAGATATCGGCCCAAATCACAACCAGAAAGCATTCTCGATTCGGTCTCTTTCGTCCTCTACATCACCACTGCTTGTCCTCCCTCTTTAAAATGAAAGACTTCCCGACGCATCCGTGGCAACGACTCGCCATCCACTCTTAATTCCTTTCTCTCTCTGTAACGTCTCTCCTTCTGTAGCCGACCCGGTTCTGATTAATTCATCACTCGGGCCATTTCATTCAGCTCCAGCACCGAGCTCGGGTTCAGGGAGGTGCAGAGAGCAACAAAGACAGGAAGGAAAGCAACGAGAGACACAGACAGAGAGAGATCGAGGTTTTGTTTGATGACAAGCTCCTCATTAGGGGAATATGTTTTTCCGTCATGATTAGACTTTAAGCCTGATCTGTAGTCGGACTCGCGCCAGAACAGCCGTCCTTAACAATCAAGCAAAACGACAAAAAAAAAAACAGTAAAGCCTTCCTGTAGCTCCCTCCACCTTTTAACAAAGATTTCAACAACAAAAAAGCAATGGAAAAAAATATTACTATTCGCTAGCGCCTTACAGCACGAATAATCATAACAAACTGCGTTATTCATCGTCAGTCAGACACTCGATACATCTATCCGTTGTAAAAGTGCATTTTTATCATCCTGCATCAATGAAAGTGAAAACCAAACCCTGTAAAACCTGATTGAAAGAAAATTAATGGTTATTTATTTATTTATTTATTTATTTAAAAAAAAAAAGGAAAGAAAAGAAATGGAAACACTTTCAATGAAGGCCATGTAGAATAATGACCTGTTATAAAGCAGTATACACGTCATTATAATGAATTCATGAAACGTTTATAGCAATGCTCATTATCCAGATATAAATCGTTAAAAAGAATGCTTTATAACTATCGCTTATAACACGTCACAATTCGCTATTATATATTACATCATAATGCACTATGCAAAGTGTGTCCTAGTGATATAACGTGTTATTAACACTTTTTAAACGGCATCATATTAACGACGATAGGAATGCATTATAACACGATATGAACGCGTTACTAAGTGTTACTAAGGGATGTTTATATATAGGCTTATTTGTGTCGAGGTGCAAAAGGGCAGTGGTTTTTCAGTATATAGGCTATTATATACATACTGTATGTACATAGACTGTCATAGTGTTCATAGACTGTCATGACACCTATATAAGCCTGGCATGGCAGCTGACATAACCGTACATACATTTCTTAAGCCTTATTCCGGTAGGTTCCAGCTGCGTTTATGATATCGTAATATACAAACAAACAAACAAACAAATAAATAAATGGGAAGAGAAATGAATAGTGATGTAGGAAAATAGATAAACAAGTAAGTAAATAAATACATGGGTTGGGGAATGTAATCAACAAACAAACAAACAAACAAACAAACAAACAAACAAATAAATGGTAAATAAATAAACAGGTGGGTAAATAAGTAAATAAATAAACAGGTGGGTAGGTAAATAAATACAAAGAAAGATAAATTCATACTGATGTAAATAGTAATACATGGGTGGGTGGGTAGATAAACAAACAAACAAACAAACAAACAAACAAATAGGTAAATAAATAAATAAATAAATAAAATGTATCCCTGATGTCTCCCTGATGATTAAGCATCATTTACAAGCTGTATAAATTGCACTACAACAATGATTTAATTAGAGACACTTATAATCTCACTCACATCTTAACCTTATTAAAAAAAATGAAAAATAAAAAAAAACATCCTTCAGCGTGAACCGAACGTGGAGACAATCCGTTATTAAGCATGTACGTGATGAAGTTGTTTATATCTTCATAAATCTGAAGTATGAGAGGAGACAGCACTGGAGGGAAAGAAATGTTCCTTCTCCCAGCAGGAGCGCGTGTGCGATGTAGAATTTACACAAACGATTCGATTGTTCACAGAGACACAATAAAGGATGGGAAAGGAGTATAAAAGAGAAGCAGCCTGTTCTGAGAATGTAAACTGATTAAGATCAGAGAGGAAGATTGAACATAGAGGCTCTCGTAGGAAAAAGATAAGGATGATATATTACCAAAGCGCTGATTACACGGCAGTTCTCTTTACGACAAAGTGGTGCGAAAGCCTGGCAGGCACGGGGCTGCATCTTTTACTACCGAGGACTGGTTGGAGCCGGAGATTGCACTGTTGTGACTAACCTTTGGAGAAAAAAAACTTATATATGAAATATATATATATATATATACTGCTCCAAAAAATAAGTGAAACACGTAAACAGCACAATGTAACTCCAACTTTTTGAGCAGTATATATATATATATATATATATATATATATATATATATATATATATATATATATATATATATATATATATATATATATATATATGTATATAACCGGACACATCTGTGGCCTGGCTTGAGATGCATGTCTTTTTGTGTTCAACATCCAGCTGAGGATCCTCCAGTAAAGGCTTTTTAATGTGTGTTCCTGTGTGTGTTGCTACTGCTACACACCCTGCCATAATCACAGAGGGGATCGTGCACAGAAAGGCTTTCTTTGTCATTTATTTCCTGGTTTAAGTTGTACAAAGGTGCATTTTGCTCGTTTTCACAGCTCATAATCTAGGCAAGATGTCCACGCTCCTTCCTCCTCTTTATAAAGTGTGTCGTGTTTGTGCCATTGAAAAAGAAAAGAAAAAAAGTGCTGCAGGAACGTTATCGGTTTCACGCTGCGTGCATCGAAATGTCAACGCGCCCTGCGTAGCGGAATTTAAAGCATTCGAGCATTATAGTGATTGATATATTAAAGAACAAACCATTGCACTTTTTTTTTCAACGTATGGCTGCATTTAGTGTTTGTGATACAAGCCAGTCCCTGTTATCACTTATGTTATAGCAGCTATAAAATAAAGAATCACTCCATCAGCAGAAAGGCTTCATTTTTTATTAACTTGAAGTTAAACTCCTCTATCCTGAAGATGCCAGAAAACTTCTTACAGCTGTACGTCTGGCTGTTACAAAACACTGACACTGGAGACTCCTTCCATACATGTTGAATAAACATCACGATGTCCAAGCCGACGTGAGCTATACTGTGTAAACGATAGCGTATTAGCATGAGCGCGTTAATATAAACCTGTGATTTTAGCTGCGCTACTGTCAGAACCACTGTTATAGAAAATTCATCAACACTTTCTGACCAATCAGAACGAAGCATTCAACAGCACCGTGTATACAGTAAATGACATTATAAGTAGCTAGATAATAATCGTTAGCTTTTGTTAGCATGAAAATTAATTCTGATCCTGAGAAACACACACACACACACACACACAGCTGCTTATCATTTCGGTCAGAATGAATTAATCCCATTACTCTGTAGCCAACAGCTAGTTTTTTCAACAGCCTCAGCACTGAACCAACGTAATTATAAGATCAATACCGCAGTCCAGCTGCTCTGATATGTTTCCACGCATAGGGGAAAGAAGCGGCAGTAGAAAGATGACTCGATGGACGCAGTTGAACTGAGGTAAATATAAAGGTGGATTTATGTGTGAAAGAAGGAACGGAAAATTGAATCAGTCAGTAAACAGTGGGAGTGGGCTGGGAACGCGCTCCGCCTGAGAAAAGGCACAGCAACCTGTCCCTGTCTCATTACTGAAGAAAGCAGTGAAAAAAGCAAACCGGAGAGGTGGACCAGGATTAAAGCACTGGAGGAGAGAGAGAGAGAGAGAGAGAGAAAGAGAGAGAGAGAGAGAGAGCAATGCCAGCAGCACAGAGGCAGATTAGTGAGCATATGCACATTTCATGAAGCTAATATCAAAGCAACAGCTGGAGGAAAAGGACAGAGTATAGGGAACAGATCAGGACAGGGCTAAAAAAAAAAAAAAAAAGAGAAGCGAGAGAATGGAGAAATACATGTAATCAGCTTAATGGCATCTGGAGGAAAGCATCAAAGTTTGCGTCGATCTGCCGGTAAAGATCGAACAGATTCAGCCGTCCTCCTACATCGCTCGCGGCGTTAAATAATAATTTCATGTGAAGGCTGCAGTTCTCTTCGAAAGGCTTATCTTTTATACAGTAACGATCCGAAGGGGAAAAAAAAAAATCCAAATAAAATTTTGATCCTCTTTGGTGAGTTAGTTTTAAAGAAGGATTTTTAAAATGCAAACCACATCAAAGACTTCGGGTCACACGAAGAAGTGAACGCCTAGAGAGAAACTTTCAAATCCGACTCCTGTGAAGTCAGATCACTGCAGTGGTTTTTGGAGCACAGGTTTTTGGATAATTAAGAACTTGTCCTCCACTCAGTATGAAATATACATGTTTCAGCTCATATCGGAATATTTATACAATATTTACAACATTTCTCAGATTTTTTCGGTGTCAGTATCTCAATAATACATCCTCACCCACCCACAGAGGAATCAGACCACGTCCATGTGGAATGACGGGCATTTTTTCATCGCAGCGTAGGGCCTTATTATCAAATGATCTGGGAATTTACACGTGTTTTAGTAAATAACTCCAAGGCTCTACTTATTATTGTAATATAACAACCGCGTTTGCCGTGGTGATAGATCATGCCATTTTGGCAAATATCTCAAGTATGCCTCATTTAAGGAACCTTTAACGAAGGCACATAATCTTTTTTAAGGTGTCATTCAGATGAATCAGATACACATCAGGAAGGCAGACTCGAAACCCGTCTTTTAAAGGTCTACACATCGTTATAAGACGAATTCAATGTTTTTATCCCTGCTAAACAATGTTGTAGTCATGCTACGTAATCTCAAGTCCGGTTAAGTTAACTTACATACCCTCGAATACAAGATGAATTTCAAGTCAAATCTCAAGCCAATTAACATACAGTTCGAGTCTCAAGTCACTTTCACTGAAGTCCAAATAGAGTCTCAAGTCATTTACAAATAAGGACACGTCAAGTCTCATGTCATTTACCTTGAAGAGCAAATCAAAGTTCAAGTCATTTATCCACCAATCCAAGTAGAGTCTCAAGTTGTCTTGTTGTCCAGGTACTTTGCCCTAAAATCCAACTCAAGCCTCAAAGCGCTAATCTCCAATGCATGTCGAGTCACAAGTACAAGTAGAATTAGAAGTCACATGCCCTAAAATCCCAGCTGAGTCTCAAATGACTTGCCCTGAAGTCCAAATCAAAAGTTAAAGTCACATAAAAACAAGTTCAAATGAAGTCTCATGACACCCTCAGCTTCAAACAGAAGCTCAAGTTGCTTAACCCGCAGTCCAATTACAAACAGTGCCTCAAGTCACACTGAAGTACAAGTTGAGTATTGTTGCTTACCCTTAAGTTCAAGTCTCAAGTCAATTACCCCCCAGTCCAAGGAGAGGCTCAAGTCAATTAACCCCCAGTCCAAGGAGAGGCTCAAGTCAATTACCCCCCAGTCCAAGGAGAGGCTCAAGTCAATTAACCCCCAGTCCAAGGAGAGGCTCAAGTCACTCTGAGTAGTCTGAAGCCACTTAACCTGAAGTCCAACTCACATCTCAAGTAACTTACTCAAGCCTCAAGTCATTACCCTCATCCAAGTCCGGCATTAAGTCACTTCTCTTAAAGTTTCATCTCAAGTCACACAAGTCGAGTCTCAGATCTCAATGCGAGTCTCAAGTCTGATGTCACTTCCCCAAAAGTCCAAGTCAGGTATTAACCAATTTAACCTTAAACTCAAGCTGAGTCTCATATGACTTACCCTGAAGTCCAACTCGAAGTTCAAGTCACTTGCTCTGAAGTACAAATCAAGACTCAACACACCAAAGTTCCAGTCAAGTTTTTTAGTCACCCCAAGCCATGTGAAGTCCTAGTCGTCTCACCTTAAATCTCACCTTAACATCCGAATCAAGTCCCTACTCAATGACGAGTCTAAGGGAGCATGTACATGGCAAATTTCCCGTATTAAAAAATATCCCTCTTTAATTATTTCATCATCATAATCTGTAACTAGATCCAGACTTTAGGCATAATGTAGAACTACCTACCCAGTCATCAACCAGTGCATATCTGTGAAGCCATAAAGCATTCTTCCAGCATTGACAGACAGGAGATTGAGATGTGCATTAAGGAGATTAACGATCCCATCACACAAGCGCTTGATGAATAATAAAGAGCCAGGATGCAAAGCCTTTTTTCCTGTAAGCTGTTTCTCTCTTTTGTTATGCCTAAGTTGCATCTGGCTCGGGCTTTTAAATCAATGCTCGACTCTGGGATTGAGATGGTAGACGCTCATATACATTTCACCCACCCTCGGTACGCACATTCTGACCTCACCGTGACACACGCGTCCACGCCGAGCCACTCGTTCCCACTCGCTTGACCATTAATAATCATCTCAACACACAAAACCACATCCAGTTCACCCCACTGAGCACCACTGAAGCACTTCTTGCTTTCAAGAGCCGCAGAGAAAACGAGGGCATTGAAATGCCGAGGCCGGTTGTGGGTTCAGGAAACTGTTCTATTCCCACTGGTCATCCCTGAAAAGGGAGAGGAGAGATGGGAGAAGGAAGCAGAGTGGTCCGGTGTTCGGTAAAAGCATTAAATATGAATTGTGACTGATATTAGAGAGTAGAGTGCAAGGCTTAGTCAGGTACTTTGAAGCTCAGTCTTTCTCAAGGACAGGACATGCAAAGGTGGCTTGTCCTTAGGGGGAGAATTAATAAATAAAAGTGAGGGAGGGATGGAGGAATAGGGGAGTGGTGCGCACAGCTGATTAGATGGAGTGCGTATTAAATGAATATATTCAATGAGATACAGTAAAATGTTTCAAGGAGAAAGGTGAACATGTGTTTGAAAAACATTCGACAGGGAGTATATTATATGTAAAAACAGTAACAGCTGGAAGAGGCAGAGTAATTGGTCTGGAAATAATTTAAACCCATTGGGTGGTAAAACATGAAGGGCCCAGAGGCGAACCCTGAGGATCTTCTTGGCTTTGAGAGAAGGCCTAATGATTTCTAGACACTAAATTAAGCAAGTCAATTTGTGTTCAATTTTCTTTCCTAGACCTATCATGCGTGTATTTCATTTCTATTATCTTGTAGGACAAACGTAATGTTATTCTCACTTGGTTGGAAACAGAAAGGTTAAAATATTTGTAGAAAATATATTCACGTTTTGTTTTCTAATCAATGTGACCGTTTTCTACTCAAAAAAAAAAACAACAATATTGACTAACTTTTAAAGGGATAGTTCTACCAAAAATTAAAATTCTGTCATCATTTACTCACCCTCACGTCGTTCCAAAACCGTATGACTTTCTTTCTTCTGTGGAACATAAAAGAAGATATTTGGAGAAATGTCTCAGGGTTTGTTTGTTTTTTTTGTCCATACAATGGAAGGCACCAAAAACGGTTGGGTTACCAACATTCTTCAAAATATGTTCTTTTGTGTTCTGCGGAAGAAAGAAATGCGTACAGGTTGGTACGTCTTTGTAGCACCCACTTCGTCTACGCTAAGTATATAACTATCAAATCAGTATAAGTTAGCATGCTCACTAAGACTTTTACAGGCTTAGCGTGCTAGTTAGCTAACATACCTAATTTGTATTATACAACTGATGTACCTTGCCTAAAATCTACATCAAGCAACTAGTTAGCTAATGCTGGATAGCTAGATCACGTCATTTCTGAGAAGTTGCCTATAATGGACATGTTTTGGCGAGCTAACATTGCTCTGTTAAATGAGTTTAGGTCATCTGGCTGGTCAGCACCTCTGCTTTCAGTGCCACAACGTCCTCGCTGTTGTAATCGTAAAACATTACGTCTTGAACTCAGACATGTCCACAAACTACAAAGTCGCAAGCATTACAAGACTTGCCTGACATCAATTTACCTCAAGTATAAATGCTAAGAGTATCGATGAGATATATGTCTGGTCATTGCAGGCTAGACCACCGCTTAGCATCAATTAGACACTGTCAGGACGGCAAGCAATAAGAATCTTCTAGAGTAACACCGTACAACTTGATAGCACTTCTTGTCTTTTAGTGCTAAGCTTTAATTAATTTATTGAACCATTTTTTCAGTCAGATTATAACCAAGTAGCGTCAGGCTGCTAGGCTACTCATGCCTTTTGTTTACAAACACCGAAGTAGTCTATAACAGAAATTTGCCAACATCAACAATGTTTTGTTTATTAAAGAACAACAGGTCATAATTTATATGTGTTTATTGTTATATTTCATATTGTGGAATGTGTGTAAAACTAGTTTTTTTAATGTTATAACAGTTCAAAACACTCTCTTTTTTTCTCTCGCTCTCTCTCTTTTTTTAAGTAAGAAAGAACTGCAGCTCGTCATTTTACAGATTAACACTTTATGGAAAGCATAAAGACCTGCGGATGAAAAATGACAGACCAGTGCAGAGCACTTCTCTTCCACGGCCGTTTAAACAGTTATTGGTTTCGGTGGGAGGCCACAGAAAAGTCAGCTTTAAGAGCACTTCATGGAGTGCCTTTATACCGCATAAAAAAAAAAAAAAAAGACGAAATCTTTTTTTTCCCCCACAGGACATAATGGAGTCTTCACCAACATGTCAGTTTGGACAGGATGTTTAATTGATATTTAAAAAGTCCACACACCCCTGTTAAAATGGCAGGTTTTTGTGAAGAATCAAACTAACATAAATCATTCCAGAACTGTTCACCCCTTTAATGTGAAATTGCAAAGTGTTCAAATAAAATGAAGAACAATCAGAAGATTGTTTTAAGGGGAAAAAATCACTTATTAACAATAACCTGGTTTCATAAGTGTGCACACCCCTCAACTGATACTTTGTGGAAGCAGCTTTTGGGTAAGAGTCTATCAGTGTGGAACATCTTGACTTGGCGATATTTTCCCACTCTTTCTTACTAAAACATCCCAGATCTGACCGAATATAAGGATCAGGTCTGGGCTTTGACTAGGTCATTCAAACACATTGATCTTCTTATGGTTAAGCTGTTACTTTGTTGATTTGGATGTATATGATTTGGGTCATTGTCATACTGAAAAACCTTGATAAAGAGCCCCAGTTCTGGCTGAAGAAAAGCAGGCCTAAAGCATGATACTGCCACCACCGTGCTTCGCCGTGGGTACGGTGTTACTTTGGTGATGTATAGAGGTTTTCTTGCGCCAAATGTATCTTTTGGAATTGTGGAATTATTATACCTTGTGATGTTGGTCTTATCAGATCAGGTTTGGGGTGATTTAGTTGAGCTTGGATGTTTTTTGGTGTGAGATAGGGCTTCCGTCTAGCCAACCTAAACCAAAGCCCAGCTCATATGTGAAGAATACGAGAGATTGTTGTTACATGTAGAGAGTAATCAGTACTCGTCAGATGTTCCTACAGCTCATGTAATGTTGCCGTAGACCTCATGGCAGCCTCGCTGGTAAGTTTTCGTCATGTCCTTTTGTAAAGACGTCCTGTTCTTGGTGACGTCACCGTGCTGCGCCCTTTTCTCCATGGTACATCTAATGTTTTGGAAATTCTTTTATACACCTCTCTTGATTGATCCATGTTGACAGGTGAGATACCATGCATGCTTTGAAAGCTCATTGCAGACCATGGCTTGAGCAGTCAGATGACACCAAGGAAGACGTCAAGAAACTCCTACAGAAACAGCTGGTCTTTATTTGGGGGTTAATCCTCATAATTTCATCGATGACATCTGTATGTTAATTACTTGCGAACATGATCTTGGATGTAATGGATTCGTTCCTATTTTTCCCTACAATGTTTCTGATAGTTTTTCCACTTAATTTTTTATACCTTATAACTTCACGTTGAGGGTGGAAAAAGTTCTGACATGGTTAATCTTGGTTTAATTATTTTTAACAGGGTCGTGTCGACTTTTAATATCCACTGTATATGATATCATGGTATTATACTGTGGTTATTTCTACAGATCCTTTAGTAGGAGGTTAAATACGACATCATTTTTCCAGACGTGTGCACACAGTCTGTAAAACATTACTCACATGATGGATTTGGACAGGACGAGGTGTAATACTCAGGTAATAATTAAATCCAATACGTAAACTAATCCAACCTGAATAGGGCTTTCAATTGATTCGCAGTATTCATAATAACTCAGACCTTGGGCTGCTGCTTTACATTCCTACGAACTGTTATAGGTATTCTTTTTCTAGATGTATTTGAACGACCCTGATTTAACACACACAATCTGTCAGGCTGAAAAATGAAAAAAAATAAAAACAACTTCATGCATAAATAGTTAGTTAGTCGTTAGTAGCTGTTCATTCAAGGTTAGTATAATATTTGACGTTAATGCTGAGTAATGTTGCGGCCCTGTACAGTTCGAACTACTTGAAATCGTTTGCTTAGAGATATAAAATGTACCAAAAAACAAAACCATAAAATGAGTACCCTGGTAATTGAGAAGACAGAAACAGGAGAGATTGCTTTGACCTTGGGGTGCACTAGCCTTTCCAGGAATCCAACAATCAGGTGCTCTATTCAGATAAGTACCAGGAACATGGAAACCATAAAAGCAGAGAAGGAACGTATAAAGGTGGTGTTTTGCCTGGGGCATGACTCCTCCTCCTCAATGTCTCCTGTGCTCATGTGGATTTTTGCCCTTTTGCCAGCAATAAACATACTAATAGGATCGGCCATGCAGTTATAGTGTCCATTTCTGATCGACTGATGTTGCATACCAGGGATCTTCCCATGGGCACTTCATCTCGCTCCGATTCCCCCCTCATTTCTTCTTCCCAGGTTGGATGCCATCAGATATCTCACAGCCTGAGTAATGCATGGCGCTAAAGCTTAGGTTCACATGAACAATGCTGATCAACTGACCCTTCCACTGATGAGCAGCTAGTCAAATGGGGACACGTGCTAGAATAGCAATTGAATCGTTTTTGCAGAATTGAGATTGAATCACCCTGAGATGTTACAAATGAGTTATTTGGATCGGACAGATAACGTGTTCTGAAGAGAAAATCCTTCATTGGAAAATATCACCAGCAGTTTTGTTTACATCCAAATACAGATGCAGATATTTGGAGCACTAAAACAGATGTAGACTGTGGCATTGCATTACATCGCATCTATCTATCTATCTATCTATCTATCTATCTATCTATCTATCTATCTATCTATCTATCTATCTATCTATCTATCTATCTATCTATCTATCTATCTATCTATCTGTCTGTCTGTCTGTCTGTCTGTCTGTCTATCTATCTATCTATCTATCTATCTCTGTCTGTCTGTCTGTCTATCTATCTATCTATCTATCTATCTATCTATCTATCTATCTATCTATCTATCTATCTATCTATCTATCTATCTATCTATCTCTCTGTCTGTCTGTCTGTCTGTCTGTCTATCTATCTATCTATCTATCTATCTATCTATCTGTCTGTCTGTCTGTCGTCTGTCTGTCTATCTATCTATCTATCTATCTATCTATCTATCTATCTATCTATCTATCTATCTCTCTGTCTGTCTGTCTGTCTGTCTGTCTGTCTATCTATCTATCTATCTGTCTGTCTGTCTGTCTATCTATCTATCTGACTATCTGTCTGTCTGTCTGTCTGTCTCTCTATCTCTATCCATCTGTCTGTCTTTCTGTCTGTCTATCTATCTATCTATCTATCTATCTATCTATCTATCTATCTATCTATCTATCTATCTATCTATCTATCTATCTATCTATCTATCTCTCTGTCTGTCTGTCTATCTATCTATCTATCTATCTATCTATCTATCTATCTATCTATCTATCTATCTATCTATCAATCTATCTCTCTATCTGTCTGTCTGTCTGTCTGTCTGTCTGTCCATCTATCTATCTATCTATCTATCTATCTATCTATCTATCTATCTTCTATCTATCTATCTATCTATCTATCTATCTATCTATCTATCTATCTATCTCTCTGTCTGTCTGTCTATCTCTATCTATGCTCATACTTAGAAAGGAACAACATTCATGAAATGTATCAGTCAGGATTTAGACCTCATCACAGCACAGAGACAGCACTAGTTAAAGTAGTAAATGACCTTCTTCTGACCTCTGATCAGGGTTGTGTCTCGCTGCTTGTGTTACTCGACCTTAGTGCAGCTTTTGATACTATAGATCACACTATTCTCCTTGATAGATTAGAAAATGTTGTTGGCATTAAGGGAACAGTCCTCTCCTGGCTCAGGTCTTATTTGACCGATCGTTATCAGTTCGTAGATATAAATGGTGATTTCTCCATGCGTACTCAGGTTACTTTTGGAGTTCCCCAGGGTTCTGTTTTAGGCCCACTGCTTTTTACTTTATATATGTTACCCCTAGGACAAATTATTCGTAAACATGGAATTAGCTTCCACTGTTATGCTGATGATACACAGCTGTATGTTTCAGCGAAGCCAGAGGACAGACAGAAGCTTAGTAAAGTTGAGGACTGTGTACATGACATTAGACGTTGGATGTTAACTAACTTCCTTTTACTTAATTCTGATAAAACAGAAATACTTTTATTAGGCCCACGTGTAGCTAGAAGTAATCTTCCTGACTACACAGTAACTCTGGATGGTCTTTCTGTTTCATCATGTACAGCAGTAAAAGACCTCGGAGTGATTATTGACTCCAGCCTATCATTTGATGCTCATGTAGATAATATTACTAGGATAGCGTTCTTTCATCTCAGAAATATTTCTAAGATAAGGAACATACTGTCACTACATGATGCATAAATACTGGTTCATGCATTCGTCACCTCTAGATTAGATTACTGTAATGCCTTACTGTCTGGATGTTCCAGTAAGAATATAAATAAACTCCAGTTAGTCCAGAATGCAGCTACTAGAGTCATAACTAGAACTAGAAGATACGACCACATCACCCCGATCTTATCCACACTGCATTGGCTCCCAGTAAAATTTCGCATTAAGTTTAAAATACTTCTAATAACCTATAAAGCACTACACGGTCTTGCACCACAATATCTAAGCGACCTTTTGGTTTTATATGATCCGCCACGCCTACTCAGATCAAAAGATGCAGGCTATTTGATATTACCTAGAATAGTGAAGTCTACAGCAGGGGGAAGAGCCTTCGCTTATAGAGCCCCACAGTTATGGAACAGTCTTCCTATTAGTGTTCGGGACTCAGACACAGTCTCAGTGTTTAAATCTAGGCTTAAAACGTATTTGTTTACTCAAGCTTACCCTGACTAGATTATATCTCACTAAATTCACAATCCTAATCGTTTTTCTCCCTCTCTCTCTTTTTGCCAAGCCCCACACGAATTTATGGAGATATTGGAGATCCAGATCCCCTCTGCCTCTGGATGAGCCCAAATCTTCTGCTGGGACTACGGCTGCTCCTAAGGCCATACTTCTCATTTTTCACATTATCTGTGTTACATTCACATTCTGTGTTACCCAGATGAGGATGGGTTTCCCTTCTGAGTCGGGTTCCTCTCAAGGTTTCTTCCTCAAAAAACATCTTAGGGAGTTTTTCCTTGCCACCGTCGCCACTCAGTGGCTTGCTCAGTTGGGATGAATTCCATTTGTTTTCTACCTGTTTGTCTCTGTTTATCTGTTCCTGTTTGTCTCTCTTTATCTGTTTCTGACTGTTTATACCTGTTTTTTATTTCTGTAAAGCTGCTTTGAGACAATGACTATTGTAAAAAGCGCTATACAAATAAAATTGAATTAAATTGAATTGAATATCTATCTGTCTGTCTGTCTGTCTGTCTATCTATCTATCTGTCTATCTGTCTATCTGTCTCTCTATCTCTATCTATCTGTCTGTCTTTCTATCTATCTATCTATCTATCTATCTATCTATCTATCTATCTATCTATCTATCTATCTATCTATCTATCTATCTATCTATCTATCTATCTATCTATCTATCATCTGTCTGTCTATATCTCTCTATCTATCTATCTGTCTGTCTTTCTATCTATCTATCTATCTATCTATCTATCTATCTATCTATCTATCTATCTATCTATCTATCTATCTATCTATCTATCTATCTATCTATCTATCTATCTATCTATCTATCTATCTGTCTGTCTGTCTGTCTGTCTATCTCTCTATCTCTATCTATCTGTCTGTCTTTCTGTCTATCTATCTATCTATCTATCTATCTATCTATCTATCTATCTATCTATCTATCTATCTATCTATCTATCTATCTATCTATCTATCTATCTATCTATCTATCTCTCTGTCTGTCTATCTATCTATCTGTCTGTCTGTCTGTTTGTCTATCTATCTATCTATCTATCTATCTATCTATCTATCTATCTATCTATCTATCTATCTATCTATCTATCTATCTATCTATCTATCTATCTATCTATCTATCTATCTATCTATCTGTCTGTCTGTCTGTTTGTCTATCTATCTATCTATCTATCTATCTATCTATCTATCTATCTATCTATCTATCTATCTATCTATCTATCTCTCTGTCTGTCTGTCTATCTATCTGTCTATCTATCTATCTATCTATCTATCTATCTATCTATCTATCTATCTATCTATCTATCTATCTATCTATCTATCTATCTATCTATCTCTCTTTCTCTGTCTGTCTGTCTCTCTATCTATCTGTCTATCTGTCTGTCTGTCTGTCTGTCTCTCTATCTATCTATCTATCTATCTATCTATCTATCTATCTATCTATCTATCTATCTATCTATCTATCTATCTCTGTCTGTCTGTCTATCTATCTATCTATCTATCTATCTATCTATCTATCTATCTATCTATCATCAACATTTTATTAAGATTTACAACATTAAGACAAACACATAGACGAGCATGCAGAACAACAAGTTCAAATATTCAGAGAGGCTGGGATTGCATTGTACAACTGCAACTACCGAGCTGTCGAACATTCAAATGCAAAATGCACAAACACACTGGGAAACACAAAACAAAGCACCTCGTGTTAAGTCCTTAGCCGCCTATCATTCAGAGATCTCGAGCTAAAACAACTTCACAACTGGCTAACCATACAAACCCCCACAATGAGGACAAATCAACTCAATATCAGCAATCATTCCCTAGCATCCAACCACAATACAGAACACTATTTGGCCAGACGTTTATGGACCCCTGACCATCCCACCAATATGAAGTTCTTCCCCAATCTGCAGCCACAACGTTGGAAGCACACAGTTGTATCGAATGTCTTCATGTGCTGTAGTGCTACAATTTGCCTTCACTGGAACTAAGAAGTACAAGCCTGTTAAAGCATGACGATGGGCCTGTGCACAAAGCGAGCTCTATGAAGACATGGTGTGTTAAGGTTCTTGAGGTGGGTAAAGGAACTTGAGTGTCCCCACTGAGCCTACTCACCCAACATCAGTGCTTGATCTCACAAATGCTCTTGTGGCTGAATGAACACAAATCTCTGAATCTCAGAATGAAACACAAAAGAAAGCCTTCCCAGAAGGGTTGAGGTTATTCTAACAGCAAAGTTGGAGTAAATATTGAACAGGATGTTCAGACGTCCACAAAGATCTGGCCATATAGAATAAATTGCTTACTTGTTCAGCAAGAAGAAAAAAAGCTACAGGCTCTGATGCATACTCTCCGCCCTGATTGGCTGCAGCTCCTGCCAGTCACTGTGTAGTCAGATTTCTTTCATGCCTAAAGTTGCTCCATGGTTATAATTAGTGTAGCAGGGACAGGGCAGATCCCGGATGCCTTGAAGGGATACTATCTGGCTCAGGTGGCTCAGGTGGTTGGAGGTTCGATTCCCGGTCCTTATGACTCCACATGCCGAAGTGTTCTTGGGCAAGACACTGAACCCCAAGTTGGTAAATGGTCTGTACTTATATAGCGCTTTTAACCTTAGCGGTTCCAAAGCATGTTAC
>CM022760.1:7164474-7166974 GCA_012411365.1 Ameiurus melas | reverse complement strand
AGATCGCAGGCCACATGTTCCGACAGTTTTGGTAGGTCCCCAAGGAAGCTCTCTTCCACTGTCTGCGCCCCTGACTGCTCACTGCTGTACAGCTTCGAGTAGAAGCTAACTGTCTGCCTGCGAATTTCAGTGGGATCTGACAGAAGATCTCCTGATTCTGTTCTTACAGCATGTATGAATCTTTTCTGTCCATTCTTCTGCTCTAGACCAAAAAAGAACTTGGAAGGAGCATCCATCTCATTCACGCTCTTAAAGCGTGAGCGGACCAGCGCCCCCTGTGCTGTAATGCCTAACAGTTCATTCATTATAGCTTTTTTACTTTTGAGGGCTTCAATCTGCCCTCGATCTCCCGTGGTCCCCAAACACTGGAGTTCCACTATTATATATACCTCTCTCGTAACATTAAGTCCAAAAATGTTTTAATTTGAACTTTAGCCACATCCCACCACTGTTGTATAGAACTAAAAGCCATCTTTTCAGATTTAAGAACATTCCAGAAATAAATAAAAGATTCTCTAAAATTAGCATCCTCTAAAAGTGCAGTATTAAAATGCCAGTAAGCACTCTTTGGTTTAACATTCTTTTCACTGACGATACACTGCACCATGCTGTGATCAGAGAAGCCTACTGGAACAATAAAACATTTAGTAAAAAGTGTCAGATGATGCTTAAAACCATAAAAGCGATCTAGTCTCGCCAGGGAGAGTGTGTTGTCTATGGAGTGAGCCCACGTGTACTGTCTCTGGCGTTTATTCAGATTTCTCCAAACGTCAATCAACTTGTGAGCCTCCATCATCTCCCACAGGCGCTTACGGGAGGCTACATGAGGTTCCGTATGGTTCCTGTCGAAGTTATCAGTAGTGCAGTTAAAATCCCCACCCAGAATTAAAATGTCAGCAGTGTTGCAGTCAGCAATGACATTGTCTAGTGTAATTAAGAACGCCATCCTCTCCACTGCACTGGTGGGAGCATACACACAAATAAAAACAAAACTATCATTCTCATAAAAAACTCTCACGTTTAAAAGCCTCCTATCTAAAACCTCATCTACTGTATAAGAACTGGGTATAAAATTGCGAGCAAATAGTAAAGCAACCCCACCACTACTTGATGTGTTGTGACTCAAAACTGCTAGGCCACCCCACTCCTTCATCCAGTCAGTAGCATTGTTAACATTGCTATGCGTTTCTTGTAGCATCGCTACATCAATACGTTTCAGCTTTATCAACTCTTACAGCTTTATACATTTTTCGTGTTCTCTTGCCCCATTGACGTTTACACTCGCAATACGAATCCCAGTCATAAGAGCAAGGTGTAGATAAAACAAGTAGATGATGAAACCTATTTTTAAATAAAACACACCAAACACTATACTAGTCATCATCAGAAGTTTCTCTGCCGTGTTCTCTTGCCCCATTCTCTTGCCTGTGTCTACACTGTGTCTCATTCACCCATTTACACACCAATGGCATGTGGAGTCACCCAGGCCGGGAATCGAACCGCCAACCCTACGATTAGTGGACACCCCGCTCTACCAACTGCGCCACAGCCCATTCTCTGCCGTGTTCTCTTGCCCCAGAAGTTTCTCTGTCGTGTTCTCTTGCCCCATTGACGTTTAAACTCGCAATACGAATCCCAGTCATAAGAGCAAGGTGTAGATAAAACAAGTAGATGATGAAACCTATTTTTAAATAAAACACACCAAACACTATACTAGTCATCATCAGAAGTTTCTCTGCCGACTTTAGTGATCAATTTCTTCAGACGGTAAATCTCAGTGTCAATAAAAGCCCCTTTACATTTACATTTACATTTATTCACTTGGCAGACGCTTTTATCCAAAGCGACTTACAAATAAGCAAAGCGATATATCAAGCAGGGAACAATACAAGTAGTGCTACTATACAAGATCCATTAATTGAATACCAGAGGAAGCAAAGTGCACAGAGTAGAGGTGTAAGTGCATTGTGTGTGTGGGGTTTTTGATTTTTTTTCTTCTAGGAGTTGGTTAGGTATTCACAGAAGAGGTGGGTCTTTAGCTGTTTTTTGAAGATAGTGAGAGATTCTGCAGTCCGGATTGAGGTCGGAAGAGCATTCCACCACTGGGGAACGGTATGCGTGAAGGTTCTGGAAAGGGACCTTACGCCTCGCTGAGTGGGAACTACTAAACGTCGGTCGCTAGTCGATCGCAGATTGCGAGAGGGAATGTATGCCTTCAGGAGAGAGTTGAGGTAGGAGGGTGCTGTTCCTGACAAGGTCTTGTAGGTGAGCATCAAGGCCTTGAACTTGATGCGGGCAGCTACAGGAAGCCAGTGGAGGGAGATGAAGAGGGGTGTGACAATAAAAGCCCCTTCCCTTCTAAAATGTTTGACATCATGAATGAATTGATTCAGATCATCGAAATGCTCTTCTACTAAAACGTTTTTCTTCCATTTGGTATTCCGCAAGAACTCTCTAATGTTCTCCGCACGGTATACAACTTCTCGCTCTTCTTCATGAG
>CM022760.1:7029474-7161974 GCA_012411365.1 Ameiurus melas | reverse complement strand
CTCTCTCTCTCTATTCATCTTCTCTCTCTCATTCACTCTCTACTCATCTTCTCTCTCTCTCTCTCTATTCATCTTCTCTCTCTCTCTATTCATCTTCTCTCTCTCATTCACTCTCTCTACTCATCTTCTCTCTCTCTCTCTCTCTCTCTCGTTCATCTTCTCTCTTTCTCTCTCTCTACACAGACTGCGATGCCAGACGAGTCCTATCCAGACTGGTCAAATCACGGGTTCTGATCGACTTCAACTTCTACAGAAGTCTGGGAGACTTGGAGATGTTTAAGGCGGTGTGGTGTTGTGAGGAGGCTCTGTGTTCTGTGGTAGAGGGAGAACTTTGTTTTGCACCTGCTTTAAGCTGAACGTATTATTGATGTCTTGCCCTGTGTTGCACTGAATTATATTTTTTACCTCATTTATTACCTAATTTATTTATGGTCTTTTTTTAATGCGCTTTGAATATTTATTTATTTATTGACTCACGTTTCACTTTTATGTGTATAATGTGATGTTTTGTTAAATAAAAGTCAAAGTCTCTACTCATCTTCTCTCTCTCTCTCTCTCTGTTCATCTTCTCTCTTTCTCTCTCTCTCTCTATTCATCTTTTCTCTCTCTCTCTCTGTTCATCTTCTCTCTCTCTCTCTATTCATCTTCTCTCTCTCTCTCTCTCTCTCTATTCATCTTCTCTCTCTCTCTCTCTCTCTCTCTGTTCATCTTCTCTCTCTCTATTCATCTTCTCTCTCTCTCTATTCATTTTCTCTATCTCTCCATTCATCTTCTCTCTCTCTCTCTCTCTCTCTCTCTCTCTCTCTCTCACTATTCGTCTCCTCTCTCTCTCTATTCATCTTCTCTCTCTCCATCTTCTCTATCTTTCTGTGTGTCTCTCTCTCTTCATCTTCTCTCTCTTTCCTCTCTTTCTCTCCTCTCTCTCTCTCTCCTCTCTCTCTCTCTCCTCTCTCTCTCTCTCTCGACCCAACCCTGATCAGGAAAAAACCTTTACTTGAAGATGAATGAATCAGATTGTTGAAAGCTAGTATAAATGTTCAAGGCGTTGTTCAGTGAGATTGCTTTCCACAGCTGTGCCACTAAAACAGATTTATTTACGTCCTGCTACGTCCCTGCGGTCTGGATGCTTCAACAGAGCGCTCTGTTTCGTTAAGCCTTTGTCCTTTTTTTGTGTTTTTTTTTAAATAAAAAAAAGCTCAGAAATGAGTTTAATTGCTGTGTGGAGAACAGGACGATGAGGCAGAAGCGAGCAGAGTGAATCCTCTCTGGCAGCGAGAGACAGATTTTTGTCTTTCATCCATAGTGAGATTCTCAGTGGACCATCATCTGGTGCAGCATGGACGACAAAAACAGATCATAAGAAAGACGTTGAAGGAGCTGACGTAGGACTGAGGTGAGCGGGCATCACAGTAGCGTTAACAGGAGCGTGCTGGTGGAATCGGGTAAACGGCGGCGCACGTTCAGTAGCTGGAGCAAAAACACTCTGAATGATTCCACGCATTGAGTGAACGACGTCAGTCCCCGTTCCCCCCCGAGACACCGTAAATCTCCTGCACTGTCCTCCAGCATTCATCACTGCAGTGCTTTCGTCCTGCGTGACTTTCACAGGCACGTGCATCTTTTTCTTCTCCTCCGTGAGATCATATATTCCTGTTCTTTGCCCTGATCGGACAGAGACACGCAGAGCAGCACACAGAGTTGCAGCTGATGAGAAATGACCACGCTGTACAGCGTGTGTCGGTGCAGAAATGGATGAGGGCGCACAGTGTGTGCCGGCCAACCTGGTGTTTAGTGCTACTTCACTCACCTTTCATCTCACCTAGAACTGGACTAGAAACCTGCACGATGGATATTCACACGAAGATCTAATGCATATTTCACAGAGGTGCTTGAAAGTTTGCGAACCCTTTAGAATGTTATATATTTCTGCATAAGGACTGGCACCCTGTCCAGGGTGTACCCCACCTTGTGCCCGATGCTTCCTGGGAAAGGCTCCAGGTTCCCCGTGACCCTGAAAAGGAGTAAGCGGTGTAGAAGGTGGATGGATGGATGGATATTTCTGCATAAATGTGACTGAGAACATCATCAGATTTTCACACAAGTCCTAAAAGTAGATAAAGAGAACCTGATTAAACAAACGAGATCTAAATATTCTACTTGGTCTTTATTATTTATTGAGGAAAATGATCCGATGTTACATATCTGTGAGAGGCGAAAGGTGTCTGGTGTGACCGCCTTGTGCAGCAATAACTGCAGATAAACGTTTGGGGTAACTGTTGGACATCCTGCACACACGGCTTGGAGTCATTTTATCCCATTATTCAGTACGGAACAGCTTCGTCTCTGGAATGATGGTGGGTTTCCTCACATAAACTGCTTGCTTCAGGTTCTTCCACAACATTTCTACTGGATTACGGTCAGGACTCTGACTCGGCCGTTCCAAAACATTCCCTTTATTCTTCTTTAACCGTTGTTTAGTAGAGCGACTTGTGTGTTTAGGATCATTGTCTTGCTGCATGCCTCACTTTCTCTTCAGATTCAGATCATGGAACAGATATCCTGACATTTTCCTGTAGAATTCGCTGGTATAATCCAGAATTCATTGTTCCATCAATGATGGCGAGTCGTCCTGGTCCAGATGCAGCAAAACAGTCCCAAACCATGACACTACCACCACCATGCTTCACAGATGGGATAAGGTTTCCTTCAGGTTTAAAGGCAAGTGCTTGTGTTTAAAGATGGTGTAAAAGCCTGCCTCAACAAAATACCAGGCAACATCTGAGGCATGAATTACACACAGGTGATTTTAATATTCCGAACGAACAGCCTGAATATGTGCAAAATTCCGCACGTAAATATCGATGTATCAAAAATTGATGTTCAACACCGCTGGAGGTCACCTGGGATATACAGTATATACATCTTTCAATGACATGTATACAGAATTTTAGCCTACAGATTTTGAAAAGTAATGCACCCGACATTCAACATGACCTGTCTCTTTCTCTCTCTCTCTCTCTCACTCTCTCTCTCTCACACACACACACTTTGGCATTGGGGCTGGTGCAGGCACGTGGGTAATAAATAGTTGTTTACGCCTCTGGAGGGTAATTGATCGTATACTGAGCTGAGGTTAGTGGGGGATTTCTGGACCCGGAGGTCAGGCAGGTGCTAGCGCTGACCCACAAATACACATCGGGGTGTCCCTGAAAAGACCGACTCGTTTCTCATCCCGAGCTATTACAGTAAACTCATCGGAAATCAGTGTAATCAAACACACACACACACACACACACACAGCTCACACGGTGTGTTAAGGAGCTACACTGTTGCTTAAGTACCAACAGGAAGTGTATAACGCTTCTGCCAGGAAAAACAAAAAAAACATCCGTGTGTGTGTGTGTGTGTGTGTGTGTGTGTGAGTTGAACACTCAAAGCTATGCATTAGCATCTAATAAGAGCAGTGAAGCACATTAATGACAAAGCTAACAGCACAATAAACTTCGAAATACACTTCAGTAAGATCTGCAAATGACTCTGTTTAAGCAAAGAGGTTCTCACTGTGCTGACGAAGTGTCTGAGAGTTTCCCAACTGCACACGTGACATGTTTAAAACACTCCTATAGGTTCTAACATGAACACGGGCTTCGCGATAACGTAATTCAAACGTCAACTGCGGGTTGTAAATATGATCAAACCCTGTTGGTATTAAACGGGACCCTCAAGGCAGCACTTTTCATCAAGCTGATATTAAATGAATTCATCACCGTCTGACGAAACAGAGGAAGTAACGTGATCTCTCGACTCTTTCACGCTCTAGGAGAGGACTAACGGGATCCTGCGCCGAGCTGCGAAAAAGATTCGATCGAATGAAAACGTCATGCAATACCAACGCTCGGGTATTTATATGACATGTACAAATTAAAAAATTCATTTATGACATTTCTGTCTCTCCCTCTTCTGTGTTTCACACTCAGGATGGGTAGTGTTTCGTTTGTTTGTTTGTTTGTTTGTTTGTTTGTTTGTTTGTTTGATATATGTACGTATATTTCTGAATCCGATGATATTTACAGGATGATATTACAGCTGACTTTTCGACCTTCCACACACTGTGAAGTTCTTCTTTCAGTCTCGGCGCTTTGTCCAGATACAGCCGTTACAGAATTATTGGCACCCTTCTTGGAAATTTAGCGAGGTCGAACGTATAAAAAGAAACCGTGCAACTGGTAATATTTAAAATATATAGGAAAGGTGTGTAGTTTTATTTCCCCCCAAACGTAAGTCATTCTTTTAAGTAATGCCTTTCTGCAAAAGAAAGAAGTGTTGGATCTAATTCACGAGTAATGGAAAAAGAGAGTCGGGTCAGGTCAGGTCAGCAGGGTTACAGGTGAAGTAGGAGCTCAGTGTGTGGATGAAGCTCTCGGTCAGTCTACGTTCGTAAGCGGCGGTCACGCTACACTTTCGGGCATGCGAAAGTTTTCGGGAACCGCTGCGAATATGGATCCGGATACGACATCACATGCTGATGTTAGAATATACCATCTGTTCCTGTAAGCAGCAACACCGCAATCCAGGAAACGTCTCTGTCGATGGTGATTTTATATTCTTTTAAAGCTTTTAATGTTGTATAAAACGGCATAATATCGGATGGTGCGAGACCGCTAGAATCGGTGCTGCCTAAATCTTGGATTTTCTGACAAGGTCACGCCGTGACATGACGATCTTGTCTTGGTCAGACGTCTTCACATGATACAAATTCGCAGGTCAGAGTTGACCAGACTTGAACTTTGGAAATCGGTGGAAATTTCACATGCTGAAGATTTAGTATGGACTGGCGCCCTGTCCAGGGTGTACCCCGCCTTGTGCCCGATGCTCCCTGGGATTGGCTCCAGGTTCCCCCGCAACCCTGAAAAGGAGTAAGCGGTAGAAGATGGATGGACGGAAGGTTTGGTGTGACCGCCCCTTTATCCTCATCTGTAATCATCAAAAGAATAAAGTTGTGAGTACGGACAGAGGTTCCTCTACAGGATTGCTGGACCTACTCTGTGTCATAGTATGATAATCCGGGAAAGTCTCCGCATAGATCCACTGCTCCTCCCAATTGAAAGGAGACAGTTAATGTGGTTCGATGCCTCGGCTGATGGACGTCTCCCACTAGAGCTGGATCAGTCACTGGTCCTGAATCTAGGACCCATTGGAGAGATTATATCTCACAGTCTGCTTGGGGAAGGTCTGGAGATCTTCCAGGAGGAGGTGGAATCTGTGAAGGAGTCTGGACTGAACTTCCCAACCTGACTCCCACCAGGAAAAGTGGAGGGGAAAAAATGAATTAATAATGTTTCCACTGATATAATCAAATGGGAAAAGAAAATCTAAAATCCAGCAAACCTGAGGTAAGATATGGATTTGGATTATTAATGCTTTAGGGATGTTTCATGCCTGGTGATTCAGAGGCTCCAGTGAAGATTGAAGGCTTTATAAATTATGCAATATTTCAGGCCAAAACCTTGTTGCCTCCGCCAGGAGGTTAAGACTTGTCTGTAGATAAAGACACAAAAAAAAAACAACACAAAAAAACCTCAACACAGAAAAGTCAGTGTTTTGAAGCAGTTGTCTTAGCATCTGTAGCATTTGAACCTTATGAATTAAACAAGCCTAAGAACATTATGCACAGGATTATGCACAGTGCGGTTCTAAGCACAAGAAGAACTTTGTTGTTTTGCTTTTGGTTCACGTCTTACGGTTTTGTTTACATCGCCGCATGCTTTTGTTTCTGTTCTAGTCCAGTCTCCTGTCATCGGTGCGTTCGCTGATTGTGTTGTGTGTTTCACGCTTGATTAGTTGGTCTGTTTATATCCTGTCACGTAGTAATACCGTCGGGAAACCTTATTGTGCATTTCTACCACTAACTCCAAGCTTTGTTTTCTAGCTTCGGTTCCCGTGTGTGTTATTTCCTGGTGTTGACCCTCGCCAGTTTTCCCAGTCTAGTTTGGCGCTTTCAGCCTGCGCTTCAGACCTTTGCCTGGAACTCTGAGTTTACACACGTACGTCCTGCCTTCACTAAACACACATTACAATACAAAGGAAGTGGAAATGCTCTGCTCCAATCTCGTTAGGCATTGCAGGAAGTGAGGTTAGCCTCTCCAAGAAGGCGTGCCAATAATTTTGAAACACGTTTTTCGGAAGAAAAAGAAATAAAATGCTAACACGTTCCACGAAGGCTAGAGTTCATGGAACGTTCCAAGAAGTGTTCATGATGTTCGGCGATAATATTAATAAGGGGTGCCAATAGTTCCCCCTCTAAAGTAATGCTGATGTGCGTATTAGACGTTGTTTATTATTAGACAGTGTACCAGTTTTTATGTGTGCTATAAACTCCACCCCCCTCCACAATGTCGCCACACTGACGTGTTGATTTTGCTGTTACCCCTGTTCTACCTCCTACAAACCCACAGTTATCTCCTCGAATCACCGACGTCCTGGAGGGATCCATCTCTCATCTATACCATCAAGGAGTCGTGCTATTTATAACCACGACCCTGTGCAACCTCGCCGTTCAGGACATCTGCCCCCGGCCCATGGGACGAGTGACTGCTGCGTCCGGCCCCTCGCACCGGGGGCACCCACGCTCCTCACATAGTCCTCATTTGTTGAGTTATTCAAATGTGTGGAAATGTAATCCCTCCTGCTGCCACTTTCACTTTTCCTGCGCAAGCACCGAGAGCTTCAAGACGCCGGCGTGTATTTATATTTCACTTCTTGAAACTTTCAAAGAGGGCCTTATGTAACGTCCTGCTTCTCAGATCGGACTAAAATCCGAGAGGTTTCACTTCCGTAAGAAGAGGTGCCGTTTTAGGACTCGTGAGGTTCACACACACACACACACACACACACACACACACACGAATCTCAGCTGCATGTCGGTACAGCTGACTGAGTTGATGTTTGCAGCTTGACAGATCCACTAAAAGAAAAAGAGACGAAGGCGTTGCTGAGTTAGTTATCAGAATCAAAACCCCAAACATATAAGATTGTTTTCCTCGTTTGAAATAGTTTTAAATCTTTTAGATATTAAACACCCGTTTAGATATTAATCTAACCCGTTTAACAGCTCACAGGTGAGTGCAAAAGTTTGCACACCCTCGGGGCATTTCATTTTGAGACAGCGACGTTTCCTCAAAACTTTTTCTTGATTTCATTTCATATTTTCGGATTGTTCTCTTCGTCCTCTTCGTCCTCTTCTTCTTCTTGCAGCAGTATTTATGTATTTTTTATTGTTTATTCCTATTCAAGAAACCATGAGGTCCAGAGCTTTGCACTCAGCTGCCAGTCATGCACTGTATACGTGTCTGGATTGCAGGATTTAGAACATTCTCTCTCTCTCTCTCTCTCTCTCTCTCTCTCTCTTTTGAGCAGAAATGTTGAAAAGGTTTGAAGAGCACTAATAGTGCACCATAAGGAGTTATGTATCGAAGTAAAAAAAATAATTCAGTCAGTTATAAGACGCTTTAATGAAAAAAAAAAAGGTCACTTCACGTAAATCCTCTAACGACTACAGACTGATCTTTTCACTATAATCACAAGATTGTCAATACATTTATTTCTCCAGCCAGAAACCATGAGGGGGGTGTAAACTTTTGCATTCAGATATACCTTTCAATTGCACTGTACCTGTCCCTTGATTTGTTCGAAGGTTAGTAACTATACAATGCATCTATACAGTATGTGCTTGGATAATAATAATAATAATAATAATAATAATAATAATAATAATAATAATAATAATAATAATAATAATAATAATAATAATAAAAGCTGTTCCAGGTCTTTAAGTTGTCCAGCCCGGCTGAAGGACGCGGTATTGCAGTTAAAGCCAGTGCAGAAGGAGCAGGGCAAACTTAACCTTGGTATAAAAAATAAATTAAATAAAAAAAAAGAAGAAAATGAGGCCAGTATTTTTTACCTAGGAGCGAGTGCTATTTATAGAAAGCAGATGTCGCTTCAGATTAGTGTAAAACTCTGGTGTATGGAGCCCCCTGCTGTCTCGGAGACACGCTGCTGATGAGGGTCAGCACAATTACAGCTGACTTTACATTCATCCCTTTACCGCATCACAAACACTTATACACGTTCGGACTTAGTTTCACTAAAATCCTTGAACCCTTGAGTCGTGTTGCCTGTTCAGGATGTTTTAAGTAAAAGATTTTCACTACGGGTTTATGATCACTGTGACGTCAAACAGTGAAATGTAAATGTAGGTACTCACTTTGTTGATGAGGTAACACTTGGATAAGAGATGATAATATAGTATTGATATCGTGATATATCATGTAACACTTTTCTGAAATATCACAGGTATTAAGATTTATTTTTTTTTCTGAACATTTTTAATAGAAATGACAAAAAAAGTAAACATTTTTGTATTGAACTTTTAAAGTTGTATTTATTGTTAAGATTTATTAAAAATGATTAAAACTCAGTCTTACGTGTGGAATATCTTGACTTGGCGATATTTTCCGACCCTTTCTTGTAAAAAATATTCCAGATCCATCATATTATAAGGGTATCTCCTGTGCACAGGTGACCCCAGAGATGTTGAGCTGGATGCAGGTCTGGGCTCTGGCTAGGCCATTCAAAAACATGGGTCTACTTTTGGTTAATTCGTTGCTTTGTTGATTTTGGATGTACACTTTGGGTCGTTGTTGTGTTGAAAAGGGAAGTTCAGTTTCATCCTCAGCTTCCTTGCAGACTTTTACAGGTTTACTACCGTACAGTTATTGTATGAAACTCAATAATAAAACTACTGTATAATGTGTGTGTAAAATTGGTACATAAAAATTACTCTAAAATTAGTGTTATTAAATTGTGCAAAATTAATAAATACTATGCAAAATTGAAATATGAAATTCCAGTATAATATTACCATATAAAATTAGTGTATAAAATTACTACATTCAATTATTGCACAAGATGACCATATAATTACTGTATTCAGTTACTGTATATAATCACAGTCACATTGTTCTGTAACCAGGAGAATCATTCAAGGTGGTTTAAATGTTCTATTGCTGAAGTTACAAAAGGTATTTCTGATGACTTTTAAATAGCTGGGACTGATGGGACTGATCTTAAACGGTCCTCTTCACCTGGCGGCCTCAGATCTTTAACAGTATTGAAAAGATAAAAGTGGGTTTTAATTTTATACGACTGCACACAGATTATTACAGAACGCCAGACTGGCTTCAGATCAAAACCCTTTTCCACAATTCACGCAACTGAGGGTACGTCCTGTACAGAGTCAACTTTACCTCAGAACTAAACCCAGAGGAGTGTTTTTTTACACACACACACACACACACACACACACACACAGAGAGAGAGAGAGAGAGAGAGAGAGCTATGACTGTACTGACCCCTAGTGTCTCAACGCCTCATTACAGGGACTAAATTAAAACAAATAAATAAATAAATATACAAATAAATTATCAATCATAATCATAATAATAAACATAAACAACAACACTCATAATAATAATAATAATAACAATAATAATAATAATAATAATAATAATAATAATAATAATAATAATATAATGTAAATTCAATGAGAAATGCTTGGAATTCTCTTTTTTTTTGGTACAAAATTTGTTAATTTTAATCATATTTTCTCCAAGAGGTAAAGTTCATGATTATGGTGGTATGGTGATTGTGGTGGTTGTGATGATTGTGGTGATATTGTTATTGTGTTGATTATGGTTATGTGGTGATTGTGGTGATATTGTTATTGTGTTGATTATGGTTATGTGGTGATTGTGGTGATGTGGTGATTATGGTGATTGTGGTGATGTGGTGTAGTGATTGTAGTGATGTGGTGATTATGGTGATTGTGGTGATTGTGGTGATGTGGTGTGGTGATTGTGGTGATGTGGTGTGTGATTGTGGTGATGTGGTGATTATGGTGATTGTGGTGATTGTGGTGATGTGGTGTGGTGATTGTGGTGATGTGGTGATTGTGGTGATGTGGTGTGGTGATTGTGGTGATGTGGTGATTGTGGTGATGTGGTGTGGTGATTGTGGTGATGTGGTGATTATGGTGATTGTGGTGATTGTGGTGATGTGGTGTGGTGATTGGTGATGTGGTGATGTATGTGGTGTATTGTGTTGGTATTATGTGATTATATGATTGTTGACTGTGGTGATGTGATTGTGGTTTATGTGTATTGTGTATTGTGGTGGTGTTGATGTAATGTGTGTTGTATTGTTGTGTATGTGTATGTTGTATGTTTGTGGTGTTTATTGGTGTGGTGATGTGGTGTGTATTGTGGTGATGTGGTGATGTGATTGTGGTGATGTGGTGATTATGGTGATTATGGTGATTATGGTGATGTGGTGTGGTGATTGTGGTGGTGTGGTGATTATGGTGATTGTGGTGATGTGGTGATATGGCGATTGTGGTGATGTGGTGATTGTGGTGATAATGGTGATTATGGTGATGTGGTGTGGTGATTGTGGTGATGTGGTGATTATGGTGATTGTGGTGATGTGGTGATTGTGGTGTTTGTGGTGATGTGGTGATTATGGTGCTTATGGTGATTGTGGTGACTATGGTGATGTGGTTTGGTGATATGGTGATTATGGTGATGTGGTGATTGTGGTGAATGTGGTGATGTGGTGTGGTGGTATGGCGATTGTGGTGATGTGGTGATTGTGGTGATAATGGTGATTATGGTGATGTGGTGATTGTGGTGATGTGGTGATTATGGTGGTTGTGGTGATGTGGTGATTGTGGTGTTTGTGGTGATGTGGTGATTATGGTGCTTATGGTGATTGTGGTGACTATGGTGATGTGGTTTGGTGATATGGTGATTATGGTGATGTGGTGATTGTGGTGATGTGGTGATTTTGGTGATTGTGGTGATTGTGGTGATTGTGGTGATTATGGCGATTGTGGTGATGTGGTGATTGTGGTGATTGCGGTGATGTGGTGATATGGTGATGTGGTGATTATGGCGATTGTGGTGATGTGGTGATTGTGGTGATTGCGGTGATGTGGTGATATGGTGATGTGGTGATGTGGTTTGGTGATATGGTGATTGTGGTGATGTGGTGATGTGGTGATATGGCGATTGTGGTGATTATGATGATTATGGTGATGTGGTGAATGTGGTGATTATGGTGATTATGGTGATTATGGTGATGTGGTGAATGTGGTGATTGTGGTGAGTATGGTGATGTGGTGAATGTGGTGATTATGGTGATGTGGTGAATGTGGTGATTGTGGTGATTATGGTGATGTGGTGAATGTGGTGATTGTGGTGATAAGGTGATTGTGGTGATGTGGTGATTGTGGTGATTGTGGTGATTGTGGTGATTATGGCGATTGTGGTGATGTGGTAATTGGGGTGATGTGGTGATTGTGGTAATGTGGTGATTGTGGTGATTGTGGTGATTGTGGTGATATGGTTTGATATGGTGATTGTGGTGATGTGGTGATGTGGTGATATGGTGATTGTGGTGATTATGGTGATGTGGTGATTGTGGTGATTGTGGTGAATGTAGTGATTGTGGTGATGTGGTGTGTGATATGGTGATTATGGCGATTGTGGTGATTTGTGATTGGGGTGATGTGGTGATTGGGGTGATGTGGTGATATGGCGATTGTGGTGATTGTGGTGATGTGGTGTGGTGATATGGTGATTGTGGTGATTGCGGTGATGTGGTGATATGGTGATATGGTGATGTGGTGATTGTGGTGATGTGGTTTGGTGATATGGTGATTGTGGTGATGTGGTGATGTGGTGATATGGCGATTGTGGTGATTATGATGATTATGGTGATGTGGTGAATGTGGTGATTATGGTGATTATGGTGATGTGGTGAATGTGGTGATTGTGGTGATTATGGTGATGTGGTGAATGTGGTGATTATGGTGATTATGGTGATGTGGTGAATGTGGTGATTGTGGTGAGTATGGTGATGTGGTGAATGTGGTGATTGTGGTGATTATGGTGATGTGGTGAATGTGGTGATTATTGTGATGTGGTGAATGTGGTGATTGTGGTGATTATGGTGATGTGGTGAATGTGGTGATTGTGGTGATAAGGTGATTGTGGTGATGTGGTGATTGTGGTGATTTTGGTGATGTGGTGATTGTGGTGATTGTGGTGATTAGTATAAGATGAAGTGATTCTGGGGACTGAGCCATTATCCATTAACTTGTGGCATTAATAAACCCGGCTAAAACCTTTCTGAAACCATCACTGTTTTCTTTCATATTCTTGGCTTTGGGACCTTGAACATTTACACATTCCATTGTTTCTCTACTCGAACTCCTCTATAGTGTGTGTGTGTGTGTGTGTGTGCGTGTGTGTGTGTGTGTGTGCCAGTGTGCGTGAGAGAGACTGTGTGAAAAGAAGAGAAAATACTTGTTCTCCGCACACTCACACACACACACATACACATTCTCTCTCACACACACACACGCTCACACTTTCTCTCTCTCACACACTCACACACACCCACTCTCACACACTCACATAATACACATGGAGAAATCAGATTAGATGGAGGGTTTAAAATAATAATGCTGGAGTTTTGATTGAATTCTGTGTGTAACGGCGTGAGAGATCCTGTGCTGTGTGTGATAATGTGTGAAAGACAGCAGGCACCTGACACCTCACTCTCGCTCAATGTTTTACGAGATCGAGTCTTTAGGTAATAGCTGCGTGATCACATTACACTCACTGATGCTGGAGAACACGACGCTCCACAAACACCAGCCTTTCACCCATTATCTCACACTGGGTCCTCGGTCAGCTGGGGGGGAACTTTACTCCTGTAGGAGCTCTGTACACATTGCATCACAGTGTTTTCTCTACAAGCTCTCGGTCTACTGTGCTTCACTATTCTGAGAATCATAAGCGGACAGAAAAGCGAAAATACTTTTTAAATGGTCATGTTCCCTCGCAATACGTTTTACATCCCCATGCGATCCTTGCTTTAGGTGTCTTTATGCATCACATTGTTATGGTACACGCACAGCAGTGTCCCGTACCTATAGTGAACTTCTGGAACTGCATTTTACCATGAAGCTGGGATCAAATACGCCAATATGTTCGGTGTGCCTCGATCAGCTGCGTAGTTCATTAATCAGGGCACTGATCAGGAAGTCGGCCATTTTAAAGTTCTGTCTCAAACGCCAAATCCTTCCAGTTGCACTGGAACATTCCCTAAAAAATCCCACAATGCACCACAAAAACCAGGGAGCTCATGAGATTCCCTTACTGGGAATGATGTCATGTTTTCTGAAGCGTCCCAGCTCTTCCCAGTGCCCCAACTCGTGTACACCAAATATGTCACCATGAGCGATATTGGTGTCATATTGCCTTGTATAGAAAAACATTTTCCGACTTCCTCTCGTTACACAAATATGATTCACCCTTAGGCAGGGACGGAATCACATGTGGCTCGTTCATATTGCCTGTGGGTCAACGGCAGGGGAAATAAATCAATAAAAACAATCACAAACGCTCGTGCGTCAATTCTATAAAAACTCTACATAGAGCATATTTTTAAATATGGCATAATTCATAATGGATGGCCATTTGTCATGTGTGTATACACCGACCAATCGCAATAATGGAACAACAAGCTCAAATTTCACCGGACAATGTGGAGCAGAGCGGCAATTTCCCGGTCTAATTCATAAATCGGTTGAAAACTACATAGCGACTGTCTGTTTTCATTTTTTTAACAAAAGTGAAATGGCTAAAAGAAAGAAAAAAAGACGTGCGTATCATTCTTTCCAGTCCAATCAGATAGACGAATTTGCCTATATGGTAGTCACATTAATGGTAAGCTGTGTTCAGGTTACTCTCACTTACGCACTTGTATTGAATTACAGTTGGATGAAATGATCATAGCTGGTTAATTAAAGTTGAAGTGCCACCTATAGGTCAATTATGTGAAATGCAGGCTGTTAGGTCAAGAACATATATATATACACACACTCACTTTTGTGAGTATCTCACAAAAGTGAGTGCACCCCTCACATGTGTGTAAATATTTGATGATATCTTTTCATGTGACAACACTGAAGAAATGACACTTTGCTACAATGTAAAGTAGTGAGTGTGGAGCTTGTGTAACAGTGTAAATTTACTGTCCCCTCAAAATAACTCAACACACAGTCATTTATGTCTAAACCGCTGGCAACAAAAGTGAGTACACCCCTAAGTGAAAATGTCCAAATTGGGCCCAAAGTGTCAATATTTTGTGTGGCCACCATTATTTTCCAGCACTGCCTTAACCCTCTTGGACATGGAGTTCACCAGAGCTTCACAGGTTGCCACTGGAGTCCTCTTCCACTCCTCCATGACGAAATTACGGAGCTGGTGGATGTTAGAGACCTTGTACTCACTTTTCTTCCCAGTGGTTTAGACATTAATGTCTGTGTGTTGAGTTATTTTGAGTTGACAGCAAATGTACACTGTTACACAAGCTCCACACTCACTACTTTACATTGTAGCAAAGTGTCATTTCTTCAGTGTTGTCACATGAAAAGATATCATCAAATATTTACACACATGTGAGGGGTGCACACACTTCTTTGAGATATTATTTATTTAAAAAGTGTCAAATAAAAATGTGTTAACTTTTCTCTGGCTCTTTAAAGAAGAAAAAATCTCACTCTTTTTTTTTTTTGTTTGGCTTTTAAGGCTCTGCCAGCTGAAAACGTTCTCGACCGAGGGAGCTAGGAAGCTGATCGAGATGCACTCATTGTCTTTGCTTAGTACACATGGTTATGTAATCAATGAACGAACACTAGAGTGCATTGTAAGGGTAGAGAATATGGTCTGCGAGTGAGGTAAGGAGACATACCTTTGAATGTCAATGAGCGGGTACCGGGGGGGTGCTCTTTACAGAGAAGGGACCACAAAATGTATTGCAAGGAAATGCAAAAGTATTTAAATAAATAACAAATCTCATCATGACCCCACAGAAAGAAACTTCAACAGGAAGTGATGCATATTTCACTGCAATATTGGACATTGTGCTTTGGGCCAGTCCGAGTGCTTTGTGTTTAAAATAGGACCATCCTGTCCATAACATGTCAGAAGGGAACGTGTGGTCGTCACTGTCCCACAGTCATAAAGGCACCAGTGTCTGTTTCAGACATCACTCCTGATTCTCTCCGATATCCACAAGGACATCAGGAAACAGAGAATCCACCTCAGTCTCTCTCTCTCTCTCTCTCTCTCGCTTTTCTCTCTCCCTCCCACTGTCTGTCTCCCTGTCTCTCTCTGTTTCTCTCTCTGTCTCTCTTTCTCTCTCTCTGTGTCCCTGTTTCTGTCTCTCTTCTCTCTCTCTCTCTCTCTCTCTCTCTCTCTGTCCCTGTTTCTCTCTCTCTGTGTTTCTCTCTCTCTCTCTCTCTCTCTCTGTCCCTGTTTCTCTCTCTGTGTCTCTCTCTCTCTCTCTCTCTGTTTCTCTCTGTGTTTCTCTCTCTCTCTGTGTCTCTCTCTCTCTCTCTCTCTCTCTCTGTTTCTCTCTGTGTTTCTCTCTCTCTCTGTGTGTCTCTCTCTCCCTCTCTCTCTCTAACTGAAACACAAATCCATGGAAATTCTCCGTGTGACAGCAGTCTGGCTCTCACCTGCACTGTTAATGTGAATAATCTTGTGTGTGTGTGTGTTGTGTGTGTGTGTGTGAGAGAGAGAGAGAGAGAGAGAGAGAAAGATGTTAGAATACATACTATGACTGAAGCATGAAAAAAAGCTAAAATAAACAAAATACGTAACAATTTTATACGTAATATTTATTTTAAAAATTTTGTGATGACTTTCTTGAGACGTATAAAATAACACAAGGACGTTTTCTTTTTAAGTATAAAATGATTTATTTGTTTGTTTATTTACTTATATATTTTTGACTGTTTTTATACTTCAAGATTGTTGAGGACGAGACGGTTCTAGATTACATCACATCACATTAGAATTCTGAGTTTGTTTCAAGTTTATTTCTAAAAGCAAAATGATTTCCCAGTAGAATAAGCTCAGGTTTATATATATATATATATATATAGAGAGAGAGAGAGAGAGAGAGAGACAGAGAGAGAGAGAGAGAGAGATAGTGAATACCAGAGGTGTTGAATTCTGGACTGTGATTGGTCAGAAGGTGTTGATTAATTTTCCATGGCAGCAGCTCTCACAGAAGCTCAGGAACAAATCACATTTTTATCCTGATGCATTATAGTTTCTATAGTAACAGCGAATTCCCAAAGACTTTTCACAAACCTTTTTTGGGTTTGTTTGTTTTTTAAATGCAGGTAACAGGTTTATGGAAGGAGTCTCCAGGGTCAGCACTTTATAAAAGTCAGAGCTGAAATTTTTTTTTTTTTTTTAATCTTCAGGACGGACGTATTAGTGGTTTCTTCACAGTTAAATGCAATTATAAATGGATAAAACGTACACACGATGTAATTCCTGGCATATCGCTATGCTATGAAGCACTGAAGGATGAATAAACCCCTTCAGGTTGTGCCGTTATGGTGAACTCTTTTCCTCTCGCTGCACACCCTGCTGTGTTTTATTCCATGTACGTCATTTGCTAGATAATAATCTCGTAATGAGAAAAATTAGACACATTTACTGTGAAGTGCAGTATTTAAGACATTTCCACGCTCTCTGTGCAGGTGATTTTAAAACAATGTGCTGAACGTGTACTGTAGGAACAAACACTGGATTCTGAACACCCCCACCCCCACCCTCCTCACTACATCCCGTTACTGAGCTCGCTGTAATGCGCGGTCTGAACTGAAAGAACTGAAACCAGGCTCGGGTCATTTCACCGTTTCTGCTTTAACAAGACAAAACGAGGCTTTCTATATATAGTAAGAGAAACTGACCAATGATACGATGCGAGCCAGACTCTAAAAATAACCCCCGCCCACTGCCACGCCTGTTCATAAACACTGCGTTTCTGTTTCTGTCGTACTTCTAAAACAGGATGTGAGCTGCCGGAGCAGACGGAACAGGAGTTCAGCAGATTGCATGCACCGCTTTAATCAAATGCACAGGAAATACTGTTTACCCACAGGACCAAAAAAAAAAGAGGAATTTGAGCAGTTTCACACTTCGGGTTCGGACCCAGGATCGATTCTGGGGGTGTTAATCTTCTTATAAATGAATTGAAGAAAAAAAAATCATTTAGACAGATTATACAGCTCAAACCTGCTACTAATTTATCTTATTTTGTTAAATCAGACTACAACTGCCCCGGGGGCGGGGCTAGATACGTGATGTCACTAATTAAACTCCACGGATTTATGCGAATCACGCCCAGAATCTGTGTGAATTGTAACAATTCTGCCTTCTACGGCTGTATATATAGGCAGGGTCGTGCGAATTGATGCTTCCTTCTAAAATTCTGAGGTCGTTTTCACACTCGAATGCCGTACGTCCACGCCCAGGAGAGACCCAGCATTCTAGGCTCGTTTAGGGGTGGGGCTCATAATCACAGTATGCTCTCTCGAATTCCGTCCGAACTGTGGATCGCTTGTGGAATTCCTGGCATTCCTTTTGGGTAGACAGTTTGATTAACGGAGATTCCACTGTGGATCGCCATCTCTTTGTATTATTGTTCCGATTACTGCCTGTCCTGGACCGGGTCGTAAGAACAAACCGACTGACTTACGAGATAACTGAGCAGGACAAACCTGTTCGCTTGTAGACTAAAATAACTAGAGTGTGTTCAGTTTAAATGCTTTATCTGATCATCCGTTGAATTTCTTCAACTCTGTGTAACCGAAACAGGAAGTAACATGAACATTTCAACCAATCACATTCACAGTCCTATTCGAAGCCCAGCGCCTGGAAGCTGATTGGTTCCACATGCACCGAGAACCCAGCAGGTCGATATGATCATCGGCAAACACTCGTTTACCGAGTCAGACGTGCATGAGATGATTTCGGGTCGGATTTCCGACGACTATACTCTTCTACGACTAAACCCCACCCCTGAGCGGTGATCATTGATTCAAATCATGAAACAAACAGCAAAGCAAAGAAAGCATTCAGTCTTTATGTTATAAATGACAACATTTAGGAAGTTACACCATCATAAAGGGTTGTCCAATGCATTAAGATTAGATTAAAAAAAAAAAAATAGGAATTGTCATGTATTATACCACAGCGCTGCTGAATACATGAATCAGATTAACTGATCTTCCAATACATGCTCGTTTCTATAGAAACCACTCACGAGAACCTTAGTAATTGATGCGCCACACAATCCAAGAAAAATAAACAGATTTTTTTTTTTTAAATGTTCCTCAATAACTTCCAGAGAGAGAGAGAGAGAGAGAGAGAGAGAGAGAGAGAGAGAGAGAGAGAGAGAGCGCGAGAGAGAGCAAAGCTGGCGAGAGAACAACTCTTTACAGCTGCAGACTCGTTCCATAACATTAGCGGTACCGATAAACGGATAAAAAGCATGACGTTTCACTCGTTAATAAATTAAAAATGGTCATCATTGGCAAATCGCTGTAGTAGAACTTCAGGGTGAGAACGTTAACTCCACTTTGCTTTGGGCCATGTCGTGGATTCTTTTCCTTTAACAACACAGCCTCGAGTGTGTTATTCCTTACATAGCGATGGTCCTAATTCAGCATTTCTCAACCTTTTTTACCCCCTTTGAAAATGTTCAAAACATTTGTGCCACACTACACAAACACTACTGCTACGCAGCGTTAGCGACATGAGGATGAAGTTGATGGTCCAGAAGCATCTGGAGCTTTTCTTTGAAGAAATCTGTCCATGTTATTTTGCACCACACACACACACACACACACACCATCACACGCTAAGTATTAGGATAAAACACACGAATACGTCACGCACACTGACGTTGACGTGCTGTTGCCAGGTCAGCGTGAAGGAAATGATTTTTATATATAATTTATTATTATTATTATTATTATCTGTGTGTCTCTCATTATTTCTGTGTTATTACTTCAGACATCAGATATTTATCATATATACTAAATGTTTTACACGTTTTAGCATTTTAGAAACGTTTGTAGGATTTTTACACGGCACCCCTGCCGTCTTAAATGCTAGAACCTAACTGTATCGGTCCTGGACCGGTTACTCAAAATATTTTACCTTGTTCCTGGAATACGGTGCTCTCGTTGTTGTTCGAGAGTCTGGTGCGGCCCTGAACCGTTCGACCAATCGTGGCTTTACAAAGCACAGACTTCACTTCTGACTTTACTCTACGTTCCGCGTTCTTAAAAATCAGAGACGACCCAAGGCAGGAATGAAGACTCGATGAATTAAATTAATCCACCCATGCACCCTGGACCGTTTCCTAAAGTGTGGTGTATTGATGGACGTAATAAAACGTTAACATTTTAAATGGATAGTGGCGCTTGTCTGACTTTGAACAAATGTGCAAACCCTAGACGACATGCTGTAGCAGGACACTCGAAAGATGAGGAAGAAAGCGAAAATCGCACACTGTTATTTCGGTTAAAGTAACCTACTCGACTTAAAGTGAAGCAGCAAAGCTAAAAGCTAATCACACAGACATCCAACGTCATCTGTGAAACGTCCACGAAAGGAAGGAATTAGATTTGAGCCACTTTTTCCTCGTGTGCTTGGATTTTCAGGTTAGCGGGAACGCCGTAACGCTGCCCTTCCTGCGCTTTGATACGTTTTCTCCACAGCAGCCGGGTTCGAAAACAGCCGAACGGAACAGAATTCTCAGCGTGAACTGTGTAGACTCGGGTCTAGAACAATTTTTTTTTTTAAAAAGAAGAAAGAAATCCTAGTCAGATCGATGCAGGACACCTCCACAAGCTCTCCCTCACAAATCAGCCTTCAAAATCCCCGTTACATCAAAACACAAGGGAACGGTTATCATCATCACGTCAAGTGACTCGCGCCACAGTGTCCCTTTCTCAAAAACCCTCTCAACCTCGGACGTGTGTCGATCTGGAGAGCGCGGGGTTCGAGGAGCGGGCGGAGAGCATCTTCAGTACTTGTTAATCCCGAACAGCCGGACTCCGTGCAGCTGAGGAAGCTTGGGGATGAGCACGGTGAGCAGAGACACCGTGTTGATGACGAAGTGGATCCGGTCGTACTTGGTGTAGAAGCTGGTGAGGAAGTACCTACAGAGGACAGGACCAAGGAGAAAAGGACATCAGATATCAGCAAGGCAGAAACATGAGAGGAATAACAGAGATCAAACCCAACACAGGATGACCCCGTGGCGCTGTTCTGAACACTGGATCGCTTTTTTCTGAAGTCATAACTCAGCAGAAGAGAAGCAGATCCCTTCTAAAGAGGAGTAAAACTCTTCGGGAGCATGCCGAAGGGAAAATAACAACACGCGGTGGAACGTGAAGCATCAGAACGTCCTGAAGTGTTTTATCTCTCTTATACCGTTTACGGTTACAGTAACTACGCTGCGCGTCACCGATGGGTGGGGGCGATTTGTCGTATTTTCATGTGATGATTATTATTTTTATGATACGCAACGTGTATCGTGATACTTTGGCTCGGTAAGCACCTGGAACGAATAATAATTTTGCGTCAGTCTTATAACAGGAAATGACGACGTCAATAAGATTACATTCATGATATTTTCACTTGCTAAGCTGACTTTGTTTTGCAGTGTAAGTTTAAGAGGTAAAAAACAAAAAAAAAGACAAAAGTGAAGAAAGTGAAAGGAGAAAGTGAAGCAGATGAGGCGAGGCGAGGCAATAAAGCGATGCAGGAGACAGAAACATCATAAACGCAGTGCTGTTTGAGCTCTGGCTGAGACGGAGGATTTGATGCGCAGTGTGTACCAGTTATTAAATACGCCATCTCAATCGCAGCACTCGAACGATAGGAGTCTCAGAAAAAAACTCAAACTCAAGAGATTATTTATTTATTTATTTATTTTTTAAAAGCCCCCTCGTGCTCTCACACTCCTCCGATAGCGTGCTTGCAGACCTTGGGTTTCACACAGTGCAGTGGTTTTCTCTTAAGAAACGCCCTGTAACAGCGCATCAGAAGAGACAAAGGAGTGTGTCCGTTCATTTTTCACTTCTCGGATACTGAAAACGAGTAACAGTTCCAGTTACACAGTATAGTTAAGTATTTTAGACGTTAAAGTGCACCTATTATGGATTTGAAACGCGCCTAATTTAGTTTGAAAGCTCTCGTACAATAGATTGACGCACATCCGAGCTCGAAAACACTTTAACGTGCGCTTAATTTAAACTGCAGCGTTACCTTTTCTCCCCCAGTGTCCCAAACGACTCGTTAAATGATCCGTTCTAAATGATTCGTTCTAAACTCCTCCTTTCAGAGAGCGTACTCTGATCTGATTGGTCAAAACGTCCCAGTGTGTCGCGATTGGTCCATCACTGTTAGCGTGTGTCGGAAAGGAAACGCCCACTACCGTAACGAGTTTCAGCTCCGTCGGTCAGCGAGCAGCCGATGAAGACGAGAGGCGGGGCTTTGTGTTACAAACTTTCGTAGGTTAGAACAGGAAGTCAAGTCTGGAATCACTAACGAGTCGATTCAGCGGTTCAGAATCGGTTCTTTCTTTTGGGAGTCGATAAACACGTTTGTCGTGCGCGTCGATTTTTGAAACTTTGCAGATGTTTTTTCGTTCACCAACCGCGCAATACACGAAAGGTAATATTTGAAAAAACATAATAGGTGCATTTTAAGTTCAAGTTAATGAATTCATTTGATTAGATCCGGCTTCATTTGCTCGGTCTCAGTATCCTGAACGTTTTCCTTGAATTCCATGATCTGAGGCTTTACAACCTGATTTTTCGCCAGCTTGAAACCTGAAATGTTTTAAACTTGAATTATTTTAACCTGATATTTTTAACACAGTGAGGGGAAATACGCATTCATTCCTTCTGTTTTTGGTTATTTAATATACGTCCAGTGCATCGTCGTCTTCGATTCCTTAAGCTTACGAGCTCCAAGGGTTCCATAGTTGTTGGCTCTGACCAGAGCTGCACTGTTGCAGAAGAGTTGGGATTTGTCAGAATCAGACTTGTATTTACAGGAGGAGTTTAGTGAGGAACGGAGATCAGTACACTGCACTCTGTTGCTTATTGTTCCCCGAGTAACTGTTGTTTCTGCTGCTTTCAGTTCGTCCTGCAACTCTTTTCAAGTGACTGGTGGCTTCTATCTGATCTTCCTTCTCACTAGTCTGAGATCGTGGTGTGAAATCGATCATAGCGCACCTGTCCAGGAACGATTCGTTTGTGGTTCCATGAACTTTCCACCGGTATATTATACAACCAGTTATACTGATTCTATGGTTCTGTAGCGTTTTCCATTCGAGTGTTGGGTAATAATGTCCTCACTGAGAACTTAAGGAAGGGCCTTCACGTTTACTATGATTGCACTTTCAAGACCTGAATTTCAAATTGACTCCAGAACCAATACATTCAGATATCCTAAGATTCTCACATTCACCGACATCATTTTCTTTTAAGCATTACTAAGTTCAGGTTCTGCTCATTTCCCTCCACGATGAAGTAAACACTGGACTATTCCTTTAACATACAATGTAGCTCATGTTGCATGCACCTCCATAAAAGAATAACGTGGACAGCAGTAGTGTTTAATCTTCGTCCAGGTTCATGCGGTGTCTAGTTATATGCAGCAATACATGAAAGTAGATGAATGAAAAAGAGGAAGCGGAGAAGAGCGGCGCTATGGGTCTGTTCCTAAATAAGGCTGCTCTCGTCACAGGAAGCCTACATCAGCACTTTTACACTTACTGAGGAGCTCATGTAACAAAGGCAGTCTGAATAATCAGCACCACAGGAGAGAAAATGTGTGTTTCTCAGAATGCTGAGAGGAGAATAAAGGATGAGGATGGAGGATAAGATTTAGAATGAGGTTGGAGGATGAGGATTAAGCTGGAAATGTAGGATGAGGACGAAGGATGGGTATGAAAGATGAGGATGATAATTATAAGGATGAGGAAGGGGATGGGAATGGAGAAAGAGGATGGAGGATGAGAATGGAGGATGAAGATTAAAATGAGGATGAAAGATGAGGACAGTGAGGATGAAAACGAGGATGGAGGATGAGGATGGAAATGGAAGAAGAGAGTGAGCATGTGGATGAGAAATAGGATGGAGGCTGAGTGTGAGGATGAGGATGGAGGATGGGGATGAGGATAGAGGATGAGAGTGAGGACGGGGATAAGAGTGAGGATGAGGATGGAGAATGAGAATGAAAATGAGGATGGAGGATGAGAGTGAGAATGAAGGATGAGAATGAGGACGGAGGAAGAGAGTGAGGACGGAGGAAGAGAGTGAGGACGGAGGAAGAGAGTGAGGATGGAGGAAGAAAGTGAGGATGAGGATGGAGGAAGAGAGTGAGAATGAGGATGGAGATGAGGATGGAGGATGAGAGTGAGAATGGAGATGAGGATGGAGGATGGAGGATGAGTGAGGATGAGGATGAGAGTGAGAATAAAGATGAGAGTGAGAATGAGGGTGAGAGTGAGAATGAGGATGGAGGAAGAGAGTGAGGATGAAGATGGAGATGAGGATGGAGGAAGAAAGTGAGGATGAGGATGGAGATGAGGATGGAGGAGGTGAGTGAGGATGAGGATGGAGAAAGTGAGTGAGGATAAGGATGGAGGATGAGAGTGAGAATGGAGATGAGGATGGAGGATGAGAGTGAGAATGAGGATGGAGATGAGGATGGAGGATAAAAGTGAGGATTAGGATGGAGATGAGGATGGAGGAAGAGAGTGAGGATGGAGGAAGAGAGTGAGGATGGAGGAAGAAAGTGAGGATGAGGATGGAGATGAGGATGGAGGAAGAGAGTGAGAATGAGGATGGAGATGAGGATGGAGGATGAGAGTGAGAATGGAGATGAGGATGGAGAATGAGTGAGGATGAGGATGAGAGTGAGAATAAAGATGAGAGTGAGAATGAGGGTGAGAGTGAGAATGAGGATGGAGGAAGAGAGTGAGGATGAAGATGGAGATGAGGATGGAGGAAGAAAGTGAGGATGAGGATGGAGATGAGGATGGAGGAAGAGAGTGAGAATGAGGATGGAGATGAGGATGGAGGATGAGAGTGAGAATGAGGATAGAGATGAGAATAGAGGATGAGAGTGATGATGAGGATGGAGATGAGGATGGAATGATAAGAGTGAGAATGAGGATAGAGATGAGGATGGAGGATGAGAGTGAGGATAAGGATGGAAATGCAGGCTGATGATGAAGGACGATGGAGGATGGAGGAAGCGAATGGAGATGGAGTTTGAGGATAGAGAAAGGAGACACTCACAGTATAATCGGTGTGATGGTGAGGAACTTGCGTGAGGCGGTGAACTGCACACCGTAATCCATCTGCTCCCAGTGAGTGAGAAGCCGAGCCTTGCCCTGGTCCGGGGTCTCAAATGGCGTCCCCTTTACCGTGTGCAGCAGGAGATACATGCACTGTGCACACACACACACACACACACATACACACACACACACACACACACACACAAGACAAACAGACACATGCGTGTTATCCAGGCTTATCTCTCCCTTTGGCCTAAAAATCGAATGTTTATCCAGCACATATTCAGGCACTGTATCAGCAGATACCGCTTATTTACACTCAAAGTTCAGCCAACAAGAAATCCAAAAACGCAGAGTCAGCAAGTAAAACACGGCTGAATTTACGCAGTCGATCTTTAGCAGCGAACAACCCTGCTGGGCTCCTCCACGTGAATATCAGCTGCACCACGGAAAAATACAAATGTGAGCAAAGAAAGAAAAATAAACCCATTCCTTTTGGAAAAGTGTGTATTTTTAACAAAATAAAATACTTTTGTCTTCATTTCTATTTTATTTTTTTTTTAATTCTTGTTTTTTAGATAATAAACAGGAAAATAAACAGGGGGTGTAAACTATTGCACTCAGTAGTAAAACTGTAATGTTAATCCAATAGTTTATTTTTTTATCAGATCATTTGACATTATATCCTTAAAGTCACATGACCAAAACTAGGTCACGGACACTAAACTAATTCAGACAGTGAGATCTTGCAGGCCAATATAATGCTGAAATTGTGTGCGTGCGTGCGTGTGTGTGTGTGTGTGTGTGTGTGTGTGTGTGTCACCATATTGTGGATGAGGTTAGTGAGCGTCCACACCACGGGCACGCTGACGAACGGGATGCTGAGCAGGATGATGTGCAGGAGGCCGATGCCCAGCAGGTAGGACAGCCACATGCCCCGGCTGTTCATCACACGTGTGTTAGGGTTCACCTCACTGTGTGCCGTGCCCACGTTCATCGTGACTACAAAAAAAAAACAAGGACGTCTATGTCTATATCAACACACGAGACAGTCAGGAAGGACGTGAAAAATATAAAAAAAATTTTCAAATTCTAGGGCGAAATAAACTCCACCATCGGTTTTACCACATTTTAAAGCATAAAAATGAGTTTTTCTCTGTTGAAGGATAAAATAACGTTAAATTTAAAAAATAAAAGTAGCTAACAATTAGTGTTATACCAACTTAGACCACAAGGGGATACCATTTTTTCCCCTCCTTATCAGAGTTTTTTTTTTATCAGATCAGATTTTTTCATCATTAAAGCAACTTTATTAATTGGATTTGATGACATGCTTTTAATTACAAGCGCTCGTTTTCAGTTGTGTTCAATTAATATAAACATTGGAGTGCAGGACTCGAGTCTGGTCTCAGGATGGACTTGGACTTGTCTTGGATTTATTGGTATTTGGACTTGGTAATGGATTTGCTCAGTATGTTCTTGGTCTCGACTGAGAGTTGTGTTGTCTTGTCTTTTCTTTTAATAAGCACAACAGCCTACTCATTGGCGCAATGCAAAGTCTCAGCCTCGAAAAGAACGTGACGGTTTCTAGACTCGATCTCGACTCGGCTTTGACCTCCTTAAGACTCGGTCTCGACTCGATCTCGGCTTGTCCTGGTCTTAAACTCGACGATGGCGTCCTTGACTACAACCATAATAAATCCTCTAAAAATACTCAATGTCGTCCAATTGTGAAAGCCTTTATCCATTTCTGAAACTAACATCAGACATTACCATCAGACGTGACGGGCCCGAGGTGCATTTTCAGCATGTGAACTGCTTTATGTAAAGACATGAGTGAGAGGTGAAAGGAAAAGTTCCAACTGTTACAGATACGACGGGGCAGTTTTAATCTAGTAACAGATTGCAGCAAAACAAGCAAGATGTTGCAAGAGGTGTCCAGTGCTTTAAATTCTCAGCGGGCCTGAAGATCAGATCGGGACATTGCGTTCAATCTTCCACATGATAGCGCAATTTGGTCCAAGCAACCAGCAGTTTAAACCAGGGGAAAGAGCGTGTTAGAGGACGTGAATAATATGATTATGCATTCTACGATTAATAATATTAATAATAATAATAATCCTGCTGTTTTAAAAAAACAAAAACAAAAACACAACAATAGAACATCATAGATTTTTTTTACAATTAGAATTGAATTGGTTTTAATGGAAACTGTAACAGTCCCTGTGGGTCTCTACTGGTAATTTGTTGCCGTCTATTGGTGGCATGTCATGTCTAGTGGACACCATTAAGGACCGATAATGCTAACGCTAATGGGTTTTAATGGTTAGCTGATGGCTTGTAATGACATTCGTACTGGAAACCATTAGAATTCCTGTGATGGTTTCTACTGCTTTCTATTCAGCAGGGAATAATCATCATGTCAAGTGCTTTACGTCCACGATGAAAAAAAAAAAATAGATGAATTTTCTTTTTTTTCTTTTTTTTACAAAATAAATAATTAAAAGATTTTTTTCTTTTTAAGAAAAGAAAGAAGTTGAACTTTAAAGTGATTTAAAGTGATTTTTAAACTTTGCAGTCATGCCTTGTTGACTTCCTGAACAGAAAAATAGAAGAAATTTAGGCTTTACACTTTCATTTCAACATTCGTGCTCAAAGTGGAAACCTTAGGAAAGTCAGTTGGCATGGCAACAGTTTGGAGTCAGGTATGAGAAATAAAAGAAAATACTTACGAGTTAAAGCTGACTTCTGGTGATTGGTGGTTTTTAAAAAATAAGAAATAAATAAAAAAAATTATAATCAGTGTGTGATTTAAACTCCTTATTCCAGCAGTTGTATTATATTTATTATTATCATCATTGTTTTCTTTATCACTGTTATTATTATAATTATTATTATTATTATTATTTCAGACAGTCTCCGGTCAGCGGCACGTCCTGGTCCTCACTGCACACGCGGTTTCCATGACGACGCTTTTTTTTTTTTCTAATTCCAGACGGATATAATAAAGATGGAGTGAGTTAGTTATGGCATCAGAAGAGGAAACGTGTCAGTGTGAGTTCCTCTGAGTTCCTCTGAGTTCCTCCGCGAGCAGCTGCGGACAACACGGCGAAGCTCCACAGCTCCACAGCTGAGCGTCATCATTTCCTGGGCTCAGGGTTACGAAAACGGGAATTTGATCTTGGGGATGGGGAAAAAACCTCAATTCTAATTGGCTCGGATTAACCACGTGGACCAACGTGAGCCAATCCGTGGAGGAGGCGTTGGGTGTTTGTTGACAGCGTCCGACAGCCCCCTGCTTACGTCACAGGAGCCACGTGGGAAGTGTAGTCTTTTAAATCATTTTAATCTTATATATTTAGGAGAATTTTTAATCCCGTGGATAGATTTTAAAGCTATTCACCGTCGTGAATAGCTTATTCAGGGCAGGACTAGATAAAAAAAAAAAAAAAAAAAAACATGCAGTTGTAATTATTAACACGGATCTTATAAAAGATAAAAGAGATGATTTGAAATGTGGTGGAAATGAATGAATGAATGAATGAATGGTAACCGTATGATCATTACCCAAATCAGAAAATATATTCAGCGAGATAAAAGACCAATTTCATTTCATTTCTCACAACCACTCACACAAGTTATTTCCTGTCAGGACTTACGTTATAAACAGTCGTCCTTTCACTAGCATCTCTTTTTCTCTCTCTCTTGTAGTTAAGGAGGGAAAAAACACAGCTTGTCATGTTCCTGAGGAACCACAGAGCTCCACAGAACAAGTTACAGCTTTACCTCAGCTACAACGTGCTAACACTGGAGACTCCTTCTATAAATATCAACAACTAGACATTTTTTTAAAAATCTGTTGTGTCGGTCGTTACTATGGAAACATCTTCTGACTGATAAGGAATTCGACAGCACTGTAGTCAGTAGACGTTGGCTTGATAAACGAATGACGTTGATTACGTTGCTCAACAACAATCTGGATCTAATCATCTAGATAATACTCCACCGATATTTCTCAGTTCACTTCAGCGTTCGAGATGAACTCAGAACACTAACTTGAGTCGAGTGTCGTGCTTTAAATGGAAAGTGACCGGCTCTGGTTTAGACGTAACAGGCGTAAGATTTCGGTCAAACCTCAGTCATGTGACGCATCTGTTTTTAGACTGTAACGGGGCTTCTGGTCTGTGTTGTGTAAACTCCACATGCCTGTTCGAAATAGAAGCATGAGTCACAGCTCAGCGTTGAGCTTCAGCTGCTCTTACTAATAATAAGCATGCATGATTTCCGAGCCTCATACTCGCTCTGTTTTCACTCCTAGCCGCGGAGCTACCGTGCAGAAATATATTTAATAGCGTCGAAAATAAAACCATTTTTAAATGACAGATCTGGTCTACACAGATTCAACCCTCGACCCCTCATCGTGATTATTCTTGTCGTTCTTTTCTCTCGAAGGGAACATCGACATATTTTGCAACGGCTCTTCAACTTCAGCTGCAGTTTAGAATTGCCCCAGACTCGCTCTTTCCTAACAGAAAGCTTCATCACGTCAAACAGCGAGACATTTTTATTTACCAAATAACAACGCCATAAAGAAATGATTAGTCTTAGTTTGTACAGAGCATCCACCATACAGTACCTGGAAGTCCCGGTGTTATTTCTTACAATAGAAATAATAATTGCATTAGAATTAGTACTTATTTATCCATTTATAGTTATATTTAACATTGGGACATCCACTAAACAAGTTAGGAGCTGGGAACCACCGTATACAGTTCTGACACTGGAGACTCCTTCCATAAATGTTAAATAAACAAACATCTCCGTCCCGAAAAAAGTCACCGTTTTTATTTTATGTACGATCAGTTTATTGTTAGGCTTCGATTAGGTTAAGCATCTGTCCTACAAGCCCCTGAATGAGCTGTTAGCTCATAGAAACGATAGCTGCTGGTATAGAAAATTAATCATCAACCCATTCCGACCAATCAGAATCAAGAATTCATCATGGCCGTTGTGTAAAGTGATTAGTGGTTCATTCTAATAGCAGCCAGCAGATGGCGCTGTCACCACAGTAATACTGCTGCTTTATTTTTTTATTATTTATTGTAATGCCATAACTAACAGAACATGAAGCACATTTGCATCTCGGGATAAAAAGGATGAGGCTTCATCAGACTGGGATTAATTCATCCCTTTTACACAAAAGTCAGTGGAACTTCATGTGAATTTTTTATTCGTTTATGGGTTTGTTTGTTTTTCAATTTATTTTATTCACATGTTAATAATTGTAACAATGTCCGTTGTTAGGATTGAAAGAATAATTCTGCATGTGCGCACACATCCCTGCTGGGGAAAAAAACAACAACAATAGAAATGATCACAGAAATTCGAATGGTTTCCGCTACAAATACCGATACAAACCATCAGCTGATAACCATTAAACCCGTGACCAAATGTCAAAGGTGTGGTCCTTAATGGTATCCATTAGACATAACATGCCACCAATAGAAGGCAACAAATTACCACTAGAGACCCACAGGGACCGTTAGAGTTCCGTTAAAACCAAAACAATTGCCATTATAACCATTAAAACCATTACAAATTCCATGAGGGTTTCTATTGTTGTTGTTTTTTGTTTCGTTTTTTCAGCGGCGGTGTTTGTATCTACACGTGATCCATTTACGTTCCTCTGTAAGGCAAGCGCCTTGATTTTTCAGATGTCAGTTTCTGACAAGAAACTTTTTTTTTCGTTACAATTATATTTCAATCATCACATGGTCACGTGTTTAATTAAACTGGCATGTGGCATAACACAGTGAACGCTATCTTCATATCATATATTAAACACACACATACACACGTGAAAAGCTTAACGATTAACAGCGTCTCATTGATAATAAGGTGTGGAAGTGTGCGGTTTGTTATTTGTCTCGATCTTGTCTCTTATTTTCTCATAATCGCGACTCTTGAGTCGAGCATTAACTCTTTAATATCAGCCACTGCTACAGCTACACAACTTACCATTAATGAAATTAGCTTGCTAGCATAAAAATTCCCTAATCTACCTAAAATGAAAACATCTTGTGCTATAAAACATAAAATACCCGTAATCTCATAAACTTTATTTTGATCTGACTTCTTATTGTATGGAGGATTCCGATTATACTGTATAGATTAGCACCAAATATGTTGACATGGCGCTAAAGTCATACTTTTGTATTAAGTCTCTTTTGATACTTTTACAGTATATAAGCTCAGTTTCTGAAGTTACGGAATAAGATTCATTGCTTTTGGCTTGTTAAACCCGAGATTAGAGGATGACATGGTAGCTGGAAACTAAAACCAAACTGGCTAGCTAACTTAGCTAATGTAAATGTTCAGTGTTGTGTTATCTCTAGTTATATTACTGAGAAAATGACGAAAATCAAGTTCTAGGTACTGAAAGTTCCACTTCATATTATGTGAAACAAGCAAGCTAGTATACTAGCAGTTAGCTAGCCAGCTGTAGAAGTTAGCTAATGTTGGTGATATTAGCCTATATAGACTGCTGTTGTTAATGCAGATAAAGCTGTAGAGATGTTCCTAATGTCATCTTTAGTATATTATTCAATTATCGTTTTAGAGTTTTAAATGTTTTGTTAAGTCTGAGATTAGTGAATGATGTGGCAGCTGGAAACGTTTCGCCACAGAACCTAACCTCAAACTAGCTAGCTTAAAATTTGTGTTGGTTCTGATATATTTTGACAAATTGGTCTTTGGCCAAATAAATTAATCTGAAAATGACAATGAAATTTAAGACCCACTTTATGTCATGTCAAAAATGCGAGCTATTGGGTGTACTAACAGTTAGCTAGCCGGCTATATAAGTCAGCTAGCTAATGTTGCTTATGTTCGTGTTAATCGGGTGATATTTTGACAGATGCGTCTAATAAATTACTGAGAAAATGATGAAATTCAACAAGAAGGTACTGAAAGATTTGGCTTAGTGGTTAGCACATTCACCTCACACCTCCAGGATCCCATGCTCCCTGGGATAGGCTCCAGGTTCCCCGTGACCCTGAAAAAGGATAAGCGGTAGAAGATAGATGGATGGATGGATGGTACTGAAAGATTCATTTCATGTCACATGACGAATGTGAGCTATTTTTCTAGCATGTAGCTATCCAGGTATTTAGTCAGCTAATGTTAGTTATATGAGGTTAGAGATTCAAGTGTTTTTAATGAAGCTAAAGGTGCCTCTAAGTAATTTTTTTTAAAGTATATTACTATTCTATTAAGTTTAGTTTTAAGGATTAAAATGATGTGCTTGGAAGTTAGTTTGCTAGTCATGTGACAAATGATAACTAGTGTACAAGCAATTAGCAAGCCAGATATCAATGTTAGCTAATGTCAGTGATATAAGTTGACAGATTCTGGTATTGTTAATGATGTTAAAGATGTAAAGATGTTTCTAGGTCATGTTTGTGTGTGTGTGTGTGTGTGTGTGTGTGTGTAATTCTGTACTTAAAGGAGTACTTTAATGTTAATGTTAAATAGGCTAGTTTATTAGTCACGTCCATGAACGCTATCTGTGACCGAGAAAGGTTGGAGTCAAGCATCCTGGACTGCACAAGTGTGACTGCTTTTCGTGCAATTTCCTTTCCTCGACTACACCCTGAAACAATGAGTTCAGCACAGCAACGTGCCGCTTTCACACCTTAATTTTAGATCAGAATTGTTCTGTGACATCCTCTCCATATATCCTCTTTACTAGTTCTCACTAAGGTGTGTAGTGCACTGGGAGGAGATGAGAGCTTGAGCGCGAAGGAGGAGAGAGGAAAAGGAGAGGAGCGGAGGACTTTGTGACCCAGGCCCCGTCTGATGATAGCCCTGCTGGAAAAGGCTGAAGCCCCGAGACTCCATTGTTGTCCGTCGGAGGAAGCTGAGGATTAGAACACCAAAGAATTTCAATAAAAGAAGTGTCTGTTAGGAGGCTGAGGGTGTTGGGGAGGACCGTGGGGCCTGGGGCATTGTCCCGGAGGGTGGCTGAGAGTGAGAGGAGGGGAGTAGCATGGGCATTGTGCTTTGGGGATGGTGCAAAGGTGGAGGGGGGTATTTCTAAAGGTGGTTATTAGGAGAGAGATGGCGAGGGGGTGGCTGTTGACTCTTCATCTTGTGTGAACAAAGTCTCTGGCACGTAATACCCCCCAAATCTCTCTCTCTCTCTCTCTCTCTCTCTCTCTCTCTCTCTCTCTCTCTCTCTCTCTCTTACTCTTTGTCGCTCTCTCTCTCTGCTTTTTTACAAGGGTCATGAATACCGGGGGCCGGCCCTACGGAGAGCCCCGCCAAGCCCGGACCTGCTTGAAAGCTTATTGTCCGGCTTAAGTGAGGTTTAATTAAGCGAGCTGTGTGTCCTGAGAGGAGAGCAGCGGCCTGAAGAGCCCAGGGCCTGTGGAGATGCTGCGCTCCCCAATGGAAGGCTTGATGCTGAGCATTCAGCTATTGAAGGAGAAAGTGTTTGCTGCTCTAATGAAAAAGGTTTGTTTGGGGGTCTGAAAGAAGAGGGGAGGAGGAGGAGGAGCTTGTCTGGGCTTTTTTTTTTTGTCCCCGGCTTACAAAGTACAGACAAAAGCAGTGATATTATACAAATGCCCCCATTTCCAGGACATGTTGCTGGGACAGGGGCCTGCAAACGGCTCCGAATGCTTTTTTGCAGCCTTTTAGGAGGCGTGCTAACTAATTTAACTCATTTAGACACTCTGAATTAACACCACACAAAACAGTTGTTTTGTCTGCAGATAGACTGCAGCACTTCCTGTGCGGACTAATTGTTTCACGGTAACGTCGTAGTAGAATCTAATCTAATTTAAATTTGTTGAACAAAACAGTAAATATATAGATGATGTTCTGGAAGATGCAGTAATAATAGTAAAAAGTAAAAAAATCATGCAATACATGATGCAAAACAATGTACAGTATATGAGACGGTAAAATGAACAAGTTGAATATATAGTCATATACGCGTCAAAGCTGAGATGTGGAAATAAAGGCTGTAGATTTTCCCAAAAAAAAACAGATTATAATAATTGATATTATATGACAAAATTTCACTCTTACGTCATAATATCAGGATTTTTTCTTTTTTATATTAACAAGCAAATAAAGTCCTAATATACAAAGAATTATAGCCATTCTAACGCAACATTATTTGAAACAATATGTTTTTAAATAATGGTATGTTTACAGATTGTAAGAAATATTTTTTGTTATGTTTATTTTACTTATTAAAAGTTTTCAACGCTATTTGAAGACTATTTTTTATACACTTACTGTAAATGGTCAGGTAGTAGGTAGTATTTAGACGGTATTAGGTTCTTATTTAACACACTACTGTAAGTATATAAATAAACACTGTTGTTGTATGAAGGTGTTTACAGGAATATTAGGACATTAACGGACAAAAAAAGTTCTGATATGTGAATATGAAATGCGAAAATATGGAATAACGACTAATCTAACACTATATATATATATATATATATATATATATATATATATATATATATATATATATATAAAAATATATATATATATATAAAATATATGATATGTTTTAAAACATTTTCAATAAATATTTTACTTGATCTGTACTGTTGTTGTGCGTTCTAATATACAAAGATTTTCATTTGAAACCCAATTATTTAAAAAAAAAAAAAAAAAAAGAAAGAAAGAAAGAAAGAAAGAAAGAAAAAATCTATATATACTGTTGTGTTTTTAAAAAAATTATTTTATTCTTTTAAGAATTTCCTTTTTTAAGAATTTACTTAATTAATTCATTAATTTATTTGAAATATTCACTTATAATATTTAATTTTATCATGTGGTATTTTCAAGAAATGCATTTTATTCTTTTAAGACTTTTTCTCTCTCTTTTTTTTTTTTTAAGAATTTACTTAATTTACGTTTTATTAATTCCTTAATTTAGAAAGATTCACTTACAGGCCATTTAATTATGTTCTTATTTAACACAATATTTAAATTAGCAAATGATCAGGCCATTTTCTGACTCTCAAATTTCTCAAAGGATTTCTTAGATCATAAAGGTTAAGATTCATAATTTCTAATGAATAAAAATCCACAAGACATCAGAATCAGAATCAGAATTTTGATGAGTTTACTCAGTCGTATAGGGTGTAACAAGCTCTGATACCATAATATTGTCCTCTAAACCAATCACGAGATTTATTATCAGTGACTGTGGGGCTTTTATTAGATATATTCGCTCAGGAAATGTCTGTAAGTTTTGTAAACTAGCCACGGATAAGTTTCACCTTCGGAAAATACATATTCCTGCCTCTACTGTTCTACATAAGGTTTTGGACAAAGTGTTTGATTCGGGTTTTCAGCTGACTAAAGTGTCTTGGACTGTGGAGATGTTTCTATTTTGGTACTTTTTAACTCAAGGGCAGGATTTTAAGAGAGAGAAAGAGTTGTGTGTTTGGTTCTTGTCTGCTTTATAGAAAGATCCAATATCCAAACATTAACCTCATCAGTGGTGGTCCTTTCCTATATACAGACGGGGTATGAGGGTGGACACCTGGTACCTGGTTAGTAACTGTGTACCTAAATTAGGTGGACCTAATGAAATGTCTAATAAGTGTAAGTGTGTATATTTATATAGGCGGTGCATATAATGTATCAGAGGCTACCGATTCCGAAAGGGAGAGGCGGATTAAAGGTCCAGAGTATTAACCAGACTTCCCATACAACTCCAGGAACAAGCTAATTCATGGGATTTTCTTTATCCCAAATGTGGAAATAACAAATAATGAAATTCTTCGAGGAAAAAAGAGGGTCAGAGGAAGAGGAGGGGAGTGGGATAAATACAAAAGACGGAGAGATTGAGAGAATGAAAGAGAGAAAAGCCATGTGTGAGGAGAGGGCGGGCCGGGCGGGTTAAGAAACTTTCTCGCTGTAGTGCAGTGTGTGGATGCCCTACTAATCCAGGTTTTATTGGTTGCCTATGTCCGGTCACAGTGTCCGGATTGAATCTGTGTGTGTGAGGGGCTTTGGGAGGGAGGCTCTAGACATGTCAGTCATTGTGGCTGAGCTGATGGGGCTCCTGAGAGAGAGGGAGACAGAGAGGCCTGAGAAAGAGCTGGACCTGGTTACGGCCTTCCTCGGGTCGCCTTAGAAACCCGCACCGCGGGGGTCCTCAGTGTCTCGCTGCCCTCCTGTATGCATGCAGATACCAAAACACACACTCACAGACACACTCACACGTCGTCAGAGATAACTCAAACCTTACTGTGTATCCCCACAGCCTAAAACACATTGCATAACTCCTCGAACTTTTAACATATTTGGAAAAAAGACCACGGTTTTTTGGGTGGTTTTTTGCGCGGGCACGGATAATAAAAAGGATAATGCGCTTCGATTTTCTGCGGCTCGACAAACCATAATAGATGTTTTCACTCGAAGCAGCTACAAGACTTATCCAAACTCGTGGCTTTGTCACGTTGTGGGGGCTGGATGAGGGTGATGTATTACCCATCGCCTAATAAAAAGCAGGAGTGTCCGCAAACACAGCTAAATGAGAGAGGATGAGGGACTCCTGACCTCGGGGTCAAAGCTCCAGCCTCGTCTCTTTATTCCCATTGACAGACCCTGAGAGATCAGCCACTGCTTCTCATTTCCACGCCGGAGTGCCCACTCCCCGCCAATTCAGAAAACGCAATTGATATGAGATTCAACACTTTCTTCACTCTACAAAGGAATTTAGGCAGATAAAGACGACAGCCTTTGCATAAACGAATCTTAAGGGTTGTACGTCCAGGCTGAGACGTAAATATACGATTGCGATTCTAATAGCCAGTTCATTTACAGACAGTTCATCACACCCACCGGCCTTGACCTGGGAAATGCGGTTTTGACGTTGTTAGGAGGACCGACCGCAGACTGTTCCCTGCCTCCTCCGGTGCATAACACTCTCTGTGACATTCTGCTAGCCATTCCCGGTGCTGGGTGCCACGTCTCAGAATGCTCGGCGTGCGATCGAACCGACGACCCCGGCTCATTCGAAATGTACAGCATCATAATGGAAAGCGAGATTTATTTGTTTTTATCTCTATTAGGAAGATCTTTTGTAGACGGCTTTGCCAGCGCACACTGGAGAGGCGCAATTTAATCGTCTCGTTCAGTGCGTGAATTCAATCATGCGGTTGCGCTATGACGCTTTAAAGTTCTCACATGATCCTGAGCAAGTAACTTTGATCGGGGTTCTAGAGGAAAGCAATACTCCGCGCTACAGCGATTTTAAACTGACGACAAGAATTATATGATCAAATCAAGTGTGAATCAATTAATCAATAAATAATTACATTTATTTATAATGATATTCGCAATACACTAGTCTTCCGATATGCATTGGAGTCTGTTAAGAGAAATCCTTGGTTGCTAAGCAACATATCAGGCCAAATATTAGGTACAGTAGGTCATTAAGTGTAAGGTTTAATTTTATTAAAACCTGGCACATTAATACGGAAGTCAATAATTGTGATGTTTTCAGAGAAGTGCGTGCATCGAGCTTCAAATACAACTTAGCCAATCAGATTTTAGTACCAAAACTATCCTATACTATAATTAACATTTAACAAGCGTTCTCTATTTAACCTTATGTATGCATGATACAATATTATACACCACGGCAGAGTAAAATAATAGGGGACTCCGAGTCCGACCCTGATGGATGCCACTAATCTAGCTATACAATAAAAGCCATATTAAACCAGTTAGTTAGCTAGATTACTAACATAATAGCTCAATCTTACATTGCATAATAAAATATTTCATATAATCCTTCAAAATGTATCCATCACTGACCTCAATGTACTGCTTTATTAACTCTGATTAAAGCTGGCTGAATTCTGGGTCGTGATTGGTCAGAAGGTGTAGATTATTTTTCAGTTTGCGCTTTGTGGTTTCTTGCCTAACGTGACCAGCTGCATTTTTGTCAACTGAACTTTAGAAGAAAAGTGAGAGAACATCTGTTTACAGGAACTTTTCTTGTTTTACGAAAGTTCCGCAACTATTAGATTTAACTATAAATGGATAGAACGTACTATATGATGTCCTTTAATGAATACAGCACCGTCTTTCGGATGACAGGTTATACTGAGGTCCTGACTCTCTGTGGTCATTAAAAATCCCAGGACACTTCTAGTAAAAGATTAGGCGTATAACCTTGGTGTCCTGGCGAAATTCCCCCACTGGACCTTCTCTATCATAGCCTCCTAATCATCCCATCCTGGGATAAAGTTGGCTACATCACTGTCCTCTCCTCTCCACTAATAGCTGGTGTGTGTTGGGTGTTCTGATGCACTATGGTTGCTGTTTCATCGTCCAGGTGGATGCTACACACTAGTGGGGGTTGAGGAGATACCCCCCCTCCCCCAATACTATGTAAAGCACTTTGAGTGTCTAGAAAAGTGTTATATAAATATAACTGTAACTAAATGTAACTGCTAGCTACAAATTTCTATAGAGGAATAAAACACTTCAAGATGTGTTGTTATTGGTAAATAACCAACATTTTGTGGTAAGATTAACACCACAAAGTATTCCTTACTTATCGTACTTGTGTGTCCAGTGTCCACTGCTGAGCTCTTCACCATTCGTGAAAATTAAAACCAACCGGAACATTTCTAGTAGATACATGCACGCTCTTCTCCAGTCATAGCACATTGTTTCTTTTGGAAGAACCGGTACATCCATGGAACATCTCTCTGACGTTAAGCCTTGCCAGCGGACACTAGAGAGACACTATTTAATCACGACGCTCGACGTGGTTTCGCTGTGGCACTTTGATGCTTTAAGATTCTCAGGTTATCATGAAAGAGTAACTTTCCTCCTAACTCAAAACGACTAAAAAACCTCCACGATCAAAAGAGAAACCAGACAAAAAAAAACAAAAAAAACGGTCTCACGAGGGCACGAAAGGGCAGTGTCCACCAACGGCCATGGCAGATCTGCGAATGGATGGCCCCCCGTGGCAGAAGCTGAGCCACAGGCAGCTATAGTGCAATCCCTTTTGATGTGAAGAATAAAGGCTATAGGAAGAAGAATGTGGGGCACTGGGAAAGTGACCTCTAGACTGTGGTCAGAGCTTTCCCTCTCTCCTGATCCAACACACAGCACATCTCCCTGCTGAGAGAGTGAGTCTGAAATCCTCCGGCTCCCTGCTGGAGACTTCACCACAGAGGGTTAGTCTAAAGCCAAAGAGTGGACCAGGAAAGAACAGCACAATTATCCAAACCTGGAAGCTGGGATTTGCATTTAGGAGATCACCTACGGTATAGGGGCTCTGTGCTCTTTCAGGATGAGTTAGAAAGGATGTTTACGCTAGGGTTAGGGTTAGGGTTCGTCATACATATAATGGTACACTCTTAGGGGGGAAAAACAGTTCCTCATCAGTTCTTTGCACCGTCTTAGTTTCTTCTGTGTAATAAAAAAAAAATCTATTGTAGGGCCTCAAATCTGATTGGCAAGGCAAATCACAGGTTTATATTAATGCACTTTGAAATACGTTACCATACGTTTGAAATACGTTAGCATTTCTATAGTAACAGATCGTTCACAGGGATTGGAGTGTACGGCAAACACTCCATCGGATTTATAAAGCATGTAATCAGTGATGTGGTAAGAAGTTGTTTTTGTTTTGTTTTTTTACATATACGGAAGGAGTCTCCAGTGTCTTCAGGGCTTTCTGACATAATCAGGACAGACGAGTTTACGCTTTTCACGGGCTCTCCCTTCCTTGAGACGGACAAACCGAAGAACCCTCTTCGAGTATGCTTGTTTTTATACTATATTACTCACTCATTTTTCCTGCATAGTTCAACAATTTTAGCCGGGTTGAATTGTAAACGTTTCAAAAGGTTCAAAATAAAAAAGGACTCCTTATGTTACCCTGAGGAACGACAAACATTCTAGCTATGAGGGTAATTATGAACTAGCTAGAAAGCCTACGAATGTAAAAGCGACACTGTGTAGTTAAAATATGAACCTAAATTTATCGATTTATTGACTATTTATTCATAACTGTTCATTATTTAGCTAACAGTTCATATTTTAACTTTAAGGTATTTCAGATCTTCATAATTGACACCATTTTATTCAAAGGGTTCCTTAAGGGTTTGGAAAAGTGGAGAACCTTCTGTTGTAGGGTTTAAAATTACGAAAGACAAACATCATTGTGGGTGTAAAATAAAGGGGAACCAGCATGTCACCCTGAGGGGTGCCAGAACATCTAGCCAGGAAACCTTATGCATGTAAAAGCAACATATTGTAGTTAAATATTAACCCAAGTTGACTGATTTATTAACCCCTAATAGACCTTCCAGGACAAACGGAAGAAGCATGTCATTTCCCAAATTAACTGCATAGTTTGAATATTTTCGTCTGGTTATCTCTACGAGTTGAATTGTAAAGGATTTTCAGGAATATTAGTGGGTTCAGAATAAAATAATCTCAGCATGTCACCCTGAGGGACGCCAAAAATTTAGCTCTGGTTTTAGCACTGTTTTTTGTTTTTAAATGTACCTTGTGAATGAAAGCCCCCGTCTTGTTTATGAAGGTTGCGACTGCCTGGATTTTTACATAACGTGGTACTTTGCTGTGATATAAAACGTTTCCAGGAAGTCCAAGGTGATTTGCTCACAGTGTAAATCTGACAAACCGAGTTTCACAAACCGGATGAATTCGTCCACCCTGGAAGACGGCGTCGCTTTTGCGTCCCTCCCTCAAACCGAGCCCTCGTCATCTGGTTACTCATCTTCCTGTCTATAACAAGTGGAAACTACATTTTTCGCCACTCTTCTCTGCGCTTAATGAGGACAAACCCGAGTCACAGACTTGTTTCACAATGTAACGCCGCCTTTTAAGTGCTGTGTCGTGCCGTCTGCGTGTCAGCCCACCCGAATGACAATAGCGTTTATGTAAAATGCGCTGCCTTTGGGCCACTGGGGCATATATCACCGCATGCCTGGCCCTGCCACCACCTTTTTATTGCTTTATTGTGTTCCCTTTGTGTGTCTCGTCCTCATACGGGGTGCTGGTTGGGAAGGAGGGGAGGGACAATCAAAATTTTCAAGTACTTCCCAGTTCCTGGTGTGGATGGGCTTTGGGATCCGGTTAATCAGGTTAATGAGATTAATTAGTCAGGTTAATTAGAACAACCTAAGGATCATTTCTGAAAATCAAAGAAATCGAAACCTACTTGTTACAAAACCTTTCGTAAAAACTCACTCGTTACCATCCTTTCATTCTTCCACCCTCCCGTTTTCAGTCTTTTTTTCTCTCTCTTTCTTTGCTACATTACCAGGGGGTGCTGGGTGATTGACAGATGGGCAGGAATAATAATTTTTTTTTTCTTTTGCGTAACCTAAGGCCATGCTCTCTGATTGGCTTGCCAGCTGACATCTTCAAACCTTGCTCATCTCTCTCTCTCTCTCTCTCTCTCTCTCTCTCTCTCTCTAATATTGGCCCTGTAGATGAGACATCCTGAGGGGGAAAAAAAAGTGGGGAGAGAAAAAGATATGTACCTTAGGGAAGAAGCTCAGAGAGAGGGAGGGATAGAGACGACGGGTAGGAGCGTGTGTGAGTGCGTGAGACATTTACTCCTCTAACTACTGGAAGACCAACACACTTTCCTCTTCTGACTTTCTTTCTTTTTTTTCTTTTCTTCCAAATAATATATATTAACAAAAATAAATCAAGTGGAATTTTTTTTTTTTCCCCAATTCCTCATTTTATTAAAAAATTTCTAACCAGATCTACAGGGGACTTCGTATTCCGTCCCCTCGCTGGAAATCCTATGTTCTGATCAACAGACATTTCCGTCCACACAAGAAGACATACCTCATGGATTTGTACCTTGTTGGATATCTACATCTTCTGTGCATGTGGTTGTCCAGCTCTCGGGTGCTCGGAGGCTATCCCATCTGGTGGTGAGTAGCTCCACTTTTCTGCATCAGCTTCTCCAGAAGGATGGGTGGGGGGGACGGGGGACGGTGGTCAACGATCATTTTTTTTAGAGGCGCAGAAAATGTACACGCTTTCGGTTGACTGCGTGGAAAAAATGTCTCTCTCAGGTCTCCGTCCAAAGAAACTTAACCTCAGTCTCTGGTGTAACGGAAAAGGCTAGCGTACACTGGGGTTTTTTTTTTCTTCAGCACTCACTTTTTCACATGTGCTTTCTGCTACACATATATACAAAAAAAAAAATCTAGCACTGGAGGTTTTTAGTTTTTAAATTATTATTATTATTATTATAGTCAGAGTTAAAACCGCGGCTAGCTTGAATGTTGCCTTGAAGAGTCGCTTCAGCACTAATGCCATGTTAGGAGCGGTAATGGTTTCCAATTCTCTAATGTTTTTCAATTCTGTACACTCACACACACACACACACACACACGAAAAAAGTCGTTCATTTCGTTTGTGATTTTTTTTTTCTTCTTTTAAATAAAAAGAATTTTTAGCAAAGTTGGAAAATAAAAACAAAAAAATAATCCCAGTGGGAATTTCAACCCGAAGATTCAGGCAGAATATTTAAACTAGCCATCAAACGCTGGATACGTAGATGCGTAGATCTGCTATAAACACGTACGATGTGTTAATAAACAGTTTATAAGTATTCACTAATGTGTAGCACGGATTCCCAACTCGTTTTCAATCGATTATCATTAGCACTAGTGTACATAGAAAGTTGTCGATTTCTACAAACCTCTTGTGTCAGCACGTGGTGAAATTAAAAAACGTATCAAATAAATTTTTATAAAATCTCCGTTGTCGCCGAAGACAGAACGAATGTACACTGGTATTCTGTCCATGTGTTTGAGCTCACGAGGGTTTTTCTGTTTGTTTGTTTTTGGGGGGGGTTTATGTGAAACTATTTGTGTAGGTGTACGACAAAAGCCTGACTGGCTCCTGATACAATACCTGCCAGGAATAATGAACCCTAGCATTCGCACTTAGCATGTGATCCTTGAGTTCTGACCCATTCCAAACCACCAGCATCTTCTGGTTTCATTTACTGAGTTTACAAGTGCTGCCAACACACACACACACACACACACACACACAGGCTGGAGTAGAAACACCAGTTCATGGGTTCTTCACTGACACTCGGGCAGTTGGAGCCAGAAGAAGTGGTGACAAAGAGCGAAGTGCGTGTGTGTGTGTGTGTGTGTGTGTGTGTGTGTGTGTGTGTGTGTACGACCTGCAGCTGTTCCCTCCAAAGCAGACTAGTATGACAGCAGTGTAGTTTTCACCGTCCCGCCTCACAATACAGCAGCTCTTTGATTTGGGTGATGTACGTGTGTGTGTGCGTGCGTGTGTGTGTGTGTGTGTGTGTGTGTGTTTAAATGGACGGCTAAGAAAAATGAAAGAACTAGAGAGAGAGAGACAGAGAGAGAGAGAGATGAAAAGAAAGAAACATGGCTTCAGGTGAGTGAGCAGGTGGTTGGATATCAGACCGTTTTAGAGTCCCGTCTCCAGCTGTTTGCCCAGAGAGCACGACACATAGGTGCAAATCAATCCTCCTTCACATTAAAATAACCAACAGTGGCTGATCAGAGTGCGCACACATCCTCATAACACGCCACGATCCTCACATGTGGACACTGTTTCATTTTATTATTCCACCGAGACTACTTCCTACTTCCTGTTTGAACACATTAACAACTTTCTCACCGAGTAGAGACGTTAAAATGGCCATCATAGTTCACGGCTCATATTTGTTAGAAATGGCGTTTCCGAATCGTTCAAATGTTGAAACAGGTTCAGACTTGTATATTCAGACACCGGGACATGAAATTATTAATATTTATTATTTTTTTAAAAAAATTTTAATTTACAAAACATTATAGAAGACAAGAACGTCTGTTTGTACCCTCTGAAAAAACAGTGTCTATAAAAATGCCACAAATACAAAATAACCAGGCACATCTGCACCTTTTGGGACACTTATTATTTCCAAAGGATTCAGTATTATTTTATCATTAGTTTTAATCCCACATTAACCTCTTTTTTTAATTATTATTATTTATTATTTCTGCAATTTTCCTTTCAATTGTCCCCCCTTTCAAACGAAGCGATTCGAGTCAAATCGTCCTTGTAGAAATATGACCGGTTGGAATCCATACAAGATGCGTGATGTTGAAATATAGTCGATAAGAAATGGGATTAGTTGGATCAGTACGCATGGTTTTTGAGAGTACTAACGCGTGCGTAGTAAAATGGAAACGGAGTAAGAACGTACTCAAATGGGAACATTTTAAAATTGGCTTGAATTTACGATTCGTTTCAGAGCTCCTGGTCGTCCGCCGCTTGCTGGAGAATGAAAAAGTCAGCCAGTCTGAGAAACTACACATCGTACACATTATACAGCTGGGCAACCTGACGAAATAATAATAATAATAATAATAATAATAATAATAATAATAATAATAATAATACAGAAAAACAGTTTGCGAACAGTCTGTGAGTGTCGGCTTTATTAAAGGACACTGTACACCTGTGAGTGCCAATACTTTTAAACACAGACTGGACGACACAGGCTTGCCTTCCACCGTGATTTTCTTTGTTGTTTTTAGCAAATACGAACAGATATATAAAGAGTACTAGGAAACAGAAATCGGATCAAATGGAGGATAAAGTACTTGCTTTTTCTGTGTTTCCCGGTAAATAAAACCATCGTTTAATTATTCATTTTCTTTTCAAATCGAACACGTTTACTGTTTTAAAGTTAGAAAGCGTGTATCATGAATGTTTTAAAGTGATATTATATTTTCATCATGTACACCCCTATCTCCTGTCTGTATCTTCATGTGTTCAGAACCATTTTTGGTTCCATAAGGAACCTTTTGATTTATGATCAGTATTTAGGCATGTTTAGGTTTGACGGGTTTTTGTTTGTGTTTGTTTGTTCTTTGGTTATTGTTACAGAAAAAAGAAACACGGTTTATAATTTTCCACCACAAAGCTCCTCTTCCATGTAGCATTCGTAACATTTACAATACGGAGGGATTATTTTTTTTCTTCCTTAAATTCTATCTGGTCCATCGACCAAACAAGGTTCTTCTGTAGAAGCAATTTAGAATTATTTTTCTGGGATGTTTTTTGTACCATCAAATCATCTTGTCTCAGGTTATGCCATATCTCAACGCTGGCAAATAAATGTTCTTTTCACAAAGATGAAATGTTTGCAAGTCACATTGTGTGCGTGATTGCTTTTTTAAAAATCTAAACCTTAAGTTTAATTCAAAATTAATCGAGCAGATGCAGTGACGATACTTTAAGAAGAAGCCTATGCGAGTGCTTATTCGTTCACAGAAAATAGTGTGTGTCTGTGAATTTTGGCTTTAAGGAACACCAGTGAGTCGAAATGTACTGTATGGGGGCCAATACTTTTAAAAACAGCCATAAAGACTTTCCTCCTAATCCACTTCTTTTTTTTTTTTTTAATGTTGTACCATTTTGATGTTTAGACTCGATTCATCTCAGTACTTTCTTTAGATAAATACTTAATCCGTACCAAAATACAGATTTTTTTTCTCAGCAAATCCAGAAGCATGGAGTTTTTCAGTGCTTGTCAGGTTCCTCCGCTTTATTTGTTTGCATACGTATTACGGATGATGAGTGATTCCTCACACCGGGCCTCAGCCGAGCCTCAGCGGTCTCTCCAAATGACTCCAAATAAAATAACAGACAGACAGAAACGTTTGTGGTTTTCTCCCATGAGAGCACCTTTTAAAATAAAAAAATAAAATAAAACATTTTTTAAAAAACACGAACGTGCTCTCGGAATCCAGCTGGCCTCCGAAACTATCGTTCATCTGTGATCAGTCAGAGGCGAGGAAACCGACCCGCAACCGTCGAGTCCAGACCCGAGACCAGAGAGCAGGTCTATTTCCAGCACGATTTGATTGTTCTTAAATTGTCCCAGGCACCATTCACTGATATATAAATAGTTTTCCATTATCCTCCACTTTATTCCTGTTGGAATGGAGAAGCGAACAAGTTATACTTGAGAGTCTGAGTGAGGCATTGTGAAGAAACGAGTCAAAATTATACCCGAGTGAAAGATTTTGAACGTTTTCCACCGAGATTAGATATCAGGATCAAACGTCTCACAAAATCTTACAAAGGTTGAGGTTTGAGTTAGGGGCGGAGTCAGACTTCAAATGTTTGAATTCACCTTAATTTACAATCCGATTTGATCTGAAGACGTCGTCGTCGGTTGTTTGAAGAGATGATATTTTCATGCGATTATGTTTTAAAAAAGGATTTAATATACGGAAAGTTGGGGGGGGGGGGACTGACGATAACTGTTGCGCAAACATGATTGGATCGTAGACCTTTGCATGCAAATTAGTGCTGGTTTGATCGGATGTTTAAAATCTAGTTAATGAAATAAAGTTCTAATGTACAGAAACGTCATGCAGTGGATGGGTAATCATTTTCATTTAAAGGGAATACAAATTCCCAAAAGAAAAACATCACATTAATAAGTACTTTTTTAATCAACTAAAACAGCATTAAAGGTTTTTTCATGTAAAGACAGAGAGAAATTTCAAGAAATGTTCTCTGGTTTTTTTTTTCCACTTTTTTTTTCTTGAGCCGAGGCCTGAGGAGTCAGTGGGGATCCTGACCTGCTCCTGTCGCCTCGCCTTCAATAGGACTTTTTTAGGAGCCATCTCTGGGTTTCAGGAATGTCATTATCCAGGCCGACACCCCCTGCACGACGGCCACTAGGAGCACTTTAATGATACTTAGTGCGGGAAAATCCTCCGTTTGCAATTCAGTATGAAAAGGATCAAGGATGTCCAGGCATCCGCCCAACCACTTAAGAGAGGAGAGCTGAATGCAAACACACCGGCTGGGAAGAAAAGAAGGTTATTCCTCCGGACTTATAGGTTCAATATCAATAACGTTCGGGGAGGAGGAGGTAGGGTTGGAGGTGAGGGTGGGGGTGTTACGGGGCGAGTGGCGCAGTGTTCATACAGTGAGGCTGAAAAGCACGGCAGGATAAAGCTCTCACACCGCACACTCGGGAAGAGAGCGACTTATCTACTTATCTTTCCGTGCAGATAAAGGCACGGCAGCTCCAGATTAATAACCACTCATATTAGCTTCCCTTCCCACACCGTACAGGTTAATGTGTAGCGATGCGAACCGCGTGAACGACACTCTAAAAAATTCCTTCGTCGAACCTCAGCTTTAGCTTCTCCATCAAAGATCTGCCCAAAAACTCAAAACCCAGATCTGTTCAGTGTGACTGTCTAACTTGGAGCACGTTTCAGCAATTTAGCTGGAATTAAAAATGAAATCTGAACTAAACTGCAAAGGAAAAACAAATAAACATAGAAAGATGTTAAATCTAGAACCCTAAAAGGTTCTTCAGTTTGTCCCTTTGGTGAGAACTACACAGGACCTACAGAATCCTTTTCCTGTCAGAGACATCTCTTAAATGATCTGTTATATGAATAGGAAAACGATCTAAATAAGTGTTGGTCCAGTGTGTTATTGGAACCACTGAATCACTAAAGCTATCATTTTCCTCACACAAGACACGCTTTCCTCACAAAAGAACAATTTTAAGTACAAAATAATCAATTTCCTCACAAAACATTTTACTCACAAAAGAAACGTTTTGCTCACAAAAGAATCATTTTGCTCACAAATTAATCAATTCCTGCACCAATCATTTTCTCACAAATGAATCATTTTGCTCACAAATGAATCATTTTCCTCACAATGGAATGGTTTTCCTTACAAAAGAATAATTTACCTCACAAAATTACAATTTTCCTCACAAAAGAAATGTTTTCTTCACCAAATAATCATTTTGCTCACAAAAGAAATGTTTTCTTCACCAAATAATCATTTTGCTCACAAAAGAATCATTCTGCTCACGAAAAGAGTCATTTTGCTCACAAATTAATCAATTTCCTCACCAAATAATAATTTTTTCTCACGAATTAATAATTTTCCTCACCAAAGAATCTTTTTGCTCACAAATGAATAATTTTTCTCAAAACAGAATGATTTTGCTCACAGAAGATTTTGCTCACCAAAGAATCATTTTTATTGCCAAAAGATCATTTTGCTCACAAAAGAAATGTTTTGGGTTATTATTATTATTATTTTTTTTATCTTTTCCACAAATTAATCATTTTCCTCACCAAAGAATCATTTTCCTTTTTGCTGCATATCATGGAATCCCAGCCTTGATGTGCACCTCAATTCTCAATCACGTGTCTTGTATATCTGGAAAAAAAAAAAAGAAAAATCCATCAACCAAAAAATCATCCGAATCATGAATCAAAAATGCTCCGAGTATTTGTATCTGTTGAGAAGACGTTATCTGTTCAGTTACAGCCTTAGACATAAAAATATATAGAAATGTATTCACACAGCACTAAAACTAATCTAAAGCCAGATCCTCCCTTATTGAAAAATGGCGTAATGACTCGAGTGCAGGCTTGTGTGACAGACAGATATGCTGAAAATGTGTGTATAATAAACTCACACACAGAACCCTCACAAGGCCAATAAGAGTGAGACGACCCCAGTGCTACAGACCCTCATTCAGGACCTTGATGACTCAGAGGCTACACCTGCACCCCGTGCATCATCCAGACCTCACAGGTTATCTCTTCAGGTCATCCTCTCACACACACACACACACACACACACATACACACTGCAGAATACAGAGACAGAGTAAGTGGGTAAGTAAGTGGACCTAAGTGTGTGTGTGTGTGTGTGTGTGTGTGTGTGTGTGTGTGTGTAAAAAGAGGTCAAGACAGGAAAGTGATAGAGACGAGAGTTGATGGAGAGATTCACTGTTAAAAAGCAGGAAGTAACGACGTGCTAAGCACCCGATTGAAAGAAGACAGAGGAAAAGATTTAGGGCTTTCCTGACTAATGAGCATGTATGTTCCCATGTGTGTGTGTGTGTGTGTGTGTGTGTGTGTGTGTGTGATAATTATGATCTAAAACACAGCTGTCATTATAGTAGAACTGTTACGCCACAGTGCTGTCGAATCCAGGACTCTGATTGGTCAGAAGGTGTCGATTAATTTTCAGCTCTGACAGCAGTGCAGCGCCAAACCACGGGTTAATATCAGTGCGCTTGTTTTAATACATTATAGTTTCCGTAGTAACAACTAACGCGGGGACTTTTGTTAATTCCTGGAAGGAGTCTCCAGTGTCAGTTCTTTTTTTTTAACAGTGAGTAAATCCTGTGACCTCTTCAGGACAGAGGAATTTACGCTTTGTCGTATTAGCTTCGAGAGAGAGAAGAGAGAGACTGGTGAGGGAATGACTTTTGTGCTCTGAGTTAGTTTTATTATTCTCAGTAATACAGACTGATCATAAAGATTGGAACAACTCTGACCATGAGGAGGCTGTTTGCCAGAAATCTAAAGCATCTAATGTGCTACCGTTCAAGTGAGAAATAAATGAGGTATCAGTGAACATCTCAAACGTGCGCACATTGTTATCTTTACTGGGAATATTCACAGGGAAATATCTTTGATGAAACATGTTGTAAATCTCATGTTCACACATTAAGAGGACGAACGTTTCACCGCCATTTAGTCCTCCAGTTAGTTTTTCATTAAGGTTTTTAGATTCATTATCAGAATCACTTTGTTTTCAGAATCAGAATCATTAAATTTCAGAATCAGAATAATTTTTTAAAGGTTTTCAGAATCAGAATCATTTTAAAAGGTTTTCAGAATCAGAATCATTTTTAAAGGTTTTCTGAATAAGAATCACTTTAAGGTTTTCTGAATAAGAATCACTAAGGTTTTCTGAATAAGAATCATTTTAAGGTTTTCTGAATCAGAATCATTTTAAGGTTTTCAGAATCAGAATCATTTTAAAAAAGGTTTTCAGAATCAGAATCACATTAAAGGTTTTCAGAATCAGAATCAATAACGTTTTTAGAATCAGAATCATTTTTAAAGGTTTCAGAATCAGAATCATTTTAAAAGGTTTTCAGAATCAGAACCATTTTAAACGCTTTTCAGAATCAGAATCACTTTAAAAAAGGTTTTCAGAATCAGAATCAATAAAGGTTTTAGAATCAGAATCATTTTAAACGGTTTTCAGAATCAGAATAATTTTAAAAGGTTTTCAGAATCAGAATCATTTTTAAAGGTTTTCTGAATAAGAATCACTTTAAGGTTTTCTGAATAAGAATCATTTTAAGGTTTTCTGAATCAGAATCATTTTAAGGTTTTCAGAATCAGAATCAATAAAGTTTTTAGAATCAGAATCATTTTTAAAGGTTTCAGAATCAGAATCATTTTAATTTCAGAATCAGAATCACTTTAAAAAGTTCTCAGAATCAGAATAATTTTAAAAAAGGTTTTCAGAATCAGAATCACATTAAAGGTTTTCAGAATCAGAATCAATAAAGTTTTTAGAATCAGAATCATTTTTAAAGGTTTTCTGAATCAGAATCATTTTTAAAGGTTTTCTGAATCAGAATCACATTACGGTTTTCAGAATCAGAATCAATAAAGTTTTTAGAATCAGAATCATTTTAAACCGTTTTCAGAATCAGAATCACATTAAAGGTTTTCAGAATCAGAATCACTTAATAAAGTTTTTAGAATCAGAATCATTTTAAAACAGTTTTCAGAATCAGAATCATTTTAAACGGATTTTGGAATAAGAATCACTTTAAATTTCAGAATAAGAATCACTTTAAGGTTTTCAGAATCAGAATCATTTTAAACGGATTTTGGAATAAGAATCACTTTAAATTTCAGAATAAGAATCACTTTAAGGTTTTCAGAATCAGAATCATTTTAAAGGTTTTTAGAATTATAACCAGCATCACTTCGAGGTTTTCAGACTCAGAATCTCTTCAGTATAAGTTTAAGGTTTAAGGAGAAAAGAAAAATCAACAATCTCAAAACATAAAGATAACAACAGTATTTTGCCTTTAGTTCCTAAAAGCAACAGAGAAAAATCATCTTTCCCAGCAACCTTCAACGTCACGTTCATGTGAAAGACGAGACCCCGGCTCGGCTAGTTAGCGATCTACAAGTGCGTTGGTGTTTACGTGGGTATTAGTGTGAATGTTGAAGTGCTGATGAGTAGGTGAGAGCGGTGCACAGACTAAAGGACAGATGAAAGGACAGATTAAAGCGCTGCTGCATCGCTGTCTCAGCACAAAACCTTATATACCTTAACGCTGTCATAGATCACATGTTAATTGTGAAGATTAATGTGTAAGTCATTCAGGGAATAGTTTTCATTTAAATATCTTGTACAGCCTATATATTCACATGCAAGAGGGCAGGGCGCATGGGCAGGATGTGATCTATAGCGGCGTCCTTGTCTCCCTGTCTGTCTGAGGAATGTTCATCCAAATTAAAATCAGTACAAACTCGTGTGTGTGTGTGTGTGTGTAAACTTCGTGTAAGTGCACGAGCCGCCTGACACGTTCAGGAGTTTGCAGCACAGGCAGCAGCTCAGTGTTTTGACTGGAGGGGATCCCTGTCCCAGGAGCTGGCTTTGAGTCTCCGCCGAGTCGTGCGAGGAAGGGGAGAGAGAGAGAGAGAAGGGAGAGAGGGAGAAAGGGAAGGGGGGGTTTAGCAGGAAGGCAGAGAAAACAGGTTCGAACATTTTTCAGGAGTTCTGTCATTTTTTATCTGATCAGCCCTGAGCACTTGGAAAGCGAATTTAAAAAAAAAAAAAAAAGAAAGAAAGAAAGAATGAAAAAAAAGAAGTGTGGCAAAAGCAGAAACACATCGATTTCGGCTTCTCGTCCTGGATTGGCATCACAGATGAGAAACTGCGACCACACGCCCGGCTCGCCCGGCTCACCCCTCTCAATCGCTCTCTCACCTACCCACTCATTCCCTCGCTTCATACCCGAGTGGAAGACTCGCGGTGAATAAGACTCGCAGGTCGAAATGCGCATCGGTTTTTGATTGTTTCTGTTTGCTTTTTTTTGTTGTTCTTTCCACTCTCTAGCACTCATCATTGTCCAACATGATTCGTTAGCAGGCTAAGTTTAGCCTCTGTGTTTTTCAAAAGAATCGTTCATTATCATTAACGTGTGCGGGGTGTGTGTATGTGGGGGTGGGGAGGATGGGCTTGTCGAGGTAATTGCTTTTCTTTTTTTTTTCCACACATCAAAAAAATAATAAAAAATTCAGCCATCGGCAGTACACCCGTGGAATAAATTACAGAGACGCATGCCTTTTAACACTGGAAGCCATCTTGCATTGCTCGGAGACGGCGCACGCCGTGACCCTTCATTAAAAAGGAGCCAAACAACAAGCCGCAATTATGTTAAGACCAAAGACAAAGGTTGTTCCCGTTACCGTTAATGATGCAGAAAGAAAAAAACGAAAGTAAGAATCTAGTGTTAGCAAGATTAAGATTTGATTTATTTATTTATTTATTTTAAAGTAGCATTGCGAGCATGGGGAGTGCCGATGAGTGCAAGTAGCGACAGAACAACACCCCCTCCACCTTCACCCAGGCTAACAACACACCACCCTACTTTCCATGAAGCTTCAAACAGTGCCTCGGGAGACATACGGAGAAGAGAGAGAGAGAGAGAGAGAGAGAGAAATGGATTCTGACAGGCTGCTTCTCTCTCTAATCCCTCTCTCTCTCTCTCTCGCTCTCTGGGCCTCATCTTGGTCGTGAAGCCTAGGGCAAGCACGTTCTCCTCACTTTTAACACACTGAAAACTGCGTTATTGCCCAAATATGCGGCCTCCTGTGTTAACCTCTCGTCTCGAGACGGCTTCAGACATCAACGTCAGGCTTGAGTGAAAATATTAAATCATATATATATATATATATATATATATATATATATATATATATATATATATATATATATATATATATATATATATATATATATATATATATATATATATATATATATATATAATGTGTGTGTGTTTGTGTGTGTGTTAAAAAGCACAACGTACCTTGATGAAGACCGCTCTGCAAAAATTTTTGTTTCGTAACAAAAATTTATTTATTTATTTTTTGTTGCTTAAAGCCTAAGATTTGAACATAGTCAAATTGATCTACTTTATAGACTTTTCATCAACCGGATTTATGATGATTAAACCTACGTCTATACTTCCTCAGCTGAATTTCATGCTGGTTCTAGTCGGGAATCATTTTTGCTCGTTTTTGACCGATTGTTTCCAGAAAGAAGGGAAATAATCTGCCAGTAGAATAAAGTGTAAGATGTTTTAAAGCTTGAAATGTGGAAATATGTGTAGGATTAACAATCTTATATCTGTTGATGATGAAAATACAATATAATATATCATATCATTTGTAATGATTAAAAAAAAAAAAAAGTGTGCTCACATTTTTGGATCACACAGGATGCAGTGTGTTCTGCATTAGTAATCTGTTATCATTTAAACCCAACCAAACGTGTATATGTCCTGTACATTATTACACAGTATTAAGAGGAAAACATGGTTCCATCAAGCCTAGCAGCTTTCATGGGTTCATGTGTGTTTGTTCTTCTTGATATTCTTGATCTGTTCTTCATGTAGAACAGAATACTATGCAAAATGTTTCCCTTTAAGACATTATTCTAGTTAGACCCTTCTCTGTAACACTGTAATGCCTCCATGAGTGATTAATAAACATGTTTTAAAAATCTTCTTTTAACTTGTTGTTTTACAGTTTCACAGCTTTTCAGATTTAACTTTCTGGGAATTCTGTTTATCTCTAGATAAATTCTAAAATAGAGGTAAATTGAATTTTTTTTTTTATTATTACAATGGGGGGTACAAACTTTTGCGCTCATCTGTAGATTTGACTAACCACCACAGAAGACAGAGCCAGAATTAGTTATTGTGCTATTTGTTGTTGTTGTTGTTATTTGTTTGTTTTGCTTTAAATGTACTTTGGCGTTCTTCATGGTTTCTACAAAGTTTCTCTGTAGAATCCTAAAACACAGTTTATACCTAAATGTGTCCCGAGTAGAACACCACGCAAAAACTAGAACCCAAAACCATCCAAAGAACCCTTAAAGCACCATTTTTGTCCATGAGAGTAATTAGATTAGATTAGAATTTTTGTCTAAAAAAAATGGCCTTAATAATTTTACTGTACTACTTATCATTTTATATGTGTGTGTGTATATATATATATATATATATAATAAAATTATTTTACCAAAAATATAATAGTACACTGTTGTATATGCATATTATAATTATATAATAACCAACTTTCAATAAGTAAAAGATTAATAGAATACAAATAATATTTAAAAAATGAGATCTTTGATCCAAATGTTAAACTTTAGTTATTTTATTAGTTATAGCCAATAATTATGGCATTGACTAGATAGATAGATAGATAGATAGATAGATAGATAGATAGATAGATAGATAGATAGATAGATAGATAGATAGATAGATAGATAGAGTGCCAATTAGTCTATTACAGAATGTTCACGCAGTTGTATGCAAAAGTTTGTGCACCCTCAGGACAAAAAACCCCAAAACCAGTTTCATTAACCAGTCCGTCCGATGGTGTGTATTACTGTTAACCAGTCCGTCCGATGGTGTGTATTACTGTTAACCAGTCCGTCCGATGGTGTGTATTACTGTTAACCAGTCCGTCCGATGGTGTGTATTACTGTTAACCAGTCCGTCCGATGGTGTGTATTACTGTTAGCCAGTCCGTCCGATGGTGTGTATTACTGTCCAAAAATGTTCTGAACGTAATAAATATGAATAATGAATGTCTGCTCTTTGCCTTTATAACTCTCTGTAACCTCTTTCACGTCCTCTGAGCAGCTTTTGGATCATCTCCGTAATAACATTTTTGGTTACATGCTGCCTTCTTCACTTCAGCTCTGGAGACTGAGAAGATGATGGCAACACTTTTTAAACTTTATTCCTGTTTATTTTGCTTAGGATCGTTATCTTGATGCGAAATTCGCTGACATGTTAGAGTACTTGTGTAAAATAAGAGGAACGTTTGAAAATCACGTGAGATGCAGAATCTTCTCATTACTGGAGCCCGAATTTAAGTTTTCAAGTTCTCAACGAACTCGGGTTCCATTTACAGCACTTTCACGTATACTGTGTTTAGCGTGTGTGTGTGTGTGTGTGTGAACACAACCATTACACTCCGAGAGCATCACAATCAGGCGGTCTCTTCTGAGTGAGCTCTTATGTAGTGTGAATATGATTCGACTCCGAAACGACTCACCTGCAGGAAGTGAATCAACTCGGCTCAATGGCACCTCGATGTATGGCTCCATCACGTATAGATTGCCCACGGTGGTGGATTGATATGTAAGGACTTCAAGCTCGCAAAGACGTGGGAAAAAAAATGCATTTGCAGCTACAGGACTGGATAAATATAGCAGCGTATGAATAGCACACTGTGTCTCCAGTGTAGTAAATTAAATATTTGTAGGTGGACGGTGTGTTACGGCGTGTGTTAGCTTGCAGGGATGAGAGAGAGACAGAGACACACAGAGAGAGAGACACAGACAGAGAGAGAGACAGAGAGACAGAGAGAGAGAGAGAAGAGAGAGAGAGAGAGAGAGAGAGAGAGAGCCAGAGGTGAGCGGTGACTGTTCTCTGACCTGTACACTGCCTCCAGGCTCAGGTCCAATCTATGGCCTTGTAATGAACTTAAGCACTACTTTAACAAGGCATCCTTTTCAAGAGCTGCTCAGGTCAAATGTCACAAATCCACAAGTTCAAAGGGCTTCTGAATTCTCCTGACACAAAGAGTTAAATAGCTCTCTCTCTCTCTCTCTCTCTCTCTCTCACACACACACACACACTCACACACCTATGTTTAGCGGAAATGACAGGACATGACAAAATGAGCATCAGTTTTGACCAGACAGCTGACCCCAACGTATATTATTAACAGTAAAGTTAACATGTAACAGTAGAATGTAAAGGAATTTTTTTTAAAATATATAAATAATAAATAAATAATCATTGAAAACAAAAGGTGGCAAAAAGGTGGCATGATGGCAGTGTAAATGAGACAAAAGACATGAAGGGATATCAACATTTGTGTGGCAAATTATATATACATACATATATATACATATGTATATATACACATATATATGTATATATATACACACACACACACACAATATATATATATATATATATATATATATATATATATATATATATATATATATATATATATATATATATATATATATATATATATATATATATATATATGCCAAAGAGGCTTTTAATGTTGTGGTAATATATTTTTATATTTCTGCATTGTTATAATTTCCCTCTGAATGTTTTATGTAATATTCTAGAGAAATGTCCGATTTTTAACTTCATTGTGACTCTCGAATTGATTTCGTTATTTTCCGTATATATCCATATCCGTCATAACCCTGTCAGTCATGTGGTCAAAATCAAGAAAAACGGTATCAAGAAAAGTCTTCGTTTATATGAAGGACCACATACAAAGGATCGATATATATGTAGAACCCTACTTAAATGTAGAAACTTTACAGCTTCGGGTTTTCTTCCTGCGGTACGTAGAACCTTACATCACTGTGTATTCAGTGAGGTTCTTGACTTCTACATAGGACCTACATAGGTGTTGTCGTGTGTCTGTTTCAAAACGAATGAATGAATAAATGTTGAGTAATGCACTACGCATACAGGTGCCTCAGTGAGAGTCAGGACTTGTAACCCTGAGCAGAGTGTTTAGATCGGACACCCTGATTCGGTTTGTGTACAGAGGAATCCCCTCTCTCCATATGACTAGTTTCTGTGGTTTGCAGTAGCCCATGAGAACGTGTCATTATTGTTTTGTTTGTCCCCCCTGTGGAATCACGGGGATTCGGCCCACCCAGCACCAGACATCGCCAGGGGAGGGGAAAGGAGGGAGAGACGAGAGCGAGAGCAAGAGAGAGAGAGATGAAGAAAGAGCACAACTGAAAAAGAGGGAGGGAGGAAGGGATAGCCTGAGGGCTAGAGGTGGCCGTCTGACCTGCTCAGACATGCACCTGTTCCAACTCGGGAGTTTCTACCAGTGGCCACCAAAACCAGATCCAACCCACCAATGTCTGCTTCCTAACCTGCACGTTTGTTTCTTTGAAGGTAGCAGCACAAAATACTTCTAAAACTACGTAGTTCAACGCCAATTAAATAACGCACTAAATCAGTGTGAAAAGCGGTCGTTGGATTTCACGTGCCCTGCTCCGTACGTCTCAGATTAGATTAGCAAAACAAGCTCAATGTGCTACCTGTGCGCTCACCGCTACATAATTTTCAAGCTTTATTCGTCTTCGTAACGACTCTATACACGTTTAACGAGAGGTCGTATATGGCAGGATAATATCAAAGCACCATGGTTAGGAGTTTTTCTTCCATTGTTGCGAGTCAAACAGTAAATGGGAACCGAAGTCACGAGCAGGGAATCGTAGAAACGTCGGACCATACGAATTACAGGATCGGTCCGATGGATCGTCGCCTGTCGTCATACCTAATTTGCATGGAAATAGGAAAATCTCGATTCAAATGTCGCTAGTCGGTTAGGTTCTACGACACACCTTCAGCTCGGTGTGTGTTTGTATGAGCGAGACAATGACGCACAGACAAACACACACACGTCTTTACCTATAGGACATATCAACACATGGCAGTTTATATGCTACTCTAAGAGATCCTGGTTCTGTAATATGTAGTATTTATATGGACTATTTTTATGGAAGCATCACGTAACCATGGTGAACCTGTTTACTCACTTTTTAAAAGGAAGTCTAATGAACATTTATTTCAGGAAGTAAATAAACATTTACTTATGAATTCTTCAAGGGCACATGGTGGGTTAGCTCGTTCGTGGGGTAGCACGAGTTTGCATGTTCTCCCCGTGCTGCGGGGGTTTCCTCCGGGTACTCTGGTTTCCTCCCCCAGTCCAAAGACATGCATGGTAGGCTGATTGGCGTGTCCAGTGTCCATAGTGTATGAATGTGAATGTGCCATGCAATGGATTGGCACCCCATCAGTTTGTACCCCACCTTGTACCCAATGCTCCCTGGGATAGTCTTCAGGTTCCCCGTGACTCAGTAGGATAAGCGGTATAGAAAATAGATGAATGAATGGATGGATGGATGGATGAAGTCAAGAAGCTCAAAATTTGCACAATTCATTCTTTCAGAGATGGGACTACTTTTTCAAAGGGAAGACCTTGTTTTTATATGTTACCAGTGTTGTGGTGTGGGTCTGGAGGTCCACGGATACAAACAAACATTCAAGAAAGCGTAAATACCCGGAACTACTTTTTAGTGCTTCGATCCAGTGTTGGGAAGCTGGGTAAGTAAGGAACAAAACACCGGAGGGTGTGTTGGTTTAGGAAAATAATCAACAACAAACTGTCGTGATGTGGCAGGACTTGAATTTAAAGTTGATTGTTTTCCAAAAACATCATGTCCTGAAGTGTTTTTACCTCACACCTCCGGGGTTGGGGGTTCGAATCCCGTCTCCGACCCTGTGTTTGCGGAGTTTGCATGATCTCCCCGTGCTTTGGGGGTTTCCTTCCTTTAAAATCGGTTTAGGCGGTCTCTGTGTTAGTCCTTACTATGGAAACGATAATACAGCATTTTTTATCCTAACAGCTTTATTGTTAGAGTGTAATCATTCCCTGTAGAGTCCATACGACCTCCCTTAGACCTCCATTACAAGTGAGTTTGGAGTAAATAGGTAATTATACATACGCTACCGATAAAGTGGTTTGAAATTAAGTTGATGGCATATTCCTTTAATATAGAAACCATACACACACACACTACACATGGGTGAAGAATTAATGGACAGTTGGCAGTTAGCAGACAGTGTAATTATGCCTCTTATTCACTCGTTCGGCAAACACGGAGGGGAAGGAGCTCGGCTTCCAGTAAGCACCACTTCAGGAGCTGATCTGGCAGATATATGGGCTTAAGTCATAGTTTGAGGAAAATAATTACGGATTACCAATAAAACTGGTATCTAGCAAAGGAATGAAATAAAATGCAGACAGCTAAAACACGGGTTCGACTTATTGATGTATTGTTAAAAAAGGACACATTAATTAGTCAGTTTTCTCCTACGTACATACATACAGAGAGAGAGAGAGAGAGAGAGAGATCAGCTATACAATTATACTGACCCGTTGTGGGAGGCGTTGCGGTGGAGACTTGAGCAGCTGACGCACGTCTCACGTATCAAAGGCTCCCTTAGAGAAAGTTTGTGGCTGAAACACACTGAATTTCACGTGACATCAAACACACGTACATAGATGGTGTGAGAGGTGAGAGATGAGAGGGTGGTGGTGGGGAGGTATGGAAAAAAAAAAATTATAAATCAGAATGCCTCCGAGGAGGATTTTTGTGCTCTGACTTCAATTTCAGGGCCTTTGTGTGGGCCGAGCGAGGTGACGATGTCAGAGCTGGTGATAGGGTTGCACCCTGCAGGGCCATGAGGTCATGCTGAGTGAGTGAGTGAGCGAGCGAGCGAGCGAGCAAGTGCGCTGTGATCAGTGCGTTTGTTTACTCCCGATTCTCCACACGGCCGCCGGGGACACCAGGACACGCCGAGAGTCCGTCAGTGCGCCGATACTGGAGTAGCGTAGTCATATCTCCTGGACTAGCGTGTCAGTGGAAAGAGATCTATTAAGCGATAGATAATGAGTTTTTATTGGTTACATATACAGTAGAGCACAGTGAAATTCTTTCCTTCGCATACCTCAGGACGTTGGGGTCAGAGCACACGGTCAGCCATGATGCAGCAGAGAGGGTTAAGGGCCTTGCTTGAGGGCCCAACAGTGGCAGCGGCTTCCAATCAGTAACCCAGAGCCAATTGCAAAAAAAAAAAAGACAGGTTCATCCAAAAATAAATAGTTAAATATAAGTGTGCAACAATTATTGGCACCCTTTTAGTCAATACTTCGTGCTACCTCTCTTTGCCAAGATAACAGCTCTGAGTCTTCCGTATACGCCTGATGAGGTTGGAGAATACATGGTGAGGGATCTGAGAGCGTTCCTCCATACAGAATCTCTCCAGATCTTTCAAATTTTGAGGTCGACGCTGGTGGACTCTCCTCTCATATTTCTCTCAGGGCCCATATTTACCAAGAGTGCCAATATTAGTAGAGGGCACTGTACCTCAAGCATGCACGCCTGATTTCTGCATGTTCTTATGGTTTCTACGTAAGCAATACGTAGTCGTTTTCTTTAATCGCGGGTCTGTCGTAAGAGTTTATTCGATGCACAGTTGACATGGAGGAACACGTTATCACGCAGATTTTTTTGGGGGGGGGTCTCGTGGAATGTGACAAGAAATAACCTTAAATGACCGCTTAAATCCTGCAGACTAAAACCATCTTGGATGAGATCTATCAGGATAGAAATGTGAACAATCGGAAGAATTTTATGTTGATTTAGGTTGAACGGTTTCCCTCCAAACCGTGCCAGTTAATAAATAAATAAGTGTAAATGTCTGTCTGCGTGTGTAAAGTATCGTGAAGGATTCTTTGGATGGGTCACAGTTCTAGCTTTCTAACACGTCCTACATGGAACATGAAAAGGAAAACCCTTTGTTATGAGGAATTTTTATGGGTTCCCCCCCAGAGGGACGAACTGAAGAACACTTTGAGAAGGTAACTACATGCAACCTATAATTCCTTATTTACAGTGCGTGTCGAAAACCACACCCTTTCAGGCGAGAATTATACAATTTGCCAATTTGTAGCCTGGAGGTGTAGACTGTCCAACGTGCTTGTGAAATCCCGGAATGCACCGCAATACACAATAAAACGTAATGTTTAGAACCCTAAAGGTTTCTTTAGTTTAGTCCTTCTGTGGGAATTACCGACAGTTTATATTTAGTCATTTGGGAAATGCTTTTATCCAGACCGACATGCAAATAATTACAGGCAAATAATACACATAACAGCAATAACTGTAGGAACAGCACAAGCAGGGAACGTGTTATCCTAAGTACTTTTTTTTTTTTTTTTTTTAGAAGGTTTCAAAAGGAATAGGGATATGGATATGGCTCGGCTGTTCAGAGCGTAGGAGGAAGATCGTTTCGCCACGGAAGCAGAGATCTTGCATTTAGATGCTACAGAAAGACAGACCATGAAGTATCTTTAAAGGTTCTATGTTAAACCCAGGGTGGAACGCTCGCCTCACACCTCCAGGATTCAATTCCTACTGCTTCCCTGTGTGTCCGGAGCTTGCATGTTCTCCCCGTGCTGTGATTCCCTCCTCCAGTCCAAAGACATGCATTGTAGGCCGATTGGCATGTCCGTAATGTATTAATGGATGAATGGATGGATGGATGTGTCCCCTGCCTTGTGCCCAATGGGATCGGTTCCAGGTTCCTTGCGGACCCTGTCAGATAAGCGGTATAGAAAAAGGATGGATGTTAAACCCTACAAGATAAATCAGTAAAATGTCTCTAGGAAAGTAGACAATGAAGCCTTGAGGAACCCTTGATGTATTCCGAGTGTACGGAGTAACCATAACACACTGTCACTTCTAGGATATACCAAATTTCATATATAGCAAATGGTCATGATTTGAAATGAATTTGGAAAATAATTTTATTTTGGAACTGGAAATGTTTCCCTATAAAGAGACTTAACATTTTTTTTTTTTTTTTTACTTTTGTTAGACTTTGTAGACTTGATCGACTGTATTACAATTGTTCTATTTACAAAGTAAGTGATTTTTGTGTAAGAGAGTAACGGTTTAAACTCAGTTAAAAAAAAAAAAAGCACTGTAAAGCTTAGATGTTTTTTTTTTTAAACCCCTTAATATCGGAAAATAAAAATAGGTATCATGGCATCTCTATATAGAGCTTTAGTCCAATATCTAAACAGCTAAAAGTACCAAATAATGTCTGATAGGCTAATCTAATCAAATAAGAAGCTAATCTAAACTAATCTAATAAACTAATAAACGGATAAGCTAATTTGATGAAACAAATCTCATAAATCAGCTACGTTTATTAAGGGATGACTACAATGGCACAAAACCCACTACAAATCATAATATAAAGACCCAAGAGCCAAGCTAAACAAGTACATCGTTTATCTGTATGTTTCAGAAGGGATACAAGAAAAACATGTTTGTGCTTGGGATGGGTTACACTGCTTCAGGATATCAGCAAGATGCATTGGCGCAAAACCATTCAGAGCTTCATCAGCAGGACTTTGTAATCAGTTCGTAATGTAATAGGATGTAGTGATGTGCTTAAGACCCTTTTTTCTGGTAAGGATGCAACTATGGATGCACAGATAGGGGTTATGACGATGGACCCGTTTTGTCTGAAATGGGGTGCGTGCGGCTTTATGAGGGAAAGACTGTGCTTGTTTAGCGCACCACCAGGAATAAACACCTCAGACACTTTTCTTTGGCAAAGGCCACAGCCCTGTTAATACGGCTGCAGTTGTGTTCGAGCCTGTCATAAGAGCAAGCGTGTTAAAACACAGGCAACGTTTTTTCTTTCCAAGCTTTTTTTTTTTCTTTTTTTTCTTAAGCGTTATGTCAGACAGAAAAAGAAGGCAATTAAAATGAATTGGTTTCTGGCATGCCTGCTTCGGTGCAGTGGTACAGAGGCCGTGTTTAGGCAGATGCCCACTGCTTAGATGAGCATTGCACTACAATTCTCCTGTCAGCCACTGCAAAACTGCAACACACACGCAGTCAGATGAAGACGGACAGGAGCCAAACGGCTGACTCAGTTCTCAGGTATCAAAGCTTACTTCAGTGATGATGTGCCAATTAATACGAGCTGGCAGGGGAAAGAAAAAAGACTGGAATCAAAGCAAGCACTTTAGCGAGATGACTTCAAACAGATGTTTGTGGATGAGCGTGTGCACTGATTTCGACATACGAGACAATGATGCACATAATGCAGCTGCAGTGTCCTTTATCGGGCTTTGTTACTTATAGTCAGTTTACTGCGATACAAACCTCCTTATAGTCTTTATATCCAGCGAGGATTACAAAAGCAAAGATCATAAAAAACCTGTTTATCTAAATCATTCAGGCCAAATTTAAACAGGGCGTGTTACTACAGCTCGTTCCACTATTCAATCTATGCCAGCGGTGGGCAATTTTATCCGGAAAGGGCCGGTGTGGGTGCAGGTTTTCTTTCCAACCAAGCAGAAGCCACACCTGAATCTATTGAAAGCCAAGATCAACTGATTAAGCAGGTGGAATCAGGTGCGCCTCCTGCTTGGTTGGAATGAAAACCTGCACCCACACCGAACCTTTCCGAATAAAATTGCCCACCCCTGATCGATGCGGTCCCTTAAAACAGTACTCTGTCCATCTGCATCCCCAGTTCCACCTAAGAAATGTTTCCACTTTAATCTTATGTATGATTTTTTTCCCCCCCTGTACCTTTCACAGGTCCCTAGCTCTGGGGCAACAGTACTCATCTCTGGGCTCTCAGCCCATCCTGTGCGGCTCCATCCCTGGTCTAGTGCCCAAGCAGTTGCGCTTCTGCCGCAACTACATCGAGATCATGCCCAGCGTTGCCGAAGGGGTGAAACTGGGCATCCAGGAGTGCCAGCACCAGTTCCGCGGTCGCAGATGGAACTGCACCACCATAAAGGACAACCTAGCCATCTTCGGCCCTGTGCTTGACAAAGGTAAAGGCTCTAGGATTGTTAGCCTCTGTGAAAAAGGACTTGTTTTGTGGGACAAAAAAAATAAATAAAATTACCCAACTTTACATGGTGTACCAAATATTGAACTTGATCAGTTTGGGTGTCCAGCATGTGCTTGGGGAAGTGGTGGCTTAGTGAGTAAGGCTTTGGGCTACACATCAAATGGTTGAGAGTTCAGAGAATCCCTGCACTACCAAGCTGCCATTGTTGGGTCCTTGAACAAAAATCAATCAGTACTCAGTTGTAAATTGCTTTGGACTTTAACGCTTCTTTACTTTAACACTTAAGCTACAGTGCTACTTGCTTCAGATCCCATTTGACATGCATCATTTTGAGCAAAAAGACTACTTAAACCCAAAGTGGAACAGTTCCCATCCCTTCTAGATTTTCAGATTATTTCCATCTACTCCAACTAGTATTCTTTCATGTAATCATACCGAATAGCACTAAACTAAAAGTGATTCCAGTTTTCCAAGATGGCCATGTTTATAAATTACACCAAGGCACTAAATCAGGTTTTCTCGACTCCAGTCCTGAGGGATATCAGCGTGCCCAATTAGCTCATTAGCCAATTATCAAGTGCTCCAAAAAGTGGATCAGGTGTGCTGGTAGCATGAAAACCTCTGTGTAGGTGTCCAGAAGAGTCCTAAACTTAAAATCATGCTTTTTATTGCCATTTTTTTTTAGCTACACTTGTAAGGCTTGTACAGTCGCTGCAGTCCAGATCAGCAAACATCAGACAGCAAACACATCTCGGATAACTGTCTTGGATGACTTTTTTTTTCTGAACCATTCATATAAAAAAGGTACAATCTGTCAGCTTTGGACAGAATATACTGTAGAATTTACTAACGTGTACATTTTAGATGAAATATACACTGTTCATATCTGAAAAGGGACCAAGGATGAGCTTTATATTCAAATTAACATCCATTTTTGGATGCTTCCTTGATTTGAATTTAGATCCGTCTTTAATTACATAACTCGTTGAGGTTCTACAGATAATCGGTCAAGGTTCCAGAAATATCACGTTGCAAAAAGGATGAAAAGCGTTTGTTCAATCTTTAAACAAAAAGGAGAAACCAACAGGGAAGCTGGAACGGCGTGCACCGTGCTGAGAGATAGCGAGCGAGTCCCGAGCCGAGGTGGCCTGTCCTGGAGGGTGAAGAGGTGCAGCCCTGTGATCAGGAGCAGTGTGTTAGCTTATGTGTCAGGAGGGAGCCGGTCAGCGAGTGCGCGAGTGAATGAGAGAAAAAGAGAAGGGAGGCCAAATGAGATTACAAGCAATAGAAAAGGGCTGGGGGGTTCCGCTCAACCCCTACTGTGCGTGAAGGCCGGTATGAGCCATCTCAGTGTGCCTCTTACAGCCCGGCTCCCACGAACGGCCCATTCACACGCCCTTTTGACTGTGTCATGAAAACGGCCTGAAAGGGAATCTCCCATCCTTCCCCATCATGGAGGGAGCGAGGTAGGGAGGGGTGCATGATGGGCAGAGGGAGGCCTGGGGGAGAGGTCAGAGAGGCCTGAAGACAGGGAGGATACTAAGAAGGTAGTGATGTTTGAGAACATTAGGGATGGCTGTTTGTTAATTTGAGGGTTGATTTAAGAAGCGGGACGAGAAGGAAAAGGTGGTTGGTATGTGTATGTGGCTGTAGAGGTGGAAGGGGAGGTGGGGGTTGCTCCTGTTGGGAATGCCAGGCCGGCTCTGGGCAGAGCTAAGCCAGGCTGTGGGGGTGCGGGTTGCTGGGTCCTTTTGTGTGGGTAATACAGTGTGACACCACAGAGACAAAGGCGGATTCATGGGCTCAGCAGGTAGCGGGAGCAGCTCTGAGTTTGGCTCCGGGCCACAGCTCCTGGGGCCATCGGCTCACAGCGCTCTGTTGTAGTCGACCCAGCTGGGCCTGCCAGAACCGACTTGGCCTCAATCAGGCCTCCCACCCTGAGAGGTGTGTGCCCAAACACACAAGCGTCAGGAGAAATTGAGCAGTGTGTGTTTACGCTCTTCAGAACAATAGAACATGAAACAAAATATGTGCATATTCAGCAAATCTACTAGGAAACTAATAGAACCGCAAACACGCAACTCTGCTGAAAATTAGAACTTGGTTTGAGCTATATCCTGTTAAGCAATGAATAGTTATGCAATCGAATTTTCCTGAGATAAATCATCTGTTTTAGCTGAATAAAATAGGACCGCATCCCTTTGCGTGACTGCATAATGGATGGCATCATGGGAAAGTCACCTGATTCTGATGATTCATGCTCTCTGTCTGGCCAATAAGAGATCACGGCACTCACCTCTTGTGTCTTACGTAACACTGTAGTTCCTGCAAAGGTCTTATGCAATAATGCAGGTACTCATCAAAGAATGCACAACTGAAACCTGAGTAAAATTCCAGAAGTCATAAAAAGGTTTCTCGGTTTCTTAAAAGGTTCCTGTACTGAAAACAGCAGTAGAATTCCTGAGTACCTTAAAATGTTCCTGGATATTTGGAAATATTCGTGTGATGGAAAAATGAGTAAAATTCCTGAATTCTTAAAAAAAAAAAAAATAAAAAGGTTTGGTTCTTAAAATATTCACTTAGTGGAAACGTGTCGAGTTCATTAGTACCTTAAAAAGTTCCTGGGTTTCTGAAAAGTCTACTGTGGTGGAAACATGGCTAACATTTCCGAGTACCTGCAACAGTTTCTGGGTTTCAGAAAAAGGTTACCGTGGTGGTAAAAATCCATGAGTTCCTAAAAAAGCACCCGTGGTTTTGGAAATGTTCCTGTGGTCGAAACAGATAAAATTCCTGAGTGCCTAAGGAGGTTCTGAAAAGGTGTCTGCGGAAACATGCCTTGAGTGTGGCTCAAAGTGTCCTTATGGCTAAACCAGATTTAAAGTCTGTCTACAACATGACAAGCCGGAGATCTCATAGTGGTAGGAACTCTGCATGTTCTCAGGACGTGTATGCATGTGTCTGTACATGTGGGACGTATAGGAATGAGTGGTGTGATGGGTGGGAAAGGTGGTAATGAGAGCAATCAGGCAGTAGCAGGGACTGTTCACTTGACCATTGGGAAGACCTCTGTGGTAGGTTCAATGGCCCCTTAGGGACAGAATCTGGATTAAAAGTGGGAGAGCCAGAGTAAGTGTGCTGTGATTGTGAAACAATGGTTTCCAGTTACCTAATAATCTGTTGCATTCAAAGGAGGAGTAAATCCATCTCTCAGCACATGCCTTCACAGAGCGAACACATAGAGCCATCGCCGGTTTTCACTCACGTGGCCTCAGGGGCTCAATATGGAGAGCTAGAGCACCTTCAAGATGACACAGTGTCACTGAAACCCGAGGTAGCATTAGGCACACACGACATGTGCAACAATTGAGACCGTCATGTCAAAGACGTGCCTGTCCTTATAGAGCATTGATATTTCGGAGCACGTCACTGAAAATGACCCATGCCCTTAAGACACTGTCTGATGTGAGACTTTCAGTAGGATTTCTGATGGAAAACCAGCACCCTCGGGATAAAGCACTGTCTGTTGGATCACTTTAAAAGCTAGCACCGATCATCACACATCGGAATCTGCTTTTCAAAGCCTCTTCAAAGTGTCCTCACTTATGCAGTGTTCTCTTTCCCTTGTTTCTCTCTCTCTTTCCATTTCCCTAGCCACTAGAGAGTCTGCCTTTGTCCATGCAATTGCCTCTGCTGGTGTTGCATTTGCAGTGACTCGCTCCTGCGCGGAAGGAACCTCCACCATGTGCGGCTGTGATTCCCACCATAAAGGACCACCAGGTGAGGGTTGGAAGTGGGGTGGCTGTAGCGAGGACGCCGAATTCGGGGTTCTCGTATCCCGAGAGTTTGCCGATGCCAGAGAAAACCGGCCAGACGCCCGTTCTGCCATGAACCGGCACAACAATGAAGCTGGACGAACGGTAAGATTTGAATCATGCTGTTCACACAACGGGTCCACCTACCATACAGGTTCAACCGTGCAAAGGAACCAGCATAAGATCACCTAATCCGTAGATATCATTTGGGTGGTGGTTTATTTTCAAAATAGCAATGACATGGTGGTGTCTCGGGTTGATACGAGTGGATCAAGTGCAACAATAAATAGTTGCAGATGAGTTAGTACCTATAAAGTGGACCTATACGGTAAGCGTACTTGAAAACATGCATTTAGTTACAAGGCATGTGTATCTAATGAACTTGTAAGCAAGGTTTAAAAGTTCCCTTAAGGAAGGTTTTCAAAAAAAAAACACACAAAAAAAAAAAAAACGATTTGGCTAACAAGAAACGCTTTTTGAATACATAAAGTACAATAAAAGGGAATTAAGTGACTAAGACAATGAACAAAAGCTCTTCTTATATTGGTCATGGGTGGGACTCAGCCACAGCTCAAGGTGTTAAATGCATGACAGATCAACTGTCAAGGATTGCCTGATCTCTATTCGGAGCGCCTTTTAGCCCCAAAAGAAGCATTTATATGTGAAATTACTGGGTAATTACCTCCCTGATCTTTTCATACCTCGCATGTCTCGCATCCCTGCCGAATTCCGTGACAGAGGTGTAAACGCAGTTAGTGGTTTGAGGGCGGTGGGAGGGAGGAGAGAAAGAAAGCGGCAGGGCTCGGGATTTTCGCCCGTCAGCTCGCTGCTGGAGTCGATTAGCACTGAGGCTGCTGAGGGGCAATTGGCAAGACCACACCACAACACAGCGGCCCTTTGATCTGCGCTCGACAGGAGCAGCGAGAGACCACAGGGGCAGGCAGAGAGACAGGCAGCCCTGTCAGGACCCCAGGCCGCCCCACCTGCCTCTCACACACCATTGTTCCCGAGCGGGCCACGGGAGGTGCCGCAGGCCTGATGAGTTCAGGACATGATGTCAGAGGCCTTGGCTGGGCCCCGGGGGGCCCGCAAACACCTGCCTTCCGCCGCAGCTGGGGAATTCTGCAGCTAAATATAGCCAGGGAATTAAAGCAAACAAACCAAAACAAAGGCAGAATGCCACTGGCGTGCACGCATGAGCAGGACTTCTTATGAGAATTAGCTAAGCACTGCTCCCGCCTGCCTCTGAGCTCAGCAGCTGTGTAACACCTGTAGCCAAGGCCTGGCACTAAGCACTTGACCAGGAGTATTACACGAAAACAGTATAGGAGCATCTCCCCCTGCACAAACCCATACTTTAACCATTACAAGCTATATTTAAATCAGCATATGAAAGCAATAATGAACATCATGTGCCCCATTTTGAATTTTGAGGAAAGGGACAACCTACTTTGTACTTCATAGCACTGGGGACTAAGATTTGCGTCAAAATAGCAAACTTTAATACCTTCTGAGGACCAAATCAAAGGTTTCTCTGCAAACATACTCCGGGTATCTTATTACTTAATTTCGAAGCCTTTCATGAGCAGGAAAAACTTGGCTGTCGCTGCCTTCATGTGCTTTCGGATGGTCCTGTGACCCATTTGCCAAGTCATAATTATAGAGTCTTTGCATTCAAGTTCAACTCTAACATTAGCTGGTCAGCTAACTTGATAAATCAGTGGCTATTTAAATGTTGTATTTCTAAAAATGAATTACTTATCATAGGCCACCGAAAGCGTTCTTTCCTCCAAACATGATGAAAGAGTAAATATCAATAACGACTAGGCTTTTTGTCCTTTCCAGGGCTTTCATCCTTAATGAGGCTTATTTCAGATTCAGGCTGTCTGTGTTGTATCTACACAGTAAAGTCTACTGCATCAACAGGCAAAATGCGAAAATCCAAAAACAAAACTAAGATCATTTCTAAAGAAAGTGGAATATTCACACTTGTTCCAAATTGTTTCCTGAATGTTAGTACTTTTTCAGATCACGAAAATTCCATACATTTACAGACTTACCAGACCTGTGTAAGTAACTTCAAAACTTGGGATATCAAAATGATGTACGAAGTTCTGACTTGCAATTAAATCTTAACCCTCTTACCCCTACGTTCCCACAGTATTATGTCCCACAACCCAATATTCCCCAGAGAAACAGCACGCCAACCCTGGGCCAAAATCAGCATTTTAATTTGAACATTTTTTAGGACTTGAAACAACTTACAATAATGTGTTTGTGTAATATTACTTTGAAAATGAAGCACTTCAGTGTTTTTACTAAACTTAGAGCACAATTCTTAACTAGATGGATTACGAAAAAATGCTCGCTAAAATCCTTCGACTCATTTAGAAGTACCATACGAGCATCAGCGTGGTCAACGCCTTTGAGTAAATTCAAGTAAATAATAAATAAATAAATAAATAAAAAACGCATTTTAGCGCCAAAAGTCACGTTTCTGGTGATAATCAGAGCAGCAGGTAGTGTTTTCACGAATGCACAGAGATGGTCAGGTTATGACTCCGAACCCCTGCAGTGTCAGTCGCACTGGTGCTGATGCTGAAGATGAAGACGGATCAGGGTCTGAAACAGGAGAGTCTGGGTCACTAATTTCAATTTCAACTTCAACATCGCCTGAACTTTCACTGCTGTCACGATCTAGAATCCTCGCTCTCGCCTGTGTAACTGTGTATGTTTTCTTTTTTTTCCACTGTTTTAGATGTACCTGTGTTCACTGTAGGTGGAACTTTAGCTGGAGCACGATTAGCTTTTCGCTTTGGCATTTTTAGTTAATTAAGTTTATCAACAACATTCACGCTTGGATCATCTTCATCATAATGACGGGTAATAACGTAATCACGTCGTGAGGTCATCAACCTTCCGGTCAAAAAATAATAATGAAATAATTAAGGAATCATAGCAGAGTAATGCCGGTATACCGGCCTTACGGGGATAACGTTCACACAGTAAATCCTCTATATCGGCCTTACGGGGATAACGTTCACACTGTAAATCCTCTATATCGGCCTTACGGGGATAACGTTCACACTGTAAATCCTCTATATCGGCCTTACGGACAAGTTAACGTTCACACGTAAATCCTCTATATCGGCCTTAACGGGATAACGTTCACACTGTAAATCCTCTATATCGGCCTTACGGGATAACGTTCACACTGTAAATCCTCTACTCTTGACTACGGGGATAACGTTCACTGGAAAATCCTCTATATCGGCCTTACGGGATAACGTTCACAGTAAATCCCTATATCGGCCTTACGGGGATAACGTTCACACTGTAAATCCTCTATATCGGCCTTACGGGGATAACGTTCACACTGTAAATCCTCTATATCGGCCTTACGGGGATAACGTTCACACTGTAAATCCTCTATATCGGCCTTACGGGGATAACGTTCACACTGTAAATCCTCTATATCGGCCTTACGGGGATAACGTTCACACTGTAAATCCTCTATATCGGCCTTACGGGGATAACGTTCACACTGTAAATCCTCTATATCGGCCTTACGGGGATTTGGCATAGACGACCAAACCGGAATATCGTCCTTATGGGAATAGGTCAAAGACGGGCAAGCCGGTTTTTCAGCCATACGTGGTAAGAGGGTTAAGGGAATACACGTGCAATTTTGAGGTTTGGCGTTTGTATTCAAGTTCATTTCAATAGCACAGCAGCACCTGTGCCGAGAGGAGATACCAGTAACAAAGGGTAAACCTTCATTTTCTTTAGTCCATAAAGCTTCTATTTAAAAAGTAAAACACTTGGGGTGTACATTCATAGGAAAGTAGTCAACAATGGACCGATCTGATATAGTGCTTAAGTCTGAAGTTACTGTTAACCACTTGGAAGTTTGTTACTTTCCTATAACAGCATGTCCTGAAGTGTTTTATTCCACTTATACAGCAACAATACGTCAATGACTCCAATTTTGTATTTTTTTTGCATTTTTAAAATTTGTATAAAGAATAAAGCATCGTAATTTTTGTCAGTTTATAATTACATTTAATGTTGTGGAACTTCCATGAAACAAGATTTTTCCTGTTATCAAATGTCTCCGTCCTGAAACTTCCCCGTTTTGGAAAGCTTTCCCTTTACCTCTGAATGTTACAAAGCACGGACCCTGGAGACTCCTTCCATAAAAGTAAAAAAAAAAAAAAATTCACATCAAGAAATTCACACATTTCTTAAACACATTTTTGTGGCGCATCCTCCATACAAGTCTATCTGGAAGATGTAACCTGGTTCTCATGTGTTTCTTTTCTCCTCAAGACCATCCTGGAGAACATGCACCTGCGCTGTAAGTGCCATGGCTTGTCTGGGAGCTGCGAAGTGAAGACCTGCTGGTGGGCGCAGCCCGACTTCCGCTTGCTGGGCGACTACCTGAAGGACAAGTACGACAGCGCGTCTGAGATGGTGGTAGAAAAACACCGCGAGTCCCGGGGCTGGGTGGAGACGCTGCGAGCCAAGTACGCCTTCTTCAAGCACCCCACCGAGAGAGACCTAGTCTACTACGAGGGCTCGCCCAACTTCTGCGAGCCGAACCCGGAGACTGGCTCGTTCGGCACGCGCGACCGCGCCTGCAACGTGTCGTCTCACGGCATCGAGGGCTGCGATCTTCTCTGCTGCGGCCGCGGCCACAACACGCGGACTGAAAAGCGCAAAGAGAAGTGCCACTGTATCTTCCACTGGTGCTGCTATGTCAGCTGCCAGGAGTGCGTACGAGTCTACGACGTACACACGTGCAAATGAGGAGCAGCGAAAAGTGCAGGGGTGGCTAAAGACTGAAAGAGATAGGACTGAGTAGCCTATGCGTGTATACACACACACACACACACACACACTTACTCACAAGATTGTATTGAATACAGAACACACACCATGGGTAGTGGCACTTTGGTACCTGAACTTTTAATATCCTTTAATAACAGTCGAGCCTCTTTTCTGGGAGAATTAGCTACCATGTGATTACCACCATCATTCCTGATGCATTCCTTTTTTATTTTATTTTATTTATTTCAGCTGTGGTGTGTGAAAAGAGTGTAGCACATTATTACCTGAACCCTCAATGTCTTCTAGTGTCACTCTAGCTCTCTGATCGTCTCTCCTCAAGGCCTGGTGGCTGAAACCGTATCTGCCCAACACATTCTCACACTACGCAGACATGAACAGAGCTGGAGGGGGCTGGTGAGAGAAGAAAGGGGTGAAGGAGGGAGCGCGCTTACTTAACTACTGATCATTCGAAGCCTGAAGTGCATCTGACGGCTGGGGTCTTTAAGCCCGAATAGACTACTGATACTGACGTAATCCTCATGCTTTCCCGAATGTCTTGTCTTCCCTGATCCTGCACAAGTGCACCAGTTAAAGGAGCACTCCAGCGTTTTTTGCAATGCAATGACCATCTGTAATGGACGTGTAATTACCACATACGAGAATTTCAACACATTTCTCTTCACACAGAAAAGTACAGAAAACTTACCAAGCAGAAGTCTTAGGGCAGTTGTGGAATTCCGTCAGTCAATAACTACGTTTACATGGACAGCAGTAATCTAATTATTGACAGTATTCTGATTAAGGTGTTTACATGAGTCGCTTTTAGAATATTCCTTTCATGTTCCTGTTTTATGTTATAGAACATCGATCGATTAACATCACAGGTCATTACGTCCCCACCCAGAATTTCACGTCTCGACGTACAGTTGGTCTTCGTTATGGAACCGTATACAGTTTTGGGTGTTTTTATTTTTCATTTTACGAAAGCTTCGAGTGCGGTTTATTATTTGTCGTGCAAACAGACGACTGCTTGATGCCGTGGGCTGCGTCCCAAACCGCGTACTTACCGTCTATATAGTAGCTGAAATACGTGTATTCGCCTTCTACACAGCAGGTAAGTACGCGGTTTGGGACGCGGCCGTGCTCTCTTGTTTGGCGTCAAACGGTCGAGCGCTGCCGTGTGTGTACGTGTCCTGTCACACAATACGGTGAAAACTCCCACACGACGTTAATAGTGTGATTAAGGCGTGTACGTGTCTGTAACGCACGTCGATAACGCGATTTTTAAACATTTTAATTAATCCCATTTGTGTTTACTTCGAGTATGACTTGAGTCAGATTAAGGTCATCAATAATCTCTGTTTACATGCTAGATTCTTAATCAGAATATCGTCTTAATCGGGTTCATATCGGAGTATTGTTGTCCATGTAAACATACTGAATGTTTCAAATCTGTGACTAAATCGTGCGAAACAGTAAAAAACGGGATTATACACTGGATTCCCTTTATAAATTTTATGAAAATTTCTTACAATGGAAGTCTATGGACAGTTGTTGAATTCTGTCGATAAACTAAATAAATGTTTTCAAATAGCTGACTAAATAATGCGAAGTTGCACCTGCTACGCTGAATTTGCTTAAAAACTCACTTATATTGGAAGTCGTTGATTTCTGTCAATTAAAAAAAATAAATAATTATTAAAATAAATAAATAAATAAGGCAAAATTTTGAGTTACACCACATTTCATTGACTTGTTTTATAAAACTCCTTTCAAAATCGACAACTAAATACGGTGAAATTACAACTGTTATACTAGCTTCCAATGACAAGAAACTCTCTTCTAAATGGAAGTCGAAAGGCAGTCGTTGAATTATGTCAAAATTCATGACTAAACAATGCAAAAATTTACTGTTACACTGGAGTCGGAGTCGTGTCGTCGAATTGTGTCGATAAAATTTTTAAACACACAAGTAAATCACGCAAAACGATGAGTTCCGCGAGATTTATTTTGCACTGAAAATTAAAAAGCCCGTTTAACCTACTTAATTTGCGACTGAATCGAGTTACATTAACCATTTTGTTTTCATACATCCAACATGATTTGGTCATGTATTTTCAGCAGCCTGATTAAAATCCAACTCCACGCCCTCACCTGAGCTGAGGATCGAACCCAGGTTGCTGGCATTCTGCAACTGCGACGTTACCGTGGTGATATCCCATCGCACACGTTCTAACGAAATGAATTTAAATACTAAAGTTACAGTACATGTCAGTTACGACACCCCCAAAAGATTTCATAGTTTTTTTTTTATGTCAACTGATTGGGAATTGATCGCGCTCTCTTCACACAATTCAATCTAATTAGTTAGAAAAGTTATTGAAATGATGATGAACACTTTATTTTTCCAAAATATTTTTCTTTTTTTGCGATTTGTAAATAAAACTCGCAAATCTATGGAGTTTGTCTTTTCAGAGGCATTTAATAGAAGAATATACGGTTATGATAAAGGTTACCCGTGTGGTCCTAATGGAGCACGAACCACAAAACAAGCAGATTTGTTTCTGTATAGCTCCAGTGTTGGACAAAACTTTATAAGAGCAGCGTTCCCTCATCTCCTCTGTCTCGTCTAAACACTAACCGATGGAGATTTTCATTTGCATTGATTACGGTCATGTTGATCAACAAAAATTCAACATCTCCCTTTAGACTTCCATTATAAACGAGTTCAGAGAGCACCGATTTTCAGCTCATATACATATATCCACACACACACACTCAAACTTCATGTGCATCCGGAGTTCTAGAGATAAATTTGCACTTTCGAACACACTGAATAACAGAATGAATGTTAGGAATTATATATAACCATCTAATCTTCTCTAACATCTATAGATCTTGGAAAGGGGGTGGGGGGGTGGGGGGTGAATTGGGAGACTTTACACGGTAAAATTCTCAAGTCATTGCATGGCTGCGGTTTGGATGTTAAAAGGCGACACGACCTGAGTGTCCTGATCCGAGCGTGTGCGCGATGCGATGGCTGATGTCATGGGGGAGGGACGACGGGATGAAGGGATGACTGGCTTCACAGACAAACAGACAGGCCCAGGGTTCCCTACATGTTCCAACAGTCCTACACTCATCCCATTCATTAAGTTTAACTACAGAAGGAGAAGGTAGACATTAGCGCTGCCTCGTCGAGACGGAATCGTCCGCTTAACATCCACAGTCACATCTACACATCGTCTCCCCCTTCCCACGAGGAACTCCGCCCAGCATCACTGGTCATTTCAGCACACCCTTTCCTTTCTGTTCCTCCCAGCCCGCTATATATCCAAAGTTTTGTACAAAGTTATTAATTCCCTTTCTTTTCTTTTCTCCTTTTTTTTTTATTTTATTTTATCGTCTGGAAATGCTATGTTTTTATAAATATTATTTATTATACGATGTATATATCTGTATGACTGAACTAAGATTATATATTTGAAGAACGACTTACTGTCTCATGCTTTTGCTTCTAAACTCTGCTTTTTTCCCCCCTACTACTATATGGATAAATTGCTATATTATTGCTAATGTTTTTAAAGCTAGACATACTAAACTAACCAAACTATATTATATATATATACACGTGACCTTACAGGACAACTAGTTAACCCAGTTTAACTTATTTGCTCATTAGTGGTTAAGAGAACGGTGGCCCAAACTGTTTCCAGTTTCCCACGCAGCTCTAATAAAGGGTAATGATGTTCCTCTTGGCTACCGTCTCAACCTGCATGTAATCTGTCATCTCAGTGCTCAGTGCTTACGTCAGCCCGTGGCATCTCCTTACACCAAGTGTAAATGACAGAGAGAGAGAGAGAGAGAGAGAGAGAGAGAGAGAGAGAAGGGTGGTCATGAAAGAAAAACTCAAGCTTTAAACATCCTGGGAATTCCTGAACACAACTCGTTGACACCGTAGGACAAGAAATCAGATGATACTCCACATACGGCGCACATATTTTCAGTGATTTCAATCATTTATTGAATATCTTTCTCCTCATGTTAATATGATTTTTTTTTTTAAAAAGAAAAAGAAATAATAAAATTTTCCGTACAATAAAAATAATTTTCATTACAGCAAAAATAATTTACTGGGGGGGGGGGGGGCTTGGATGACCACCCCACTCTTATCTGGAACTCACTCATATATAATAAATTATATCGAATTAATTGGAGAGCGATGGAGCATTGATTTGAGCATTCAATGAACATTTGAGTGGTTGATTAGATTTAATTCACACCGAGAGGGACATGTACATGTACACTGCGAACAGGAATCTTAGACATGCGTGATCAGTGATGTCACGATGACTCGAATAGAAACGTTAGGATTTGTATAGCTAACTTTGGGACTCGTGGTGTATAAGATTTTAGCGTACTAAAACTTCCCATGGGATTCAGAACGTCCTCACGATCGCCGATTCTCTTCATACTCCTACGCGCATGTCGATAAATGCCAAACCGGCCGTACATCATCGACATGGTACAGCTGATTTACGTTCAGTCACGCACACAAAACTCCATAAAAGAGCACAGCGAGTCCAAAATGCCAGCTAAACGGCGCAGCGTGCATTCAAATCGGCACCACGTCACCGCGTGCTTCTTTAAAAGGGCGCCATTCCTTTTGTCACGCGCAAAAGTATTCGCCCCCTTGCATTCCTGTATCTCGGTTTAAACACACCCGTTCACCATGAAGACCGAGGAGCTTCGTTTTTTTTCTTTCTTTCTTTCTTTCTTTCTTTATAATTGGAAAAAGTATCAAATCAGGATTTAGGTATTTTAAAAAAATAAATCAGAGAAATCTGTGAAGATTTAAAAAGAAATTAGCCGGACAGTGTTTTGTTTTAGTCACACTTACGCGACACGCTGTACGAGAGAAACCAACGTATTAGGCTTTGTGAGATATTGATTATGATTCTACCAGAACCTCAAAATAAATTTAAAAAAATATATATTTTAAAAAGACTACTATTTCTACCATTACAGGTTTAAAATGGATTTTTAAATGATTCTGCAGTGATAAATGTTCAATATAATCCCAATGACCACATGGCAGACATTTATACGGGTGACGCTACTCACCGGTGCAAAACAAAAGAAAAAGAATAGTATTTTTTTGTTCAAAGCGTAGCAAAAGTCATAACGGCTGGCAGGTTTGGTAATATAAGGTAATATAAAATCGCCAGTCTGGACGATAAACGTCACCGGATATCATGCAGGGACGATAATATCGTTTCATCTCTCACACACAGTCCATCATGGAGCTAAAATGAGGAAAACTCCAGAAGTCCTTCACCAAAACGAATGAATACGAGTCTAACTGTAATTCATCATTTGTTTTTTTTCACCTCAAACACATGGCATTATGAATAAGGCACCAGTTTAGATTAAACAGGAATGTTTAATGCCTAGTGTAGGAATATACACACACACTAATTAACTTCAGCATACCATATTTACACACACACACACACACACACACACACACACTCTCTCTCTCTCTCAAACACACACACATCCAGTGTTAGCAGCCTTTACCGCTATAGCACTGATCACTGCAGTGTGTACACACACACACACACACACACACACACACACACACACCCCCACCCCCCAGTGTCGGTGTGCAGTGTTCGGTGGAGTCGCTAACCCGTAGAGCTCGTGTTGGACGTTGGACAGGACGGACTGACGGCGTGGATTCCGCAGCAGCACTCGACACGGCGTGCCTAAAAAGAACAGCGGGTCTTGGATTTTTAACTCGTAGTAAGTGTTTCACACAAACCGTATATACAGTTGAGCTCAGACGGTTACACACGCCTTGCAGAACCTGCAAAATGTTTCAAAACTATTTAAAAAGAGGCATCAGGAAAAACTGCATTTACTTTTTCTATTTAGTCCTGTCCTGAATAAACTATTTCACATAACAGATGTTTACATCTAGTCCACAAGACTAACCAAATTTACACAAACGAACCGGTTCAAAAGTTTACACACCCATGATTATTAACCCCGTGTGTCGTTACCCGGATGATCCACGACATGATGCGTTTGTGTTCTGTGAGAGTTCTTCATGCGTCCCCTGTTCGTCCTGAGCAGTTACACTCCCCACTGTTCTTCAGAAAAACCCTCCAGGTCTGGCACATTCTTTCCTTTTCCAGCATCTTCTGTATATTTGAGATCTATCCTACAGCGACTGTATGATGTTCAGATCAGTCTTTTCACACCGAGGACGACTGAGGGACTCGTTCATCGATGCTCAAGAAGGCGACACCATACATTAAGAGCCAGGGGGGTGTAAACTTTTGAACAGGATGATGGGTGTAAATTGTTATTATTTTGCTTGCTGTTTTCATGCAGTACTGCCTTTCTGAAAATATACACCGTATATATAGTATGTAAATAATTTATTTTTTTACTGATGGGGTAAGACTTTTGGGTTTTGATGTAAACACACTTGTAGGTGTGCGGTTAAAGGAAAAGAATCAACTTCGAGCTGGTGAACGGTACACATCCTGAAGTGTTTTATTCTATCCGTCGCCACAGCGATTTGACAATGATTACAAATTTTGATTCATTAAACAACAACAACAACAACATCTGTTTACAGCAGGTCACAGCATGGAATGCGCTCACACTGCAAGACTTTGGGTTTTATTTACATTTAATGCAACAAAAATGCACGTGACATGATAAAAAATCGTCATTTTTGTTTCCTTCGTGCTCCGCGGACGACAAAAGTATCCTGGATCGTGTCGAGCTCTATAAAACAGGTGAGAGAAAAAAAAAAAAAAAAAAAAAAAGGAATGCACTGTCTATTGGGGGGGCACTTACTTACAAGCACGACGCGCTGCGTCCGGTGGTGTGGTGGTAAGGGCTGTTGCGTGTATATCCACGGGAATGAAGCGAGGGGGACGTGTTGGGATGTTTTTAAACTAGTTTGGACAGTTTTTAATAAGCGCTTGTGCGTTTTGTGTAACCGGCCTGCCTAAAAATGACCGGATACCGTTTCAAATTCTATTCTTTAAAAAAGGAAAGAAAAAGGAAAAAAAATAAATAAAAAAAAAGACACATGAAATGAAACAAAACTGACCAAAAAAAAAAAACCCCAAAAATGTTGTTGTTTTTTATTTTTATAAATAAATGAAATAAAAAACACAGAGTTGGGACACATCGAGTCGTTTCTCACCATGACAGCCGGAGTGTGGCCGTGCTCCGGCGGCGCCGCTTTATAAGGTCACCTGCTTATCAGAGTCCAATCTACAGAGGAAACAGGAACAGTGCGGAAAATAAACCTTTAAATAAACGCATGCTTAACCGACTCATGTTTAACGCCAGATCAGAGAAGAGAGAATGCAGCGGGACTTACGCGCCCTCTTCTGTCAGCAGAGCCAAAAACTTCTTAACTCTGTACTCATGTGGCATCTAAAACACACACACACACACACACACACACACACGTAAGAGAGGGCAATAGAAAAGAAAAGAAAGGTAACAAATAAAAAATAAAGCAAAACAGTAGATTAGATTGGGTTGATAATGAGGTTCATTTACATTCCCAATGTGTTCACCTTTTCTGGAAAATTCTATGCAGGGTGTAGAGAGGTGTGTGTGTGTGCGTGTGTGAGAGAGAGAGAATGATCAAAAGACAAAAAAACAAAACAAAAACCACAACTTCTCCCTTATTTCAAGTCCACTAGTTCCTCGAGGGACGGTTGCCGAATCGAGACGCGTCTCTAAAACCCGGAACGCGTCCTGATCCGAATATCGGGGCGAGTATCCCGAATGCATTCTCGAGAAAGTCGTACACAGGCGATCGAGCAGCGTTAAGCGCTCCACACGGGCAGGGATTAGTCAGGAAAATGAATGGCTGTGTACGCCATAACTCCTCCCTCCTCGATGCCCGCGGCTGTTAGAGTCAGAAAGCGGGTGAAGCAAAAAAAAAAAAAGGGGGGTGGAAAAAGGAATGCGAGGAAAAAGAGGTGAAATCTGGGAGGGCCGTCACGTCGGAGCAGCGCGCCTGCGTTCAGCATGTCTCGGCAGACTTGCTCTCATACCTCCGCGGGAGGGGGAAATGGGGAGGGGCATACCACAGAAGATACGGCCGAGCACCCAGCACAAACACGACTACGACTCGTAAACAGCGATGCCGCAAGTCATTCGACTCCTGACGAGGATCGGTAACGCCCTTGAGTACTACGATTAACCGTGTATAAAAGCATAACGCTCTGATAAAGACGGAGCGCTCGCTGGAATTTCATTCAAGATCAAAAGTCGTGCTTTCGTTTAAATAAAAAATAAATAAATAAATAAATAGATCGTGACTCAAAGTAGAACCTCGAGAAATCCCTGCCTCGTCACAACACTACTTTTAACGCGTGTCCTTATTGTCCCCTTCTCTTAGCTTGCTCTAGTAGACGGAGTACAATTAACCAGATCTCTTGGATCAGACCCTCCCCCGGAACCGAACGCTTACTAACACTGGAGACTCCTTCCATAAAAATATGACATGCATTTATCTCCTGACAGAAAACCAAAAATCTTTCGTTTGTTAAACAGTGGCACGGTTTTAAAATCGGTTCGTTGGCGATCGGCTCAGGTTACGCGGACGCCCGGTGGACGAGCCGTTACTATAGAAACCATAACGTATTAGAACGTGCGCGTTGATAAAAAAAAAACCTGCGATCTGAAGCTGCTGTTATGGAGAACTAAACCAACGCCTTTTGGAGCAGAACCGAAGAAGTCGTCGCTGGTGCTGTGGGAGAGCGACGACGTTTTAAATACGGCCAAAGCGACGCAGGATGCAAGCGAAGCCACGTCATGTCATGTGTGCGAGCTGCCGTGTGTTTGGTGACGGTAGACGCGAGAGACGTTTTTAACGTGACAGGGAGGACGTCTGGAACACCTTCGTTTCGTTGTCACTTGGCGCTAAATAATTAAAACTGGTAAGTGACACAAAGCTGGCAGGATTAATGGCGAGAGCTGTGAGTCAGGGACTTGTCTAGACACAGAGGAAGAAGAGCGCGCGCACTCTCTATCTCTCTCTCTCTCTATTTCTCTCTCTCTCGCGCTCACCTGCAGGGACATCTCAATGAGCATCTGAAGCTTCTTAATGCCGAGCCACACTCTCTTGCTTTTCACTTCCTTAGCAATCTGCGCACGTTCATCTTCCTGGAAGCCACCCAGCAGCTTTAACACACACACACACACACACACACACACACACACACACACACACACCTTCAATAACACAGTGTCTTAATGTGCTCATCTCTACAACACAAACAGGATGAACGTTTGTAGGTGAAATAACTCCAGCAGAGCTTTACTGTTACGATCAGAACAACTCTGATGTTAAAGTGAATCTGTTTTACCTGCCTACCCCTCCATCGGTCTGTCCGACTCCATCCATACATCTATCTGTCTAACTTTATACATCCATCTTGCTATCCAATTAACTTTATCCACCTCTCCATCTGTTTATCCACCCATCCGTTCATCCTTAAACCATTCAGCAATATTAATTCATCTCCCCATTTATGCATCTTTCCATTTATCCATCGCTGTATTTATTCTCTCACTATTAATCCATCTCTCCATTTATTCCTTCACTATTAATCCATCTCTCCATTTATTCCTTCACTATTAATCCATCTCTCCATTTATTCCTTCGCTATTAATCCATCTCTCCATTTATTCCTTCACTATTAATCCATCTCTCCATTTATTCCTTCACTATTAATCCATCTCTCCATTTATTCCTTCACTATTAATCCATCTCTCCATTTATTCTCTCACTATTAATCCATCTCTCCATTTATTCCTTCACTATTAATCCATCTCTCCATTTATTCCTTCACTATTAATCCATCTCTCCATTTATTCCTTCACTATTAATCCATCTCTCCATTTATTCCTTCACTATTAATCCATCTCTCCATTTATATTCCTTCACTATTAATCCATCTCTCCATTTATTCCCTCACTATTAATCCATCTCTCCATTTATTCCTTCACTATTAATCCATCTCTCCATTTATTCCTTCACTATTAATCCATCTCTCCATTTATTCCTTCACTATTAATCCATCTCTCCATTTATTCCTTCACTATTAATCCATCTCTCCATTTATTCCTTCACTATTAATCCATCTCTCCATTTATTCCTTCACTATTAATCCATCTCTCCATTTATTCTCTCACTATTAATCCATTTATCCATCTCTCCATTTATTCTCTCACTATTAATCCATTTATCCACCTCCCCATCTCAATCCATCCATTCATCTATCTCCCCATTTATTCATCTTTCCATCTCTCTATCGTTCTATGCAACCATCTCTCACTGTATCCATTTCTCTAATCTACCCGTCCCCCTGCTAGTGAGTCTGACCTCCAGGGCCTCGATCAGGTGTTCTCCTCTGGAGATGTTGGGGATGTGGATGGTTGTGCTGAAGGCATCCAGCATGCCCATCTCCTGCAGCACGTCCTTACGGCTGGTGGTGCCCAAGATCAGCAGCTTACGACCCTACACACACACACACACACACACACACACACACACACACACACGTCTGCATTTTCTTTACAGAGCTTTAGATGGTCAGAAAAACAATGTTTCTAATAAAATAAAGCATAATAAAACATAAATAACTTACTAATAAACTAACCATAAATGTCTAGAACAGTCTCAAGACTAAGAACAGTCCAAGTTATGTTTTACGTATGTTTTAAATCAGGATTTAAAGACAGTTTAAAGGCAGAGCTTGCGTTCCTAACGTTGACTGGATCACCGGAGTGAGATTTCAGGAGAAATAATAAAACCGTTCCACCAGCTGTGCTGCAACCGATCCTCAAGAGCAACGCTGCGGTTGACTTAACCCTGGGACTCAGAGTTTCATCATTTTAGCATTCGAGCAACTAAGTTGGGGTGGGGGGGTTAGGGATTTGGGAAACATGGCCGTCGTCGTCTTTAGTTAGCAACAAGCTAGCTAGCTAAGTGTGATGAGCGATGTACGTTTACCTCCTCAACTGGGGGGTTAGGGTTAGGGGGTAATGAGATTCTTGGTCTCCCCGGTAAGGATATTAGCTGCTGATTTCCTAACAAACTGAAACTTCCTAAATAAAAAGAACGAGTCAGTCAGCGGGGCAGCGAGCCAGCAACACATTACAACGGCACGATCTAGAAGTTATAAAAGCATGACAGAAACATTATACGGGTAAATTTATGGAGCATGCGATGTTTAACAAACGTGTCCACGAGCCACGGCTCTCTCCTTCCAAAACTTTCCAGAACGTCCCGAGAAAGCCGGGGTAGTTATAGACTGTCGAAGAGGTAGGTCATTCCCAGAGGCCCAGGCGAGCCGAGGGGATTATGGGTCGCCCTCCTGTGGCGCGGGGGGGTTCGAACATGCCAGTGCATGTAGATGAGGTGGGCACACAGGCGGCAGGCCTGCCAGGTCCCCACGCTCTCACAGGACCTTTCAGTCCTGCGTATCCCGTTCACGGACTCCCCGCTGAGCTCGCGCACACACACGCAGGCTCGGCACGGAGGAACAGAGCCGCTGCTGTTCACCTCGGAACGCACAAAAACACCACGCCATAAACAAAACGCTGACAATACACACACCCTGGCCTGCACACATGGACTGTGCTCCCACAGCAGCACTCAAACGGCTCAGAAACGCGTTTATAAGGAATTATTTTAGGCCTTAAAGCAGATGATTGCACTTCTCCTAAGCAGACGCGCCTTTAGCTGATTTTGTTTGAAAGCCTTCTGGTTATGAATTTGTAAACCATCCTAAAATTCGTTACTGAAGTGAAGTAAAATGTCAATTCTCCATCCAAGTGCATTTTGTTTGCTCGACTGTTGCCTTGTAACGACTTTAAAAATAAATAAATAAATAAATTGTTGGCACAGCATGTTTGATTCACTTCTTGCAGTCTAGTCCAGTCAGAGTCGAATCGCTACCATGATCAGACACCGACGATGATGACGACTAAAGGATGCTAAAGGTGACCGGAAAAGGTGGGCTTGTCGAAAGTGTAAAGTCTGGTAAGTGATTTAAGATTAAATCCACGACACCACCACTATTGGACCTGATACACTCAAATCAGCCCAACACACACACACACAATACCAGGTTCAATGTCACTACTGTACTAAGAATAAGCCACTGAACAAATAAAAACTGCTCAGTGCTGCACACTTTACCTGGCTAGACAGGTTAAATGGGGGGGGGGGTCAATACTTATGGGCTAGTTAGTAATGTAATTGAATAAATAAACCAGCATATGAGTACATACATGCATACATACACACACAGTTTCTCCATAAAAATACGCACAATCCTAGAAAAACACAAATGTCATTTAAACACAAACATGCTGATGAGAAGCTCTGCTGCCCCCTGTCTGTATCAGGTTGGTACTACAACAGCAATGGGTGTGTGTATGTATATGAGAGAGAGAGAGAGAGAACTCACACGAGGAGGTGCCTTCTTTAGCAGCACCAGCAGGGCCTGCAGAACCGAGTTTGAGAAACGAGGTCCGATCGGAACAAAGTCTGAGAACACACACACACACACACACACACACACACAGCTTATGAGGACTTCCCATTGACAGTTATTACTGCATTCATTCTAACCAACACCTAAATCTAACCCTAAATTTAACCCCAGGAACCCTATGGAGAACTTTAGGCTCGTTTAGATTTTTAAATAAAAGCTGCAGTTTGTGTCAAAATTCCTGGGGACCAGCCAAATGTCCCCAAACAGATAAACCGGTCAGATATTCTGGGACATTTAACTGGTTCACACAGAGATATGAAAAACATGTACGGAAGCACACCATCAACGTCTTTTTTTAAATCAATCACCTGCATTAAACCATGCCATCTTCAACAAATTTCACACAGCAAAGGCTAATTTTTCACATTTACTCATTGACATTCTAAAAAACAAAAACAACAACAACAAAAAAACACGTAAACAAAATAAACGATGTGCATGCACTCAGAGCTGAACGTTTTCAGGCTGGATGTGTTCCTGCGGCGGTTTCAGGGACTCACCCAGGAGCCGCTCGATATCGTCCACCACCACGCAGCTCAGCTGGGACTTATAGGCATCATCGAATATCTACACACACACACACACACACACACACAGAAGAGCAGGTCTGTGAGAACTCGGTCACGTGATCCGTTCAGGACGTTTATTACGCGAGCGCTTCTTCACCTTCTTGATGGCCTGACACTTGGCGATCTCCGAGTAGCCGATCATCTTGTCTGGAGAGCAGATTTTGATGAAGGGGAACTGCGAGTCCTCAGCGATTTTAGCTGCCAGTGCGGTCTTCCCGCAGTGAGGTGGACCTGGAGGAACCATAGCTCGGGCATCAGGCATGTACGTGAACACGAGTGCATGTGTGGTATCTAGCGTGACGTGACGTGGCGTGACATGACGTGACGTACCCTCCAGCAGCACCGTCACTAGCGGTGTGCGTTCGCTGTTTTTGGTCTGCTGCACCAGCAGTTCTCCGTCTCCCAGGACATCGGACACGACGTTACTCCACTTCACAATGCCGTTCAGGATGTAGCTGGAGTAATCCTCCTGATTGGTTCCGAACGCCTGCACACAGGAAGTGGAATGGTAAATAGTGAATACTATTACAGAAACCAGTTACTATAGAGAGACCAAAAGAGTGTAGGTTAATTCACACAATGTAACTGAAGCGGATTCTAATAGCAGAGCAAGATAAAGACGAACATTTTATCTTTATCATTAATTTTATTTTTAATATTTTAACATGATAAAATATCATTTTATAATGATCATATATTATTCTCTGCAAAGTGACGGAGTTTAAAAACTCAAAATAATAATGCTTTTTAATTTATAATTATTACTGACAAAGCAAAAGTATATTTATTAGTAAATATACTGTATGTACCAATATAAATTAAATAAATGATGATTATTATGATTATCAGTGATAATATAATAATCATTAGTACCATGCAAACATTAATAATAATAATAATAATAATAATAATAATAATAATAACAACTTGTTGTTGTTTTTTTTAATTATGCATTAGGATCCTTAAATAGATAAAGGGTTTTTTTTGTTAGTTTGTTTGTTGTTTAAATACTAGATCCAATTAATTTTCGGGATCACATTCAGATTCTTTATTTGATATGTATAACTTTTTCCCCTCCATCTTTTACTATATGAATATTAAAATCATCAAATAAGCATTCTCTCAATAGATAGATAGATTTTTCTGCATCTATTAGAAAACCTGTGCAGAAAAAGCACTCGCGTGTGAAAGGTTGTGTGAAATGGCTGAACGCTGTCGTCGAGAGTAAACTCACGGGTTTGATGTCATTATTGAGCGACGCCAAGAAGTCACTCCGGGTGACCTGCAGCGACTGGGCCTTTTCAGTGTCCACCTCCACCTGAGCACTGGCCTGCACACACACACACACACACACACACACACACACACACACACACACACATTACTCAAACCTGTAATGATAGAGAAAGGTCAGTGAGGGAGAGAGAGTTAATATGTTAATACCTCCCCACCTGTAAAAGCTCCTGTCAATACGTTTCAACACCATCAAATATCACACAGGAGTGTATGGGCTAAGTTTCTCTCTTCTCTCTCTCTCTCTCTCTCTCTCTCTTTCTTGCAAACACACACTTTACTATTGTATGCGTGTAACAGCCGGTGCCAGAGATATTCCCCCCACACCCGAATACATGAAACCTTAAGATCAGCCTCAGCATCTTCAGGAGGTCTTCATTAGTCGTGTTTCAGTCCGTACTAACTACTACTCAAATTGGCAAAAAAAATCGCAATTGCACCAAATAGTTTTTTACAGTGATGTCTGTTGGTAAACGAGACCTTTTAGCTGTACTCGTGTACACATACATACATACACATACACACATATACATATACATATATATATATATATATACATATACACACCTATATACCTTGCATAATACATCACCATATCAACAAACATGCTGTTACTATAGAAACGATAACGTTTCGGAACAAGCGCATTAATATAAACCAGTGATTTTCAGCTGCACTACTGTCAGGACCGGTGAATCGACACCTTCCGACCAATCACGACATACAGAAGGCTCGATCTAAATCAAGACAGGAAGAGGAAATGATTGCCATCCTTCAGCTCTTCCCGTAGAGCTCAGTGTGATGATGAAGAGGAGGTTCACACCTTGATGTGACGGTTCATGGCCGTGGACTGCGCTGCACGTACGAGCCCCTCTAACTCCGCCCCGCTGTAGTTCTTGGTCTCGACGGCCAGCTCCTTAATGTCCACGTCAGTCCCCAGCAGATTGGCCTGCTTCATCTTGCCCGTGTGGATGTTCAGGATCTGCAAACGGCCCGACTCGTCCGGCAGACCTGGAGGAGACATGGAGGAGAGGAAAAGGACGAGGAGCAAGGACGAGGAGAGCGTTATTCGTTATACACACACACACATACATATACTTATATATATATATATATATATATATATATATATATATATATATATATTTTTTTTTTTAAGTTCAGAATATGGTCCTGTAACATCTGGATGTGACCATTTAACATTGACATTTATTTTTCATACAGACAAGAACTCACTACTCTGTCATATCCCATCAGACCGTTCACCATTGCAGCAATATAGCTTTTAGCATTTCATCATCGATTTATATATACACACAGCGAATTCTAAAACTATTGGCACCCTTCGAAAGAAAGCGCAAAAATATTTGCGTAGTATAATTATTATACACAATGATTTAAATACTGACCTCGACTGTAGAAAATGAGATTTCCTGTAACAATAGTATTTTCCAAAATAAGAGTAAAAGTACTGACTCCCCTTAATTTCTTTCAGTATCCGTTTGTCTTTGACCAGATAGGAAAAATGTAAATATGGATGGTTAAAACTAGAAAAATCTGTGCTGTGCGATGACCATGTCACTCTTTTGATTGGAAAGGTCGGAGGTTCAAGCCCCAGCCCTGCCACTGTTGGGCCCTTCAAGGCCCTTAACCCTCTCTGCTCCAGGGGCGCCGTATCATGGCTGACCTGCGCTCTGACCCCAGCTTCCTGAGAGGCTGGGGTATGCGAAAAAAAAAAAAAAAAAAAGAACTTCACTGTGTTGTATTGTACATGTGACCAATAAAGACTCATTTATAATTTGTGAAGGAGTGTCCAAGATCTTCTAGAAGTGTCTCTGACCTTAGTTTTTCCTCTACAAGGGAGGCTTCAATGAATACTAAAACCGTGAGAGGTGCCAATAATTTTGAAACCGGTCAAATAAATAAAATAAAATAAAATAATAAAACGTACCAATCTCCATCTTGACCTCCAGTCTTCCAGGTCTCAGCAGAGCATCATCGATCAAGTCAGGTCGATTGGTCATGCCTGAAACAGACACATTGGGGAAATGTAAATAAAAGAGATCAAAAACACAAGATGTGATCTTTTAGAATCAGACAGGAAGTGCTCACCTATAACCAGGATGTTGTTGAGCTGCTCCACACCATCGATCTTGGACAGGAGCTGGTTGACGACGGTGTCGTGGACGCCGGTGCTCCCCGCCATGCTCCCTCGCTGCTTGCAAATGGCATCGATCTCATCGAAAATGATGATGTGCAGTCCGCTATTGGCTCCCAGCTAAAAAATAAATAAATAAATACATACATAAACAAACAAACATATCAAAAGTAGATGCTTGACGAAGAAATCTAACCTTCGCTTTATCCCTTCAATCCTGTCCATCTCTCCGTTCCTAATCTGTACCTTCTGCTCAAACAGATCAGCTTCCAAAGCTTCAACTTTCAAGCTAATACGTAAAGATCACTTCGATCGCGATCTAGCTGAGCAAAGTTTATGACGGAACTCAGCATCGTATAGCTGCACTGCATTCTGGGGCTTTGAGTCCAGCGTTTGCTCGAACGCCCTCAAAACTCTTGATCTTTTGTTTTTAGTAGAGAGGTTGACCGTTTGATTGGTTTTGTCGCTTAATCGGCACCGATAACCAATAGTTCCAACAAAAATCCACACCCATAGTTTTTGCATCTGACGTGTGAGTGGCTGAGAAGGGTCTGCTGTCATCATTATACGATACGAGAGCGGCCTCTAGAAGCGAAATGATAAAAACTATCACTGACAAATTTTGTTGTGTTATTTGAAGTGTTTTTTGATTAATTTTGGACGTCCCTGTTTTTATTTCTTATTTGGAGTGTTACTTCTTGGTTCAGTTTGGATGCATGTCTTTTGTTTACTTTAATATTTATTAATAGTAATAAATAGTAATAAAACACACACTGCCGATCAAAAGTTTGTGGACACTCGACTGAAATGTTTCATGGGTTTAAAAAGGTTTTGATCTGACGGTGTGATTAAACGTGTGAAATCGGTGTCGTAGACAAAAATATAATCGTGCTGACGTATTTATTTCTTTCATTAAAAAACGAAACATTTTATTTATAAATAAATCTTTTTTTAAACGGACGACTCGGAGCAAAATATTCCGAAAAGCAGCCGATAAGAGTCCAGCGTCGGTGTGAACTCCTTTAATACTGTTTAAAAAGTATCTCAGGGAAATAAAAAAAAAAAATCTTTGAAGATGCTAAAATACTAAATTATTGAGTATTTTTTAGATTTATTTTGGATTCACAAATCATAACATAATTCCCGTAGATCCATCTGTGTTATTCCAGAGTTTTGATGACTTCATTATTATTCTAATATGTCTAAATTTATTTTATTTTAAAAAAGTACAGTATGTTTTCATGCTACAGTCAGTACTGTTAATTTCTGTAATAAAAGTTCAGTCAGTAGATCGGACCATGATGAAGGATGGACGATGGTAAACACACACCTATATGCAACCTAGAAGGTAGGTGTAGCTGATAAGCTGCTAACTGTGGGACAGGAAACTCCACTAAACCTGTGTGTACGTCTAAGCGAGTGCAGAAACGCGGGCCTCCAATTCATCTGGCAGAGGTTGAATGTTTAACATCTCGCACAGATGCGGCCTTGTGACGAGCATGTATTGAGGTCAGGGGTTCGACCGTGGCCTCACGCAGGGCAGCGCTCTCATTACGAGGTGAGGAGTGAGTCCGTCAGTGCCACGCCCACTCAGACAGTCTGCTACGGCAGCGCTGCCCTTACCTCCCACGGTCTGTAGTGTCCACCGACACAGCTGATATAAGAAAATAAATCAATGACACCCCGAGGATGATGATGATGATGATAAACAGCACATCCTGAAGTGTCTTATACCCCTTAAACCACAGCAAACAACTTAAAATTTCCACGAAAGAACCCAGCTTGTCTTTTATTTTAAGATAGTACCTGTAACTGTTACAAAGTACTGACACTGGAGACTCATTCCTTATATATATATATATATTTTTTTTTTAAAGAGCGTCTCCTTACAGAAAAGTACACCGTATCAACATTACACACATTGGGTTTTTGAAATGTATTTATTTATTATTAATTTACGTAGCTTGTCCGCTATCTATGCGTTATACGTTTCGGTGAATGAGCTGTTACTATAGAAACGATTTTGCCTTCTGACCGACCGACAAATACTATAACGGCATAAAGCTTAATAAATAAATAACAAGTAGAAATAATGTCAATTTGAATCGAATTGCAATTTTAACAACAAGGATTTCAGCACGCTACACAGTGAAAGGGGCGGAGTCTGAAAATGCTGACGTGAGAATGTTGTGGCACAGAATCGGGAGCAAAAAGTCATTCGAGTTACTATTCCACAAACATCCACGTATACAGAAGATACGCAAGAGTGTAGCGTACACTTGCTTGTGCATGTGTTTCAGCGCTCTCACCCTCTTCTGCTCGTCCTCTGCATCAGCGAACAGTTTCCTGATGTTGGCCTCCGACTCTCCCACGTATTTGTTGAGGACCTCGGGGCCGTTGACCACCTTGGGCTCTCGGGCGTTCAGCATCTTCCCGATCTGACGTGCCATCAGGGTCTTACCGCAGCCAGGAGGCCCGAATAGCAAAATACCTTTAACGTGCTTACAGCCTGGGGAGAGAGAGAGAGAGAGAGAGAGAGAGATTAAAATGACTAAATGAAGAAGCATCATGGGAGGAATTAAAAAAGCAGTCTTGTTACATTTACTAAAGAGATTTACAGCCGATCATTATACAGAAAGGGCGCACAGCGGTTTATTGGTCAGCATGTTCCCCTCGCATCTACAGGGTCAGGGGCACGAATCCCACCTCCACCATACGTGCGCGGAACTTATGTTCTCCCCGTGCTTCGAGGGTTTCTTCCGGGTATTTTTGAGAGAGCTCTCGCCACTGGCAGCCGCCTGCTCGGAAGTCCAGTGCCATCGCCCGACGCTGTAGGGGAATCAGTTAACAGCTGGCTGAGAACCAGACATGACAGCATGTTGTGGACCGGAGTGTTTTTCCCCTCTCTCTTGCTCTCTCTTGCTTGCTCCTTCTCGCTCTCCTTTCGCTCCTAGAACCCAGGGCCTCCCTCCCGAAAGGTCGGGAGGGAGGTGTGTGTCAAGCCGGGGGCCTGAATTTGGCGGCGGCGGAGTGTCCAGGCTGTGAGGACGCACACCTGGAACTGATCTGGCAAATCGGTTTGAGAGAGAGGGAGATAAAGGTGAGGCTTGAAGCGCCAGGGAGGGACAGAGAGAGAGAGACGCACGTGCACTTTGTGTTACGATTGTGTGTTTTATGTTCCGTTTATTATCAAACGTCACGCCCGACTTTGTTTGTATGTTTGTTACAGTAAGCAAACTCTCGGAGTTGCGTGACTAGTCGTTTTTTTTTTCTACTCAATCTGCAGTAGACACGATGAGAATTTCTGTTTACCCGCATTCAATTTTAAGAAATTTAATTCTCGTTCAGTTTATAATGATATTTCATAATCAGAGCTGTTAAGCGACTGTTCGGCTGACTGAGTTGTGTGTGAGTGGAATCATATACAGAGAGAATAAATGTGGACCCAGTACTAATCCCTGAGGTATACCCCAATACATACCGTGCTTCGAAGAGCAAAAACACAACTACTTCATCAGTTTACTACTGGAACATAATCATTAAATTACCACTACCACCTTGATTATTTTCCTATTAGAATGCACCCCTAAGTGTATCATCCCTCTTACATCATGTCGATTTGCCAATAAGTTTATTAAAAGAATTAAACACCGTCTATTTATAGTTACATCTATTACTGCGGAACATCTACCACATGAAACACGTTAGCTCCTGTACTCACGACGGCTAGAAACCGTCGTTCCCTCACCAGTCTCACTTGAAGTATATACGACAGGGAATAAAATACATTTAAAACCCCAACAGCTCGTCATGTTACAGAGAAACCACAAAGCGTAAACTCCTCAAGATGTCGGAAATCGTACATTTACAGCTTTACCTCCGACGCTTTCAAAAGCGCAGACACTGGAGACTCCTTCCGTAAAATGTGAAATACGCATCTCCTTACAGAAACAACAAATACCACGTGTGAGAGGTTACTATAGGAACGGATTAGAACGAGCGCATTAAAACAAACCTGTGATTTGGAGCTGCACTACCGTCAGTAGAGAAAATTCAATCGATACCGTCTCGACCAATCAGATTTGAGAGAGTATGAAGGAGAGTAGGTTTTGTGAAATAATTGAATACAGTGTCACTGTACAGTATCATGCAGACCAGTTTGAATAATGAAATCAGGGTGAAAAATCTGACATTAAAGGATTTATTTTATTATTTTTTTAAAACTTTGACATACAAAACCACCGAACCGAATTTCCCAGATGAGTGTTTTCACAGTCCCGGGTCGAGGGCGGGGTTTGGGTGTACGCCAACACGCTGGTTACGGACAGTGTGTCGTCTTTGGCCTACAGCAGCTGCTGGCTGCCATTTACACAGCGCAGATAAGCAGGAGTCCAGAGATGTGAATCAGTACGGCCATTTACGCCCGCTGACAGACGCCGCGCTGGGAGGATCGTCACGGGTTCATCTCTCCGCTCGGCCGCGCTCCGCGCGCTGACCTTTAAGGTGACGGGAGTTTGAGTTAAAGCCGAGCGTTCTGCTGCAGGTCCTAGACTCTCTCTCTGACAACCACGCCCGAGCAGCTCTCAGCACCTGGCCTCCCTAACACACCCCAATTACACACTCACCTTTACGCTATCAGGAACCGCCATCTCATTAGAGCAGGCATCTGCTGGAGCATAGGGGGCCAACTCCCACCCACCTCACCACCCACAAAGGTCATCTCACACACACACATACATTTCTGAGTATGTAGCAGCACGATGCCCTTTAAGCTTTGAGATTTGTAATCCTTTTTAATAAGACGTAAACTAATAAAACCAACCAATACGTTCACCGAGTGTCATAACTTAAAATAAAAACACAACACGGTTAAATTCTCGACTCTGATTGGTCAAAAGGAGCGATTATTATGCTTGGACAGTCGTTCTGGCTGTAAAACGAATGACCGGTTTATATTAACGCGCTCGTTCTAATACTTTAATCGTTTCTATAGTAACAGCTCATACACGGGGACTTGTATGGCGAAGAAAGCGCCTCCATGTGATATAAATCGGTTTATTATTAGGTTTATATCTATTTAAAAAAATGTGTTGTTTAACAAAAAAAATATATATCAAATTTCGTATATGCTAAACGTTAGATTTTTATTTAAGATTTATGGGAGGAGTCTCCAGCGTCAGTGCTGAATGGTTGATTTGTGTTTTTTTTTTTTTTATAATAAATTACATCAAATCAACAGCATCCATTCAGTCCCATTTCATTCATAATTATTAAAAATGTCAAAAGGACATGACCGTACCAACGATCTCAGAAACGTGTGTTGTGAAATCATTGATCAGGATATTATATCGTCTCCCAGGGGTCAGTTCTGGGTCCTTTGCTCTTTTCTATTTATACTACATCTATAGGGCCTGTGATGGAGTCGCATGGCTTCTCAGATCACTGCTATGCTGAGGACATCCGGCTGATGACATCCGGCTCCATTTGAGCTTCCAGATGATTCAGAGCGCAGAAGCAGGTCTCGTCTTCAACAGGCCCAAACGGACCCATTTTATACCCCTCATCATCTCCCTCCTCTGGCTTCCTGTAGCCGTCCGTATCAAATTCAAGGCCTTGATGGTCACGTACAAGACCTTGTCTGGAACAGCACCCCCTACCTCTCCTAGAGGTTTACGTTCCCTCACGCAATCTGCGATCAGTTAACGGCCGGCACCTGATATACTGCTTACACCGGGAGAAAGGAGGATCTTTTCCAGAACCTTCGAACTGACCGTCCTTCAGTGGCGGAATGAACTTCCAACCTCAACCCGGACCACACAAGGAAAAGACTCACCCATCTGCTCCACGATGTCCGGAGGGAAAACCCGAGAGGCGAAGGCTCGGCGGAAGATGGCGGAGAATTCCTTGTCCAGGCCTCCGATTCCCATCCGCTCGAAGTTCCATTCGGGGTTAATGATGGACTGTCGAGTGCCCCTAGACCTCGACTTACCTGGGGAGAAGAAGAAGAAAAATTATTAAAAACCAGACATTTACTGTACTTAAACAGTGAGGGAAAGTTTCCCAGTCCTGTAATAGCACTGCCATCTTGTGGCAGAGTTCGGCAATTGCACAACTCATTTACAAACCATAGGCCAAATATCTCTAACTGTATTTACGCAATAAATAAATAAATATAAATAAAAATAAAACTTCTTAACTTACTGTGAATTCATCTAAACCATTAGTACTTAGAAACTGGGAGGAATTGTGAGAGAAGTGTAAGGCGGACAGTAATGATACCTGATATGAGAAGTCTGCATGCTCATTTAACTCATAAATAAAACCACAATTTACACTGCCATATTACTATAATATATATTCTTTTATATATGTATATATATATATAAGATTAAACGATTGTTTTTATTTGCTTTATTTATTTATTTTTCATTTCAGAATATAAAATTTTCGTAAACTGAAGTGCCTTTTAAGGCCAGATGTTACACGTAAATAGGGTTGTTTGAGGTGAGATGATGAACCAGGGTTGCCAGGTTTCAGCAAAATTTCCATGTCAGAACTAGGGCTGCAACAACTAATTGATAAAATCGATAATAATCGATAAATAAAATCTGTAACGTCACTGTGAGCGTTTTTAATATAGTGATTAAACTCCTGCTTTAAAGTTTGTACACAATCAGTTGTTTTGTTTCAAAAAATGTGTTTTTTTTTTAAATCCTTTTTTTTTTTTAAAAAAGCATGTATAGCATAACCCACATAGACACATTTAATACTTTTTCATAGCCTTCAATTCGCACAGTGTTTGAAGGACAACATCAGGCATGAATGTGATAGCACGATTTTTCCCGGGGTAAAAATATAAATATATATTACAGAAAATAAAAATAGTTTCTTCTGTAAAGATTATTTCTTCGGTTAATCGCTTATCAAAAATAACGGTCAGTTGCAGCGCTCCTAAAACCCCACACAAGAGACCTGAAACATGAAGACGCATTCGATTTAATTCCAATTATTTAGGCAGCAGAATTCAGAGCCTCGGATACCGCGGTGTGTGCTAGCGTGAGGAGATGTGTTCATGATGCGTTTATGATGCAGACTATAAACATTAAAGTGTTTATAGTAAATATTAAATCAATAAACAGCACCTCAGCGATTCGGTGAGACGACATTTCAAACACGCCGATGATTCAGTTTGGAAGATGATATCTGAACAGGAAATGACAGAAATGTACTGTGTGTGTGTGTGTGTGTGTTTCATGTTTGCAGGGTAAAACACTGACCAATCAGGTTGACGGAGGAGCTCTCTGCCTTCTCAAACACCACCTGACTGTTTCCGTGCAGCAAGCCGACCTCGATCTGTAGAGACGGGGAGAGGGGAGGGGAAAAAACACTTCACCTACCTATACATGATATACGTGCGGAACATCCAGTAAATACACATGAAAAAAAATTAAATACACAAACAAAATAAATGTGCTCGGATTCTCAAAGTGAGTCTCTGTCTGCTATATATATATATATATATATATATACACACACACATGTGCCACACTATTCATAAAACTTTTTTTTTTTAAAGGAATTTTTCTCTTCATATTTTCCATTATTACAAATGAAATTTCAATCACTGTTCATTTGAACATTAAACCAAAACAGCTACGTCATAGCACTAAATAAATAATAAATAAATAAATAAATAAATAAAGACCGTGAGAAATAACCTTAAGGGTTTGTTGTTTGTACCATTGTTTAAAATAATAATAATAATAATAATAACAACAACAAAACAGCCACTTTATATAGTGTATTAATTATTTTTTTTTATTTTTTTAATGAGCTATTTTGTAGTGCAATGATTATTTCTGGGCTAATAAAAAAATGATGATTTATTTAAGCAGTGATTATCGTCAAAAATTAGCATTTCCCAGGTAAAGAACATTACATTACATACTTCAGGACTATACAAATATTACAAATATACAAATATATACAAATATCTATAAACAGTCCGTACAGGGTTTCAGAGTTTCTTTTTGTTGTTGTGATTGTTGCGACCAAAAACCTTCAATTTTCTTGCGTATTTCTTAAAAATTTACGACGCAGCGTGTGGAGTTTCCTGTGCTTTTTTTTTTTTGGCGGGAAAACTACTCGAATCGGCGAAATCGCAAATCGCATGAGATAGTTCTGCGCGGTCTTTCGCAGTGACGTTTGTTGGTAAACGAGACCTTCGAGCCGTACTCGTACACGTGTTCGACGCACGTGGATCGAAGACGACTCGGGCTGAACGCCAAAACCTCGGCAAAAAATCCTGGAGGGACTGTATAGAGTTTTTTGTTTGTGTGAGATTAAACCATACTTTACTACTTTATGATGCGTTGGTAATGAATAATTGCGGTCAAAATTTCTGAAATTCTTAGCTTTTTTTTTTTTGCACAACTCAGGGGGGAATGAAACCCATGACACTTCCTGAACTGGATAGAGACCAGGATTTATTTATTTAAAACTAAAATGAGATACTTTATAGTATGGTTATAATCTAATGTGCTACTCCATGTCTTTTCCGGCATTTAGGAGTCTTTTGTATTTTTTGTTTTAAAACGACCAGCGATACAGCGTGATGATAATTTTGTAAAAACAATTCCAGGATCGTTCCAGATTTCTCCCAAAAGCATTATTTTATCAATATCTTACAAGTCGGAGGATCACCAACAACAAGCAAAGAAAATAAGATCAAAATCAAAATGGTGACTTTAAAATTGTATTTATTTTTTATTTTTTAAACCAGAAACGCTTTTAAGAGGGGAGTACATCGGCGTGGCGCGAAGGTGTATAGCTCGGACATACCTTGTTCTTCTTGCTGGAGCTCTGCTCGCCCCTCAGGATGCTGGGGTCCATCGCCTCCATGTCTTTGATTACCAACAAAAAGACCTTATCACAGAAGCTGAACACGAACTGAGAGGACAAACAGAATCAGAAGACTCGAACCAAACAATAAATGTAACTATAACCGGATAAAAATGACGCCATTATGTTCTTTACTTGATTTTTTTTTTTTTTTTAAAGTGTAATCAGTGGAACATCTTTACCTGCTGGCCCACGCAGAACGCCTGCGAGTTGAAATGCTGGATGAACTCGATGGCCATCTTGTCCGAGTCATAAGAGTTGCTGTCTACGTTCTTCTTCTGCAGGAAATCGATTTCCACCGTCGTAGTTCCAATGTACTGCTTGGACGAGTCGAAGGTGTAAATGCTGACTGCAAGAGAGAAACAAACAAAACAAACAAACAATCAAACAAACAAACAAACGTTTGTAGTCCAAGGTTTGATTTTTCTATGCCGTTAATGCAGCGAAATTGTGTGTAAACATGGGCCTTAAATCACATCCAGATCTTCATATTGTTGACTGATGGTGGGTGTACACCAATTACTATTGAACAGGAGTTTGAATGTGATTGGTCGATTCTGAACACTGCCACATATCCAATTATAAAAGTGCGCGCACGCTGATGCAAGCTGCGTATCAGTAATAAATCCATCGTGTAATCCTAGTCTGTGAGCTCTACCCCGGGTGATAAATGAGGACTCTTAATATTTCACAATGACGTGCAACGAACGTCATATTTCGGACAACGCGGTCCAGTACATAACGTGATGAAAGAGTTTTACCTTCAACATCTTGAGTGAGAGAGAGACCCGCCCATTTCCTCTGGAGGATAAAGAGAAAGAAAAAAAAATGAACAAGAATTCATTTACACCCGAGCTTTAACAGGAGCAGAAGATCGTTTTAAGTGAAGAAACTTTCTTATTGTCTAACACAGAGGTAGAACTTTCTCTTAGACTACGACCCTATTGTACACCAAATACATCGTCATCACAATGACATTTTAGTATTTATCAAAAACAATAAGAGATGCTCTGGGGAGGGGGAGGGGTTTTAGCTAGTGTTGGGTGAGATGAAGGAGATTCCAAAGCTTTTTTTTTTTTTTTTTTTTTTTTTTTTTAAAGACACCCGAAAAGACGCTAGCTCTAAAGCTACCTATGACGAAAGTGTTTCAGAAAGCGTCTTAGTAAAACGAACATGTAATAAGTAACATAATTAGTATTTGATAACGTAACATTTATAAAGCTGGAGACGGACGGATTTACGCGGAAATCGTTCGTACGAGTCTTTCATCGAGAAATTTTGGAATTCATTCGAAAATAAAAGGATTTTCAAGTATAAATTGCCACAAAAGACGACTACGTAATGTAAACCTTCGACTCGTATCATTTGCATGCATTACTGCACTTTTATATCTGGAATATACCGTCGAGTTTTCATTTTATTTATTAGCGGACTTATTTCTAGTTCTATCTGGAGTCTCTACCAAAAACACATCCTCATGCTCGTTCACTCGGTCGGGGGCGAAGAGTGCCAGCGAGATCATTTTGTGAGAACCAGTCGTTTTATTTTATTGGCATGAACCAACACAAATAATTTGTTTTATTTGTCTTAATTTAGGAGTTTAATTATATGACTAAAGAAACGGGGCAGTATAAATGGAGGACCTTCCGGGTCTGTCTGCGCCTTAATATCATCATTTTATTGGCATAGAATTGATTCAAAAGACCTTCCACGCTTCTCTTTTTCAGCCTTTCCCCTGATAGCTCATTTCGTGCTTTTAGCGGTCTGTCCTTACCTTTTATGGAGTTTTGTGGGCGTGACTAAATGCAAATGAGCCATGTCAGGAACGCGGATGATCGACGTACGCATGCAAGCACGAAGAAAAATCGGTTGCACGCGACTTCACTAAAAGATCGAAAAAGGAGGCGCGATATTTGTCATTTATAAACATGACATTGTTATAAAGCCCTTATGATGTCTTACATGTGTTATGAAGTCTTTATGAAGAGCTACAGCTCGTATGAGTCGTATTAAACGTGAAGTAAAGTCCTGATCAACTCCTTCACGTTTTAATGAGGACTTACAAAGATGCCTGCACTATAGAGATGATATTTTAGCAAAATTAATGAACAGTTCGAGAATTTAACGGCATGACAATCATATGACGATTTAAATCAGAGAGCGGATTTCAGATCCAAATCCCCTGAATTGTTTTAGGACGGTTCCAAATACTTATTCGTTTAACAGAACACGCACACGACACTATTTTGCGTTAAAACGATGTTCGTAAACGATAAACAAAAGACACGATTACGAAAGCTGCTAGACAGCGAGCTACACTCTGAGCTGATAAGATACTGGAGGTTTAGTGCAGGAGGAGACGAACTGATTTTAGAAGATAAGGTGTCATTTCAATATTCACTTTTCAGTGGAACCGTAATAAAGGCTTTTTAATTGTCTACACCTATAAATCATAATCAGCATGGCAGATCACGCCTCGACGAGGCACGTAAATAATACATCTCGCGTGGTGAATTTATTTAGAACTTCCTCATTCCCCACAAGAAATTCGTTCCTGGCTATGCCACCGTTCCAAAGAAATTCGAAGAAAAGCTTCACAAGCTGGTGCAGGACCAGATCTGAGAAACGTCTTTTTGTTTCCGAGCGCTCTTTAAAAAGAGGCCAAAAGAATTGGCATGTCAGGATCACTACTTGTGTTGGACGATGTATCGTCTGGGAAATAATCGCGATACACGATATTATTGTGATTTTAAGACCATTTAATCCCACTGATATAATGATAATGATAATAGAACAACATGATCCCGCGAGTACACCCTTTCAAAGAGCGACGAACTTTTGATTATGAATAATATAATAATATTCACGCACACACTGGAACTGGAACGTCAAAAACTCGTCTGCGTGGTCTGATGAAAATCTCCTTTAACGTTCAGTCAGTATTCCGCCGTGTCACGTTGATTCATTTGAGTGGAATCCGACTCGGACTACAACGGCGTGGAACGTTCGTCGAAGGCATTTTAGCCGACGAGAAAACGCAAAAATGAACCCGAATATTCACACGTTTTATACGTTGACTTAAACACGCATCGAGAAAAACGTGTGAAAACGTGAGGCCTTGCTGTGAAAACCTGATCTCCTGAAATAATAGCATTATAAGTTTTATAAGTAATACAACCGAGTGAATTCTTTACGCTTTAGTTCTTCATCGTGCGCGTGTTGGCGCGTTGTTACGCAAACGGCGTATTCACGACGTGACTTAACGTTCTACCGAGCGCCTTACTTCAGGTCGAGTTCACTTCAGGTTATTTTGCGCAGAAGCGAGGTGTAATATTGTGGTAAATAAAGGGTAAAGGCGTTTGGGAGGGGGTTGATGAGAGGGTAAAGGCGTTGGGGGGGGTTGATGAGAGAGTAAAGATGTCTCTGTAAAAGAGGGTCAGGGTGAGAAAGTTACTGTAGTACCTGAGAGTTGTGGCTGCAGCCATGTTTACAAAAGCAGGAGTAGAAGCAGGTAAAGAAAAAGACGAGACACGTGGTCGAGAGATCAGACACATGAACACCACGCGGATACAAAGCCGAGATCAGATTTTAAAATGGGACTGGAATGGCGTGCTTTAATAAGTTAGTCTCACGCTCAGGGTGTCCGCTGGGAGGCTCGGGTTACATGGAGTACTCCATGCGATTATTTCAACCGTAACATGTCATTTAAAGGTAATGAAAAAACATCAATATAAATAAATAAATAAATAAATAAATAAATAAAGAGATCAATAAACTCTCATTTAAAAGCCCTTTATCGTAAATGTTCAATTTTAATGTTGAGAAATTAAAACCTTTACCCACCAGCGGACAACCGAATACACGCTCTACAGTTCAATTACAGAAAAATAGACAGAAGTCTTAATAAAAAAAATTAAAAAAAAAACAACAACAACATGTGCAATTTTGGACTAAATCTACACTTTACACTACAAATCTACACAACACATTATTATTATTATTATTATTATTATTATTATTATTATTTAGAGATGCACCGATAGAATATAATCCGCCCTGATCATCGGACGTTTTTAAACTGTCAGTCAAAAGAGGGTGTGGATTTGGTGCGGTGTGTAAAGACGATGTCTCTTGTGTGGAATGACGACAAAACTGCAGTCTGTAATCTCTGTAAAAAAAGTTTCAGCGTTGAGTCAATTTTTTTTTGCCGCACTACTCATGCTGAATTAAAGGGCCAGTACACCGTTGAAAATGTTAAATGAAGACGAGTTGACAAAAAAAAAAGAAGTGTTGTGTTATATATATATATATATATTACACAGAAACATATATTTATAGAGTAGTGTATTTCATATCCAGTTAACGTAAATATATAATAAAGTTGATATTATATATGACCAGTTTGATGTTCAGTGATGAAGTAGAAATGCTTTTGTTAGTGGTGGATGAATGTGAGACTAACAGGAGGATTCTTACAATTCAGATAATGTTAATATGAATGAATAACATTCAATAAGTTAATAATCTTACGTTAATCATCAGAATTGAGTTCATGTTAATTAGACTCATGTGCTAATATTGATGAGACCCGTTACTGTGAAACAACTTGTTGAAATGGAGAGAATAACGTTTTTATTTGCATTTCTTTCAGAATTGTGGAATTAATTATTATTCATTTAAAAGAAGCCATAAAAGGCAGAACGATCGATATCCGTATCGGCCGATAATCAGTTATCAGTATTGGCTGAGAAATTTTGTTTCGGTGCATCTCTAGTTATTATTATTATTATTATTATTATTATTAATGATAATAATAATAATAATAATAATAATAATAATAATAATAATAATAATAATAATAATAAATTGTAATAATACTAATAATAAATAAATAAATAAATAAATAAATAAATAAATAAATATTCTACAAATAAACAGTCTAAAAAAATTTTTTATTATAACAATATACTTAAGAAGTCATTAAGAATAATTATGTTAAAATGTTTTTAAAAATCTAAATAATGATCTGGGTAAAGGAACTGCAGGTTACAGGAAATCATTTGCATTATTTAAAAAAAAGGCAAATAAAACGACAGGAGATGGGAAGAAGCAGAAACTAGAGAATAATTTTTTTAAAAAAAGTTAATGCCAAAAATAAATGCTCTTTTAAACATTGTGTGAACATAGTGTGTGTGTGTGTGTGTGTGTGTGTGTGTGTGTGTGTGGCAGGCATGTGTAGACCGTGCAGCCTACATGTGCGGCAGGCGTGTGTGTAGTGCATGCGTCATGCATGTGCGAAGAGTGTGTGGTATGTGTGTGGCATGCGTATTGTGTTTATGTAGTGTGTGCGGCGTGCGTGTTGTACCTGGGGTAAGCTGAACGCGAGCGTTCCAGGCACCACGCTCTGATGCGTCCTGACAGTGAAGACGTACTTGTGCGTGGGCGTGGTCCTGATCATCACATGCCTGGATTATTAGAAACATGTGCATTGTGTCATATGCAGGATATCAGTGCAGGAATAACTGCGTTATTATCGCTTTAATAATACGTTATAACAGTAGAACACTCACTGTCCTGACTTGTAGTCCTTCTCATTGGCTACCACACAGTTGGTCAGCGAGAGTTCGTCAGTCGGACATCGCGCCGCTTGCATGGTCTGTGAGGAACATTACAACCTTTAACGTCTCAATAAAAATGAAAAATAAAAATCTACGATCTCGGAGATCATTTGGTCAAATTTCTGGTGAATTTTTAAAATTTGCACAGGAAAATGACACACAAACCCATCTACAGTCCAGAGCTTCATGGCTGGCCTTCATTTGCATAACACAATCTGATTGGTTCTCGTATTTGATGATGCAATAACTCTTGCCGGTCACGTTTGTGATACTGACGCAGATTTTCCAACCAAACAACCGACCTCTTTCCTCAAAAGAAACTAAAATCCTAGAGATAAATGTATGCACAAATACTGGCCAGTTTATTAGGAACTGGAGGTTCCTAGTTTATTAGGAGCTAATTCCTGCAATTATCTAAAAATCAATCCAGTCACACATCAGACAAACAACGCGGAAAATCACACGGACACTTGGTGCGAAAAACAAACAAAAAAACACCGGAGAGGAGGTGGCAGTTCTGCGGTCAGAAGAGAACCGATTCGAGCGATGGTAACGAAGAATAACCGCTCTGTGCAACCGTGCTGAGCAGAAAAGCAGCTCAACGTGTCACATCTCCAGAGCAGAAAATCACGTCAGGTTCCACCCTCCCGTCAGCTAAAAAGAGGAATCTGACGCGACAGCGAGCACCGAAACTGGACAGACTGGATCACAGGATCACATTACATTCTTTTTAACTGGACTTCCTCACCACCGTGGCTCTGAGCATGGTACTGATGATGATGATGATGATGATGAGGTGAAGTTTTCTACAAGGAGATGTTTCACCTTTACGGAAGGCGTCTCGGTGTAAACTCAAGGTTTAATGCAAATCAAAGGGAAATACTTGGACACGTTTAAAGAGAGACGTTCCGGCGCAATGCCGGTCTCCTCTTAACGAGATCATGCCGACTTGATAGATCATTCTATTCAAAGAGATCTGTGATAAAACGACGATGCAAATCGAGACCGAATACCGATACCGAAATCTCACGTGGGACCAACAGTTTATTAGACTTAAACTAGACAGGTAGATATTATGGGATGTTCCCATAGGGAATTGGGGGGGGGTTCTCTAATTTGCATATTAATGCATATTAATAGCTTTTGCATTTTTTCATTATTATTGTTGAGAATGAAGGTGCAGAGTTGTTTTAGGGACATTTATTTTAGCTAAATGTTTCTGTTATTGTTCATGAAGTGTTTAAATGTCTTACAAAAGTGCATGCTGGAGTTTTATTTCATTGGCTGTATATTTACATCTTTAATTACTTTTATTCGGTTCTTTAAACAATAGCATTTACAGTAAGCTCTGTCTCGTGATAAACGGCAATAGTTTCACTTTAAAATGTTTATTTAAAAAGAAGAAATATAAAAAGATACGACAGCGGGCTGTTCTAGGGGTTATATAGACAGATGTACACACTGCTTCCCATTTAATCTGTGACGTGGTCACGTTAACGTTGGTTCGATCCCGAATCGCGCTCTAATTCATACCTAGGGCACTAGGTAGGGAGTACTAGGCGCCGTTTGTGTATCGCATGTAGTGCATTTATAAACAAAGTAGGCCGCTATGTGGGACAGAGCCGGCAACTTTAAGCCTCTAGCCTAGTCCTACGTTTGTATAAATTGATCAATGTAATTAATGAAGCCGTGTCATTATCGAAGGAGTTCAATTATGCATGGATTATATTTTCAAATGCTTTCAATCGATACTATATACTGGAATAATAATAATAATAATATTAGGGTGCCGCGTCATTAAATCATAAGACAGCTCGACTTCCGGGTTACGAGCTAGCCAGCTGGAAATATCCAATCTATATAACTATACACTGTTTTAACGCTACAATTTTTTAAATACATGTAAATATAAAATATACACACTCACCCTGCCAGCCATCTTGTTGTGTTTTTTGTCTGATCAACAGCGATTCTGCATAAACTGACAGCTAGTGATTAGCTCTCTAGCCGCTGACCGCAACTGATAAGGACCAATCCCAAATCACTCCAAAGTGCCTATATAAGTGCACTTTTATAGCGTATGGATGAACGGAGTCCTCGCCTGAAGGAACGCACTATAAGAACACATAGGAAGGTATTTGGAGCGAAGCCCCGGCGGGAGGCGGGGTCTCGGTGTCGATTGTAATGAGACTGCCAGCGTGTCAAAATAAAAGAAAGAGCTGCTTTATCTGGCGTGTCAAAATAAAAGCCGCGTTATACCGGAAAGAGCTGCTTTATCTGACGAATTTAATATTTATTATTATTATTATTATTATTATTAGATATAGACTTAAAAGTAAGATAGATAGATAGACAGACAATGTTAGATAATATTACTAGGATAAACTTCTTTTGAGAAGATATGAAATATAATGTCAGTACATGATGTGGAAAATATTAGTCCATGCTTTCATCACCTCTAGACTAGATTACTGCAATGCCTCACTGTCTGGATGTTCCACTAGGAGCATAAACAAGTTCCAGTTACTCAAGAATGCAGCTGCTAGAGTCCTAACTAGAACCAGAAGATACGACCACATCGCCCCGATCTCATCCACACTGCGCTGGCTCCCAGTGAAATCTCCCATTGATTATAAAACACTTTTATTGACCTATAAAGCACTAAATGGTCTCGTGCCACATTACCTGTGTGAACATTTGGTCTTTTATGACCTGCCACGCCTTCTTTGGTCGAAAGGTGCAGGCTGTTTGTTGGTACCTTGAATAGTGAAGGCTACAGCAGGGGGAAAAGCTTTCTCTTATAAAGCCCTAGAGTTATGGAACAGTCTTCCTATTAGTGTTCGGGACTCAGTGTTGAAGTCCAGGCTTAAAACTGAAGATGGTACCCCTTAGACATCGTGATGATGCCTTTGGACTGAACAGTTTTGCACTCCGGTCTCCATCAGTGAATAGCGGAGACGTTCAACAAAACAGCCTTCATGTAAAAAACTAATGAGTTAACAGTCCTGGTTACACGATTTGATCATGTAGTATTAGTACATTTACAGAAGGGATTGACGGATTTATTTATCGATAATCGCAGTATCCGGTGTCACCCAGATGAGGACGGGTTCCCTTCGGAGTCTGGTTCCTCTCAAGGGTTCTCCCTCATGTCGTCTCAGGGAGATTTTCCTCACCGCCGCCGCCTCCGGCTCGCTCGTCAGGGATGTATATGTTTCTGTAAAGCTGCTTGGTGTCTGTATGACTTTTTTTATGTCCATTGTTAAAAGCGCTATGCAAATAAAAACTGAATTGAACCGGATTAAGCATCCTTTCCCTTTAAATTGTACATAAAGCAGAAAACACCGCACACCATCCACCTGATTCGTGGTGTGTATCTCACAGAGAGACGACCGCTCCAAACTCATAACACAGTAAAGTAAAAAGAGTAATGCCTGTTAACAGTATACACTGAACTACACTCTACACATGAACACACAACATACACAGAGTGGATTTTATGTTGTTTTCGTGCTTTCCATTTCGATTTTAATTGAAGCAGGTCAAAAATCAACGAGGACTTGCCGTTGTGGCACTGTGAAACTTTAACCACAAACATCTTTTTGAGTGTTTTCAGTTCCAGTTCCACTCAGCAGGGCATTATGGGAAACGCGGCAGATGTGAACGAGTCACTAAGCAGGCCTGAAAGGAATTCACCTGAAAGCCGGATTTCCTCATACCGTGTTCCTGTGTAATTACTGGCATTTAAACTGACACATGTATATGTACATACACACATATACACACACACACACATACACACACACACACACACCGTGTAAAAAGAACACGTTTTAATAAGACAAGAAGTGTAGTCGGCGCTGTGGTGATCTCTGTACTGCAGCATGTTGCTTAAAACGAATCGTAACTGATCGTCTCTTCTTCTCGTCACGTTAAGTAAAAAAACAACCCAAAACGGCAGCGTGTGTATCGTGCGATCACGAGCCAGACCGTGTCTTCTCGGTCATGGCGCCGGCCGCCTGGATGACGCGGTAACGTTCTCGCAGGTTTCTCCGTCGCATGTGCTCGCTGGTGATTTCCAGAACGTTCGTCACGGGGAACCAGCCTTTCTGACCGTCGGACAGACGAATGCCCTCGTACCATCCTGAGGAGCGAGAGACAGAACGGAAAGAACAGGAAGAGGAAAGCGTTGGTTAACAGCAGGGCCGAGCGACACGAAACAAAGAAATGTGTTCAGTGCAACAGCGAAATCGGAGGCGTGTTTTCACAAAAAAAGAAATAAATAGATAGATAAATAAATAAATAAATAAATAAAACGTGTGTCAGAAGTATCTCTGTGTAGTATAGCGAGGGGAATCAGAATCTAACACTATGAAAGTTATTATATTTCTCATTGACACATTGACACCAGCACAAATCAGCACGTACAGGATTTCATGGAGATTTTTGTTGCCAAAAAACGCTTTTATTTTAAAATTTGCAACTTGCAGTGTTTATTGTGCTTTTTTTTATTTTCCCTTTGCAGAAAACTACTCGAATCAGAGAAATCGCCATCGCACGAAATTCTTCTGCACGCTCTTTCAGGGTGATGTTTGTCGGTAAATGACGTCAAGTGACGTGTCTCGGTCCGAATCTGCGGAAAACACATTCCGGATATCGGATGGTGTAACAAACGGAATTGGGCTTGGAAAAGAAATTTCTCTCTGGAAATGGAAATGTTTCAGAAAGAAAGAGACTTTACTGTTGATTTTTTATTTCCCTTTTGTTAGGATTGATTTTTTAAATTTCTCTATTTTATACCTGATTATATTGATCTGAACGTGATGGAAAAAAAAAACATTCTGAAGCTTCGTAGCTTTTAAAGAAAACAATATCAGATGGGTTTCACTATGGGTTAATAAAAATGACTAATAATTAGACGGATTATTACGTATACACAATATAGTGTCGAAATGAAAATACTGAGCCTGACGTGTGAATAGATTATTCATAAAATTAAATACACTTATTTACAATAAAAGGCGTCTTTGCATGCAGAAAAGTTTCCGAAGCCCTGATCAGCATACCGTATCATTATCGATATTTCTTTAATGCTTCAAATCTTCATCTCTTTTTCTCGTATTCGGATTAATAAACCAGGAAGTGGGCGTGGTCCGTACTGGAAGTTTGTTGTCCGTTTTCATCTCCTGAACCAGACGTTCTGTGGATCGTCAAGCAGGTCTTCTGTCTAACGTGACCTAATGTTCCAAAACAACGACGTCTTTCCCGAATCGAAAGCCTACGACGAGACCCACGTAAGGATGTTTTATCGGGTTTACGTTTGAAGTTTTTGCGCTCGATACGTTCCAAAAGCATCAGAAACGTTCTCTGGACACGATGTCAGGATTTATTATCAATCTCACAGTGCCGCCGCCGCCAGTCAAAATGGCGTCCTGTACGCAGCATGATTTTCTGACGAGATTTTATTGGAATAGCGGTCATTTAAGAACGACAAGAAACAAGGCACAAGTTCACAATACCTTTCAATTGAATGAGAACCAAAGAAGGTTTCGGAGACCCAGTAGAGATGTTCGGCTCCGTGCACGGCAAGAGAGCTTTATGTGTGAGCTTTATGGGGCAATAAAGAAACGCAGATCTCTTTTGATTGAACAGAAATAGGGTTTTAGTTTGGAGCATAGTAAAGTAGTCTGCTCATTAGCAATGAACTTGGTTCCATGAGCCGGGTTTCCAGGTTTCGCTTATAATACCCGGATGCAGATAAATATACTGCGAATCCGAAACTGGCACCACTGTTTACTTGTTTCACAGGAAAACACTGAAGAGAAAAATTCTCTGTTTAAACCAAATAAAGTACTCAAATATTTTCGGTTACACCTCCAGCATATCGTATACCTCCACTGCACATCAATTCAATTCAATTCAATTTTATCAGCATCAGCAATCTCGCATCAGCAATCTCGCATTATTAAGCCACATATGACGGTCATAACCAAATAATTCGAAGCTCACGAACAGAATGAACCTAAAGCCTTGCCGTTCAGGGGCATTCTCCGTTCTTCCTCCTTTTCAAAACGTCTTGAATACTTCGCATTTTGTTTTATCAAGATGTCCGTTTCCCGTCAGAAAAAAAAAAAAAAACAGTCTATTAATATTTAACTCATCGTACACATTTAAAATACATGCAGTTCGACATACATGTTTAGACACGTTTCTGACTAGGAACAACCGTATGAATCGAAATGTTTCGTTTAAAGTGCGAAAAGAGAAGAAAGAGCGTCAGAAATCGTTCGGTTTTGAAGTTGCAGCATGAACCCTGTCGCTCAGACACGAACGCTACTTCAGGCTGAATAGAATTATTTATACCGACAGTGTGGTGTGCATTACGTCACTGCGGTGTGTATTACGATAGAGCGCGCGAGTCTGGTTATAATATATAGATATTATAATATATATCTGGTTATATACACCACCTTCGTTGGTTTTGCGGATGACGTTGATGATTTCCGGGGGGTCCAGATTTAACTCATCAGCCTGCGTCGCTACGTACTGCTCTACACACTGCACCTGTGGACAGTCTACACAAACATACATGTATTTAAATATTATTATCATGACAGACACACACGTACACGGGATATAAAAAGTCTACACACCCCCGATCAAATGTCGGGTTTGTGTGACGTAAAATAACGTAACGAGATAAAATCATGTCAGAACTTTTTCCACCTCTTAAAAAATAAAAATGTAAAAAAAATAAAATAAATCACAATACCCTGGGTGAGTAAGTGTGCACACCCCTAAACTAATGCTTTGTGGAAGCACCTTTTGATGTGATTGCACACGCTCGGTCCTTTTGGGGACGAGTCTATCGGCGTGAAACATCGTGACTTGCCGATATTTTCCCCGTTCTTTCTTGCAAAAATATACCGTCAGATTGTGAAGGCATCTCCTGCGCTTCAGGTCACCCCACAGATTTATAGTTGGATTCAGGTCCGCGCTCTGGCTAGGACAGTGAGAAGCATGGATCTTCTTTTCTTTTGTTGAATTGGACGTATGGTTTGGGTCGTTATCGTTCTGAAAGGTGACATTCCTTTTCATGATCAGCTTCATGATCAGGTTTTTGCACTTAAATTGACAGGTATTTGTAGCGATTTATAGTTCAATTGTTTCTTCACCTTGATAGCTGAAGAAAAGCAGCCGCAAAGCACCATGCTGCCACCACCGTGCTTCACCGTGGGTGTGATGTTTTTTTTGTTTTGTTTTGTTTTTTTTTAAACATACCGTATGGAATTATGGGATAATTATACCTTTTGGAATTGGTCTCATCAGACCAGAACACATTTTGCCACGTGGTTTGGGGTGATTTAGTTGAGCGTGGATGTTTGTTTTTTTTCCCCTGTGAGAAAGGGCTTCCGTCTAGCCACCCTACTCCATAACCCAAGACATGTGAAGAATACTTGTCAGATATTCCTCCAGTTCTTTTACTGTTTTAATAAAGAATAGTTGTGTTTTTTCATTATAGCTCTTCTTTCCTTTCCACACTCTATCTAATTACGAAGACTTACTGGAAATCCTTTTTGTTTACTGTTGTGGAACATTTCATGCCACCGGCCATATGAAATAAACCTGTGACGTGAAGCAAAGGCAAGAAGTTTTAGGTGTGCGTCATACTGCATGAGAAAAAGCTTAAGCTTAAATAAGAACGCTTCCTGTTGAAGACTCAGTGAATGAATGTGGATTCGGTAGTGTCAAATGTTGGCTTGCTGAGATGTGGAGAGAGCTGTGACCCTGCAAAAGATTATACAGTATGTAAATGAATAGGCGAAGGCCTTGAAAGTGAGTTCCTGTTGAAGTCAAAAAGTGTGTCAACACGTTTCTGTCTACGTCTCGGTCCTGTTTTATGTTTCAAATGTGTGCGAGTGAAAACGTCTAAAGTGTGAACTGTGAACTAACGTGAATGGCCACTAGCCATATCTCCCTGCAGTTCTTGCCTGGTTTCCTACTGAAGCTAAGCAGGGTTGAGCCTAGCCGGTTCCTGGTTGGGAGACCTCCTGGGGAAAACTAAGGTTGCTGCTGGAAGTGGTATTCATGAGGCCAGCAGAGGGCGCTCACCCTGTGGTCTGTGTGGGGCGTAATGATCCAGTAAGACGGACACACTATACTGTAAAAACAGCAGTCCTTCGGATGAGACGTTAAACCGAGGTCCTGATTCTCTGTGGTCGTTAAAAAAAAAAATCCCACGCCACTTCTGGTAAAAGAGTAGGGGTATAATCCCCGTGTCCTGGAATTCCTGGCAAAATTCCACCATTGGCCCTTCTCAATCATGACCCCCTAACAATCCCCATCTCTGAGTTGGCTACATCACTCTCTTCTCTTCTCCACTAATAGCTGGTGTGTGGTGGGAGTTCTCGCGCAATATGGCTGCCGTCGCATCATCCAAGTCTATGCTACACACTAGTGGTTGGAGAGGAGATCCCCCCACCCCCCCAATACTATGTAAAAGTGCTTTGAGTGTCTATAAAAGCGCTATATAAATGTAAGGAATTAATTAATGGCAGAAGAAAATCCCAATGTTAAGCCTAACAGCTCTAACTGAGGGTGATATGGCAAGTGAACTCCTTGACATTATCGAGAATGCATCGGAGTTGATGCGAATTGAAGAGGAGTCGAAAATCATTGTGGAACACGGAGGAAGCCAAGAACGCACATGAGGAAACAGGAATACGCAGAGACACGTCAAGAAAGCCTTGGTGGCTTTCTCGCATATTCGCAGGCACAAAGAGATCCAGAGTCCTAGTTTGAAACGGGCAGAAGATCCAGAGTTTATGAGTCACTTGTCTGCTTTGAGTGATGTCGTCGGAAACGAGAGGAACATGCGAGGGGACACTGTGAAGGCTGTTTATACGGAAATCAAGCTAAAACCTCAAACGACAACTAAAACAACAGTTCGAGTCCAAAGCGAGTCTAGAACACCAACTTAAAGGCCACGCGAATTTGGAAAAGCAGCTTCAACAACAGCTTGAGGCGAAAGCAAGTTCAGTTCAGACCAACAGCTGTCACGGTTTAAGACTAGACTGTCCAAGCCGGAGCCTCCTCGCTCTCCTGAGCACCCCACTTTACACCCGTCCTTACGCACCACCTAGTTCCCCCTCCTTACTCTGAGGTGAGCTCAGACCAAAGACATGCTCTAGAGATGAAACTGGTGAACTGCAATAATCTTGGGGAAAAGGGACAAAGCAGAAAAAGGTCGCCACCTGCCTCTCCGGATGACACGTCGTCCTGGACCAGAAATGAGTAGAGAAGAAGATGAAGAAGAAGCCTTTGTCACATATACATTACACATGATCACAGTGAAATTATTTTCTTCACATATCCCAGCTTGTCAGGAAGCTGGGGTCAGAGCGCAGGGTCAGCCATGATACAGCGCCCCTGGAGTAGAAAGGGTTAAGGGCCTTGATCAAGGGTCCAATAGGGGCAGCTTGGCAGTGCTGGGGATTGAACCCCCAACCTTCTGATCAGTAACCCAGAGCCCCCACTGAGCCACCGCTGCCCTGCGAGGCAGTGAGAGTGAAATGGATGAGACTGAAAGTTAAATTGGATCAGAAGACGAAGCAAGGCAAACCAAAACAAGAGTCCAAGGTTGAGCGATATTGCACCAACATCGAGTGGCTGCTCCTGCTGACATCGAGAAGTGCAAAAATATCCGAAACATCCCAGAGAATTCATCGACTCCGAGGCATTTACAATCAACAGACATGATGATTCTGAATGCTTTACTGACTCAGTGAGAGTCAGTAACTCATTGAGACTCTGTACTGGCTTTCTTAGCTTTCTTTGTGGACCATGGCTTCAGCAGTCAGATGTGAAGAACCAGTTATAAAAAGGGCGTGCACACTTATGCAACCAGGTTACTGTAACTCTTATTTTTCCACTCACCCCAGTCTTCATATATGACCTCCTCCTGCTCTCGGTTTGGATCCTCAGGGTTGGGGAACGCCGCCAGCCATCTGTGCATATCAGACCTGGGTGGAGATGTAAAGAGCTTCAGGTCATGTGACCCATCCTTCAGAAATAGCAGCTAACACACAACACACAGTAGCTCCAGCTACATGTAACTGTGTGTGTGTGTGTGTGTGTGTGATTTTGGAACTGAAGACCACGATTTATGCTACATTTGTCAGATTCTCTTACACAAATAACCTTGTATTATGTGGCAAGTGTAAACCCGTTTGGAAAACCGACTTCCTGGTCTGGAAGCTTGTTTGTGTTTGGTTTGTGCATTTATATTTCACAGTATTTTTATCCTGGATAAACAGTCTAATCTGTTACGTGGCGATAAAGCCCAAGGTCTGCGGTTTAAAAAGGTACGACTGGCTAACCTTACCGAGATTTTTCCAGCGTTCGCTAAGGTCATACAGTCAAGAAATTAGCTGCCTTGGTTAGTGACGGCACTTTTCTCACTCACGTTGGTTTGCTAGTTATAATACCAGTACAACGAGCAACAGAATTCCGAAAGAGGGTTCGTTTAAAGAGTTCACAGCCGTCAATCACCTCATCGACCTTTTCTTTATCGCCCGGTAACTCCTATAAAACACAACTTTATCGTAAGGAAAAATAATGGCGGAGAGATTATGGTCAGCTGACCTTGTAAAACCAACAGAACACTATTCCTGAAAATAATTGCAATGGAGATGCGACTTATCTTAAAATGAAAGTCTCCAATCGGTAACATGGGAGTGGGCGGGGCCTCGGAGACATTTTCGCTTCATTTTTGACTCCCTATCATGATGTCCACCCCTATAAACACGGTCATAACACACTATTCCCTTTTCCAATCGTCGCTTGGTGAAGAAGAAATGTTTGGAGTTTATTCCTTTGGTGGAGTTTGTTGGCGAAGTTTTTTTTGTGACTTTTCAGAACTTTGATGCTGGAATACGTCACTTCCTTAAACTGATAGAGCATTATTCTGTCTCTATACACCATCTCCATCATTAGAAGTCATTAAGAGTCTTCACTGTTCTCCCTATTTCGCTCGTTAAGCTATTGTCAGGTTGTTTTGATTGGGGAAGGGGGCGTGGCATGACGTATCTTTAACGCTATAGGCTGTCACGTACGTCAGTCGAGCACATCAACACGCCGTCACTCCGTACTTCCTGTACAAATACATTTACACATCTCAACCAAACCTTCCCAACACATTTCCTCTCTCATCTATAAGAGCTGTTGAATTATTTACATGCCAAGCTTTTTCTCGCTCATGAATTAGCTACAGGATGTGTAGCGCTTACTCGGACGGCGCTTTAAAGAGCCTCTCCATCATGCGTCCCTGATGGTTCTCCAGCAGCGTGAGGCAGAAGCAGTTCTCCAGATTCATACTCATGGCCTGCTCTCCCATGGCGTGAACCTGCACCAGAGACCGGTGGGCGTGGTCAATCACCACGTAGCGCTCCGAGCTGCAGCACAACAACAGACGGGTAAAAACACACATCTCTATCCGGTTACTTTAGCAGGACTGGAGCTCCAAAAATAGGTGCTCACACTGGATTTTCACCAGTGTGGAGCAAAATCAGGTGGACCTAGTGATGAGAGTCGGATCGTCGGAGTTATTCCGACCAATAAGAGTCGAGTTACTCGACTCCCAAAAGACTAGTTTGCATTTTGTTTGTAAACTCAAAGGCAGTTGCTTTAAGACTGCACAAGACGCTCGGTTTCCCAGTCAGATTTCCTTCAAATGCAGCACTAAAATGTCAATAATCCATATTCATATTACTCGATATTATACATTTGTTTTTGTAGTGATCTCGCAATACTAAATAAAAAGATGATGTTGCGGAAAAAAATCTGCTTTTGCAGCAAATATTATAATAGTAGCTCAATGTCTGAGGGGAAACCCCGGATCTGGCAACCAAAAGATTTTTTTACTCTTTTGTTACATTTGCCTCACATCAGATATTCAACTTCCTGAATTTAGCGTTGAATAAAGGGACATTTTTAAACCCAGATCCGATAAAACGCAGACCGCAGTGTCTTCCCGGACATCTAATTTACATATTCTCACGCAGGTTACAGACATCAGTGAAAATCAACATGAAAATAAAAACGTCTGCACGTCGTCTCAAGCCTCTCACCCTTTCTTGGTGGCCAAGATGAGCAGGTCGTTGAAGAGGAAGAGGTAGACGGGCATGAACTTGTTTTTAATATTAAACAGGGTTGCACCTTTGGCCATCTCCTGCAGCTCTCCTCGCTTCTCCAGGAAACGGTTCTGCGAGATGATCGGCACGGCCTGAGGAGAACGAAAACACAGGCAGCTTTAAAATACAGCAATGACGGAACGGCATCTTAATTAACGTCGCAGAATGACCGCCGATACGAGGTTTTAGATTTGTATTTCATTTTTTTGCTTCATACCGAGGGAAAATGTTTTATTTTCTACTTCTACTTTTAACAGTGTAAACAGAATACTGGTCATTACTATTGTTCTTTAAACCTTTAAATCAGAATAAGACCCTCCTGAGTCACTCGAACTGGATTGAAGCAGTTTAAACCAGATTTTTTTTAAATCTACATAAATACAGTTTAAAATGATTATTTGTTTGTTTAACTAAAAAAAGACCTGCTTTGAGCCAATTGGTTCATTTTACTGAAGCTCACCCACGATTGTGGTTTATTAATAAAGGAACGTACGCATCACGAATCAGAATAATAACAACATGATTAATTGAACCCGAGCTAGAAAATTGAATTCCTATGCGTTCATTTAAGGTAAACGTATACATATAGGTGCAAATTAATGACATCACCATAAGTATAATAATATCGCACTTTATGTTACGAATAATAGTCATGCTAATAAAAATAAAAGTAATATTAAAATACATTTAAAAAAAGATGGATGGATGGATGGATGGATGGATGGATGGATGGATGTCTATCCCAGGAACACTGGGTGTGAGCCAGGAATACACCCTGGATGGGACGACAATTTAATCCAGGGCAACATGCGTGCGTACACACACACACACACGCACCTAGGGGCGACTTCGAGTCACCAGTCCACAGACTGGCCTGTTCTTGCGAGTTGGGAGGTAACCGGAGAACCGTGAGTATTCTCCATACAAACAATAACCCGAGCTCAGAATCGAACCCGAGCCCCTGCAGCTATGAAATGGCAACTCCAGTAAGCATGCCTACAGTATTTCCAACATTAAAGGTCACACGACCTTTACTCAGGACGTTGACGGGAAATATGCGCGTCTCTGTACACGTCAGTCTCACCTTCAGCTTGTCAAACTCCAGCATCTTGTTGATCTCTATGAGCTCCTCCATCTGTTTCATCTTCCCAACCTGGGTATTACATTCATCTATAATCTGTGTGTGTGTGTGTGTGTGTGTGTGTGTGTGTGTGATTACGGGAAAGAAGAGAAAGAAAAGTATTTTAGAATTCATGCAAAACACGCCGCATGAAGCAACTGCAGTCTGTCCAGACCACAAAGACTATTTCATACTAGCAGATGTCTTCGGCTATAATTAACTTGAAATGCGAACTGAAACACCGCGAGCGTGTAACCCCGCCTTTTCTTTCATGAAATATCCATCCCGCCTTCTACAGTACGTCGTCGCTGAAGATATGTTCTTTTACATATTACATAATTCCCCAAACACGCTCATTAGTTAGAATTCTCAGTTGCTAAACACGTTAGATACTACTCTGAGATTAACGATAGGAAAAATTTAATGGGGGGGACAAAAAAAAAACAGCGTCCGGGGTGGCGATCTGGGACGTCAGGACATCAACCCTGGTGTGATGTTTACCTTGGACACAGCACCCAAAGCTTTTGAAGCCATCTCTTCCTGTTTGGTGCCCACGGCGGTTCTCTTCAGGATGTTCTAATAACAAGAAATCTATGTTTACTGTACATTAACTTCATAAAAGTGATCACAAAATGATCAAATAGTGGTACACAGCAAGTTCAAGTATTATGGAAAAATCAGGAAGAGAGAAACCGTTGTATAATGTCTATACATATATAAATACGAGGAAGCAGAACACGACGACGCATCGTCTGTCGTTCGCTTTGATGTGCGTTCAGGCATTGAGATTACACTTCCTGGCGTGACACATGCATGCATTCTTGGTGACGCCAGGGTCTACATCTGTTCCAGCAACATTCCACAACATTTTGTGGAATGTTCTACACATGCCGGTTTGTCTACCTCAGTAAGAATCTTGATGCGTGTGATACGCTGGAAGGGCAGGAGCAGGAAGGATGTAAAGGGCAGCCGCTGGCATACGGGGGCCTCCTGCAGATGAGCAATCACCGTCGCAAAGCCCACGTTACTCTGCCTGGGAGAGGAAATGACCCACAAACCCATCAGACCATACAACATACCGTACAGCAGAAATGACAGACTGTGATTCTTTATTAAAAGGTGCAGTCTGTAAAATCTGATTCTTTATTAAAGGTGCAGTCTGAAATTTTTGGCTCTTCATTTAAATGTGTGGTTTGTAATTTGCTGTTATGAATTAAAGGAGCAATCTGTAAATTTTGATGCTTTATTAAAAGGTGCAATCGGTCATTTTTGGCTCTTCATTAAATGTGTAGTTTTCTGTTATTCATTTAAGGTGCAGTCTGTAATTTTTTATTTTTTTTTATCCAACACGCAGTTTGTAATTTTCTGTTATTCATTAAAGGAGCAGTCTGTAAATGTTTGGTTCTTCATTAAAGTTGCAGTGTGAAATTATTATTTTTTTTTTAATCTTCATTAAACGTGCAGTATGTAATTTTCTGTTATTCATTAAATGTGCAGTCTGAAATGTTTGGTTCTTCATTAAAAGGTGCCATTTTGAATTTTATCTTATTCTTTAAAAGGTGCAGTCTGTGATTTTCAGTCCTCCCTTACACATGCCGGTTGGAATTTTCTCTTGCTCATTAAATGGGCAGTCTGTCCATTTTGGTTTTTCCACTAAAAGTTCCATCTGTAATTTGAATTTCTTCATTAAAGCTGAAGTTTGTAACTTTTAAAATACTTCCAAAGGCGTCATTCTACACTATTAAATATAATGTAGAATAATCTACATGTAGAATCTTTCTGATGTCCAAAACAACCCAATATCCCCAACATTAGCTTGCTTAGCTAGGTGGGTTTTTTTGGTGGGTTGATCAGTTGATCAGTGTCTTGATTTGTATCACAATAAGAATTAATAAATGATATTTATTTATTTATAAACATGTATGTATTCGGTCACTTCTATCAAAAAAGAAAAAAGAAAAGAAAGAGAATGCAGAGAAAATGAAGCAGTGGAAGTGAGGAGTCATGAAGGATATGGTTATGACTGGAATAACTTGCTTTTATTATTACTGTAATTATGACCAGGTAGGGAGTTTAAAATGAAGAAGTCATGTGATAAATCCCTAGAATTGTTGCTAGGCTACAAAGTTGATAACGTGGCAAAACAGTGACGTGAGCATTTAGAAAAAAAAATAATTAAAATAAATATTTAAATAATAATGATAATAAGTGATTTGTTAATGATTTAAACTTAAACGTGACATGATTTAATTACACAACCAGGAAGAAAATGTAATGATCATGTGATATGAAAAGTGTCATGTCATCTGGCTAGTTTATTCATTCCTTCATACATTTTCCCAGACCAGAAGTAAGCCCCGCCCCCAGCTGAAATGGAGTTGGACAGGTAATATACAGTGGCAAGAAAGAGTATGTGAACCTTTCGGAATTTCATGGTTTTCTGAAGGAATTTGTCATAAAATGTGATCTGATCTTCATCTACGTCAGGGGTATTGACAAATATAATGTGCCTAAAATAATAACACAAAATAAATTCTGATCTTTCATGTCTTTATTATACATACATAGTGCTTGTGGGAAAAGTATGTGAACCCTTGAGTTAATGACCTCAAAAAAGCTCATTGGAGTCAGGTTTCTGCACACCTGGAGTCTGGTTAAGAAAATGAGTGTGGAGGTGTGGACTACAGCTACTTTAACTGATAAAAACCCCTCAAACTTTTTGGAGTTTGCTCTACACAAGAAGCACACGCTTATGTGAGCCATGCCTCGCCAAAAAGAGCTTTCAGAGAATCTACGATCAAGAATAGTTGCTTTACATAAAGCTGCCAAGGGTCACAAAGTGATTTCAAAGACTTTAGAACTTCACCAGTCTACAGTTAGGCAAACATTCTCAAATGGAGACACTTTGGGACTGTTGCTACTCTACCAAGAATTGTGCGCCCAGTCAAAATCACACCAAGAGCACAACGAAGACTCATCAATGAGGTAAAGAAACAACCCCCAATGACAGCCAAAGATTTGAAGGCATCATTGGAATTGGCTAACATCTCTGTTCATGAGTCTACAATATGCAAAACATTGAACAAGCAGGGTATCTACAGCAGGACACCACGAAGGAAGCCACTGCTTACTAAAAAGAACATTGCTGCATGCATGAAGTTTGCAAAAGAGCACACTGACACTCCACAGCGGTATGGGCAAAATGTTTTGTGGACTGATGAATCTAAGATTGCACTATCTGGAAAAACCACAGAGCGCTACATCTGGCGTAGAAAGGGCACGGCATATCATCATGAAAACATCACCAACCGTAAAGTATGCTGGAGGAAACTCATGATTTGGGCCTGCTTTGCTGCATCATGGCCTGGCCAGATTATAATCATTGAGGGGAAGATGAATTCCCAAGTGTATCAGACAATTCTTCAGGATAATGTGAGAATGTCTGTACGTCTGCTGAAACTGTGTAGAAGTTTGGTGATGCAACAGGACAACGACCCAAAACACCGGAGCAAGTCCACAACAGAATGGCTTCAAAAAAATAAAATCCACCTTTTGGAGTGGAGTAAGAGCCCAGACCTCAACCCAATAGAGATGCTATGGAATGACTTGAAGAAAGCCATAGACATGAGACATCCAAAGAATATGACCAAGCTAAAGCAGTTCTGCAGGAAGAATGGGTTAAAATTCCTCCTGAACGATGTGCAGGTCTGATCTGGTTGAGGTTATTGCTGCCAAGGGGCGGTCAACCAGTTATTAATTCTAAGGGTTCACTTACTTTTTCCACTGCCATTTTGAATGTTGAATGAGTGTGTTCAACATTATATTGGTCAATACCCCTGACTTAGATGAAGATCAGATCACATTTTATGACAAATTTATGCAGAAAACCATATAAAGGGTTCACCTACTTTTTCTTGCCACTGTATTTCTTTTCAACGGAGTTGAGAGATTGGGTTGGTTTGGGGAAATTCCCTGCAGTCGACTTGGAAGTGGCCCGAGTATGAAGCTCGAGCGCTGCTAAAAGTGTTTAAGTGTACTCACTCGCATGACATGATTTTAAATAAGATGAATGTTTGTCTATGTATTTAATGAATTTACATACTTCCCAGTGTTTTTTGTTTTGTTTTGAACTTTTTAGGCAGTAGGATTTGCCTGTCGAAACATAACTAAAAATCAGAACCCTAAATACTCGAAATTATCTCGCAAATTCAAACACCGAATTGATGTCAATTAGTACAAAGTTATATGAAGCTTGTAAGCTGGCAAAATTGTTCAATTGTGGATTGCGTACATTTAAACTCCACCTCTCTTTACTTTGTGGGCATGGGCGTAAACGTGGAAGATGAACTTCAGTCTAATATTTTTATCAGCAGAGGGACTAAGAGTTACATACCGCCGCTTTAATTTCAGTGCAGTGTGTTGAACGAATAGAAATATAAACAGGATGTACATTTTGGAAGTGTTAAGTGCATTATATATTTGTCATGATTCTTACATAAGCGAGCTGAAGGTCTTCTCCTGGTAAATCTGGTTCCGAATGTAGTCGATGTACGCGGGGAAGTTGTGCTGTGCGTGGTAATTAATGATATCACAGATGTCGGTGAGGAGTAAACTTTCATCCAGCCGGTTCTCCAGGTCCTTAAGAAACCTGAGAGATTCAGCCATGTTTCAGTTTAGCCAGTCTGTCAACACTGAACACAGACTTTTACTCAGCAAGGCAAAATGCCTTACTGTTTTAAAAGATTCGTTTCAGTAAATGTCTCTCTGACTCACTTCTCGCTGACTTCTCGGATGCGCAGGATGTTGGAGAAGAGTGTCTTTTTGTCTCGGTTAATAAGATTCTCGCTGAGTTCTCGCGACTCCATAAAATGGTCGGTCAGGACGCGCAGGGAACGCAAGTACGACACTTCTGATGTCAAAACCTCGAACATGCTCTGGACACAAACACAAAAGCAGGTCATGGTTATCCATCCACACGTCCTGTGTGTTTAAAATCATACAGCAGGGTTAGGAAAGGTTAGATCCCAACCTTCTGTCACCGGAACCGCTTTAACTTAAATTATGGGCTTTAAATAACCCCTGTGAATCACCATTCACTGATACTCCAGAAAGCAACAAGATGCATTAAGAGCCAGGGGGGTGTAAACTTTTGAACAGGATGATCGGTGTAAATTATTATTTTGTTTAATAAAGATGTTATTTTTTTCAGAAGCTACATAAGATCTTTTCATGGTTCCCAGAAGACAAAATACTAGCAATTTACACTGGTCATCCTGCTTAAAAGTTTACCCCCCTCACATATGTTATGTGAAATAGTTTATTCAGGGCAGGACTAAATATAAAAACTAAATGCAGTTTTTATGATTCCTTGTTTTTTATTTAAATTATTAACATTTTGCAGATTCTGCAGACGTGTATAAATTTCACGGACCTCAATTGTACTATCTCAGCAGTTCCTATTATACTGCAATATTCAAATCTGTCTTACTTCCACTTCCAAAACAGGAACTAAAGACTTCATCATTTTCCCCCTCTTTTTCTGTTTTTCATCACCTCCTGGTACTTGCACTCCTCTGGTGTGATGCTGTTCAGGATACCGCTCTCCCGGACAGTAGGCTGGTCCTGCCACAGCGTCCTCTGGAAGGAAATCGGACTGCTTCCCAGACCTTCGGAGCCTGCACCCGAGCCGGTGCTGAGCCGCGGGGGTCCGTGATCCATCGGGTAATCGGCGCTCGTCTTACTGATGCTACGGCACACCGTCTGCCGGCGGATCTCCCTCGATATGAAGGTTTCAGTGTAAATCTGGTACAGAAGCTCTGAATTTTGGACAAAATGGAAACAAACATATTGTGCATGGAATCTTTCATTTAAAACAGCGCTCTGTTAAATGACTTGTTATTGAATTAAAGGTGCAATATGTAATTTCTTAATAGTATCCCTCGGCCAGGTCATGTCATTTTTTTTTTAAATGTGGTCCCAAGGCTATATTAACAATTTCAGAGATACCTTTAAATTATATGTTTTTAATAATATGTATAATATATACTGCAATGGGTTGCTTCTAGGTTCTGCTTACGGACCAGAAATGAGCTCCACCCCCAGCCAAAACAGACCTGCTCAGGTCTGAACTCTTTCTCAGACTGCACACATAGATCCAAAACAGGGAGTGGGGGCAGATTCCAAAGAAGGTGAAGACTTACCATAGTCTTCATGGCAATTGCAATTTCTCACAGACAGACTGGGTAGATTACAAACTGCCCCTTTAAATCAATCCCTGCACTGTTTGATCGAACGAACGATTTTGAACAGACTTTTGAAATGAGTATCGTTAATGACACATCATTTGGACAAAAAATGAGTATCGTTAATGACACATCATTTGGACAAAAGCTCTAAACAGTGCGTTGTACGAGGTCTTCCATTTTGATTTACACCACAACGCTGCCGAATTCTAGAATCCGATTGGTCAGAAGATCTTTATATTAACGAGCTCTAATACACCATCGTTTCTATAGTAACAACTGCCACAGGGACTTGTATGATGGGCGAGCTACTGTACTGTACATAAACAAATTAAAAGCATGTGTAATCGTTGATATGGTGACGTTTTCTGTAAGGAGATGATTATTTAATATTTAGGGAAGGAAGGAGTCTCCAGTGTCGGTATTTACAACTTCATTGTTGAGCAGATCATTATACAAACTACAAAACGGCTGCCAAATTAAGGCACTATGAAGTAAATATGGCGCGGTTTTTACATGTAGAATTGATTTCTGTAGGAAAAAACTCGGAAGCATGCATACCTTCCGGCATGTGAGCCTCCATATCGACCGACTTCTGTCGAGTGAGGCCGGTAGATCGTCTGGGAATAGAAGAAAATTATACAGATTGCAGAAATTGTCCATAAAAGGAAGCATACAGTGCTATAATTATGAAGGATGTTATCACCTTTGCTCCTTGTTTTCAGCGTCTCCAGTACTGCTTTGATCGTCTTCACCTTTTTTTTTTTTTTTTTAAAGAAAAGACAAGGAATTAAAAATGACTAATGTACAACGCAGTGCATTGTAACAACCCTCACAGACATATCATTTACGCATGTTTTGTGAAAATGAGCACATTAACAGAAGTCATGTGGCAGGCTACGTTCATGTCTGGTGGATGAAAATAAAAGGAAATAGGTCGGTCGAGAAGGAAGTTTCTGTCCAAAGCTTTACACAGACTCAAAAATAAGCACGGCGTGAGTGCAATAAAACAACAGCCGCCGCTATCACAGTTCCTCAAGTGCTCGTCTATTGTCTAGTCACACTTCTGATCGGTCAAAAGGTGACGATTACTCTTCTAGATACTCAACGCACGGCCGTTCGGCCAAAAACATCAAAGTAAAACGTCTAACTGTTGATATTGTGAAGTTTTTCTTTAGCATTCACGGAAGGGGTCTCCAGTGTCCCAAGCCTAAGCCTAAGCCACATGCCCACAAGTGGATAGTAGAACTAATGAACAACCTTCTTGTCAAGAACCAGTTTTCATTGTATAGGGTTCTTGAGTTGAGCTATATGGTTATTTGGAGATTAAAGAAGTTCTCTATGGTTCATTACAGGTTCTCTGTGGGACTGGAAATGGTTCTCCTGGCCTAAATCTTAAGAACCTTACTTTGGTTCCTTGAAGCACTAACTAAGGGCTTCTTTGAGAAGATATGAGAACTTATGAGATCTTCAAGATCTTTAAAGCAACAGTAAATGGATGGTTCTCTTTGAACTCGAGAGTGCAACTTAAAAGGGTTCTCCTATGGTATCAGGCTGAAAAAAGCCTTTTTGGTTAAAGATTATGATCAAGTTCATGCACATTTCATGATCGGGTTTGACCGTACAAATCTTTTATGAATAAGAGTGAATAAGAATTGATTACATAGGGGTGTTATCTCTTTGGAATCACCTTTACATGTCAGAGAGAGGTTGCTCAGGCATCTGGCCGGAGGAGGTGGCGGTGCTCTGATTGGATGCAGGCGTTCACTGGAACCCAGATCAACAGAAGGCAGCTTTGGGCTCTGGAATGCTCCCGAAGATGAAGATAGCGGAACCCTTCTAGGAACACATCTGCCTTTGGTTTTATCCAGAGGCATCCGAGGTGGAATGGCAGGAGGAGATTTGTCTTGGATATGGATTTCAGGCGTGGTAGAAGTGTTTTGGATTGTCTCTCTGGGAGGAACGATCAAATCGATCGTGGCTTCGTAAATATTCTCCTCCTCTGACGCAGAGTGGGTCTTGGTGAGGAGTTGTGGATGCTGGAGCAAAGAGTTGATGGATTGAAGCACAGCCTTGGGACCGGGGTCGGATTTCCTCCTTAGCTGTCGCTCGATGATATTCAGGGTCGCCTTGAACCTGGTTTTATTCGCGTCCTGGGATTCGTTCAGGCTGTGATCTGATTCTGAAGATGCGCTGTGAAACAGGGCTAATTCTTCGTCGTTGTCGTCACTCTCGCTTTCTTCCTCATTGACTACATCTTCGTCGGTCTGCTTGAGCTCCTCTTCCTCTTGCTCCTTCTCGGATATACGCACCCAGACCAGTTTCATGCCGGGACGCTGCAGGTGACACACGCAGGTGCAGTTCTTCTCACATCGAGGCTCAAGATCTGAGCTCGACCTTGCGCTCTGCTGCTCGAACTCGTTACCATCAGGAGCTGAAAGTGAGAAAAGATCAGTCAAAAGTTTTTACACCCCCGCTCATTTTACACGAATAATGAAGACATTACCGCTATGAAATAAAAACACTGTGCCGTGACCAAAAACAATGTAAACATTATTCCTGATGAAGCTTCACACACTATCAAAATCTTTTCAACCATCTTCATGAGGAGACACCGCTTAAATTTCTCAAATAGGCTGAACCTTGTTGGCTGGAAGGAAAACCACTGGTTTGGGGGAAATTGGCTTGGGTTTCCTCCGGGTTCTCTGGTTTCCTCCTACATACTAGTACATGGATTGCCCCTTGGTATAAAATCAATGTGTGTATTCTCCGCCTTTTGCTCACCACTCCCGGATACACTCCGGACCCACCGACACCCTGACCAGGAAAAAGCGAAGATTCATTCATTACTGAAGATGAATGAATGAACATTTTAAGTCAGAAATAAATGTCTACATGGGTATGTCTAAGAAGTAATGCGATCGCAAACAGGATGCCATAGTTACTGTACACTGGTAAGGCCTAGCTAGTACTGGATTTACTAGAACTGTAATGGTCCCTGTGTGTCTCTACTGGAAATGTGTTGCCTTCTATTGGTTGCAGGTCATGTCTATACCAGGGGTGTTCAATCTTATCTGGAAAGGGCCGGTGTGGGTGCAGGTTTTCATTCCAACCAAGCAGAAGCCACACGAGAGTCTACTGAAAGCCAAGATCAACTGATTACACAGGTGGAATCTGCTTGGTTGGAATGAAAACGTGCACCCGCACCGGCCCTTTCCGGATAAGATTGGACACCCTTGGTCTATACCATTAAAGACCAATTCTGTTAATGGCTTTAATGGTTAGTTGATGGTTTGTAATGGTATTTGTAGTGGAAACCATTAGAAATTCTGTGATTATTACTACTATGGTTAGTAATACTATGGATAATAATTATACACGTTATAAACACTACTGGCAGTCCCCGCTTATCCAAGCAACTTAGAAAAGTGAGAGGACATTTCAATTAGCTATTTTTATCCCCAAATAGCAGTGCTGGGATTTGAACTCATGACCTTCCAATCAGTAGTCCTGATGCCTTAACCACTGAGCTAGCAACCAACTGGCCATTCTTAATCTGTTATTAAAGTCGTGTGTGCATGTTCACAGGCCAGACGAAAATATGACTTCAAATTCTTTCTTGAAAATTGAGGCCCAATGTGTGTAAATCTGTAACTGTCTGCAGTAAGGAACGCTTCCAGTGCGAAAACACTCACCGGAATGTGTTTAAAGTTAAAATGAAAGCTAATCTCCTTCTCAAATCCTTTAATCCATGAGCTTTGTGTAACAAAGAGCAAATAAGAACAAATCCCTCACGAATTCCTTCAGCAAAATCACAATACAAAATATGTACCCGGGGGTGCTTCACTTAGACGGCAAACCCCGTAAAAGAAACATGTATCCGTTGGTATGGCGAACTTTTCCGTATGGAGAAGTGTATTTAACATTTATTTACGGAAGGAGTCTCCGGTGTCAGAACTTTGTAACAGTCAGTAAATGTTGGTTGTTGTTTTTTTTTGCTAGTCCTGAGAGAAGGAAGTGATAGCAGGAACTAACTTGTTTTCTGGATGTTCCACAACATTAAATGTAACTAAAAACGGACAAAAAGTTCACCAATACATAAAGCGTTGTCAGGATGGTGGTAATTCTTCTTCATTACTAAAATATTATGGATTATTTTCCTATAATAGCAAGTAGACATGATTTTTCAGCCATTTTGTATGAGGTGTAGGTTCATTGGATCGAGTACAACTCTGGACGCACGCTGAGTCATTATAAACCTAAATTCACCCTCATTCCTGTTTACACCCCAAACACACACAAAAATCCTCCATTCCTCACCGCCAGCTGCTCAGACTTCCTCCGGAAAAGTCAGAACACATGCAAATATTATTCTTGCCGTGCATTTCCTCAAGAAGTTCTGTGCAATCCTACTGAGAGAACAGATCCACTAATGCATAAACAGTCTACTCCCAAATAAACACAGAAATCCGTTCGGCTGCTTAGGTATCAGCGCACTGGTAAAACATTATCCTGGAAAATGTTTATAGTGAAATAAATGATCCGTTGTATAATAATTACAGTGCAGTACTGCTGAATGCCACTGTCCCAAGATGCTCTGCTGAACCAGACCAACTGGGTGTGTAGCTCCTAAATAAAACACCTGGCACAAGAAAGGTATTTAAATACTACAGTAGATCATAACAGATGGGGTTCTAATTGTCATCATCATCGTTTTAATTTGATTATTATAATTAATTTATAATTAGTACGGCTAATTGACTGGCCACTTTTTTAATTCTAATAAGTCTAATTGACAAGTCTCTAGTTACTAAACTACACCAGTCACGAACATTCATAATAGGGTGTGGTCCATCGCCTAAAGATTTACGAGTGTAAACAACTTTTAATTTTAATGTCCTCCTTCATTTGAAATCTTTTGACCGGCCAACGATTTTAAAAGACGCTGCTCCATTCTCGGAGAAGGAGAAACGAACAAATCAATGGATTTCCACAGATTCTGGCCGAAACGCATCACGTGATGTCATCATGATGTGAGTTCAGCCAAAGCCAAACATGCATACAGGTAAAGGTGCCAACAATTTAGTGCCAATTCGAGTTGCACCACCAAAAAAAAAAAAAAAAAAAAAAAAACAACCTCAAACATTTCTGGGCACAACAATCACAAAAAATCTCATTGAAATTCCGTACGGACCAATAAATAAATAAATAAATAAATAAAAACCTATATAAATAAAAAAACAGCGCAAAAGACCACGCAAAACAATTTCATGCAACTGTGATTTCGCCCAATTCGAGTAGTTCTCCGTTAAAGCAAAAGCATGAAAAATTTTGCAAGCTGCATTGCAAATTTAAAATAAAATAAAAAAAAGCTACAGCAAAATCAAGCATTTGTGGCCACAACAATGACAAGAAAAAAACTCTGCAAACTCCTGCATGGATCACTTCTAGCAATGAACGTAATATTAATGCCATCTCTGTAAGCAATACAGGTGCGGACTGGGACTGGGATCCTGTAAAACCTATAAAAAAAAAGTTATGCCATGACATGTGACAAAGCCGAGCTGGTCGTATCCTCAGTCTGTGGCCCAGTTTCAGTCCTGCAGGCCATAAATCACCAAGCTCATTATTCTGAGAAGCAGGTTCCACTTCCTGTAGTGATCCTGTACATAAAGAATGCCACACTGTCTCTCTCTCTCTCTTATGAAAGGAACCTCCGTTCCTGTTATTAATAATCCCACACCTTCGTAGGACAGGAAGTAGGGCAAGCAGAAGCTGTGAAAGAAAACAGGACCATAAATAAACATTTACTGGGAAGTAAGACAAATTTATGGCCCCATATGTTTACATATCAGAGGCCAGGTCAAGGGATCTGAAATCTGATCTTTCTGTTTCATTATCTAAAAGACACAAACACTGACCTACAGCACAAACCGGCACGGAGGAGTGGGGTTTTATGCATTTCAGGTTAATCCCAGATCTTGAAGGTTTCTTCAGTTTGCGCTGCAGGAGAAACCCCAACACATTCAAGTAGAGCCACTACAAACCGCTGACCCTCTAAAGAACCGTCCAGAAATCAGCTATTTCTTATAGAGCATGAAGGCTATTGAAAACTCAGCAATTCTTCAAGCTTATGTGAATTTCTTAGAGAGTATTGAACTACAGTTTACATTTCATAACATTACATTACATTAAGTATTAATAGTACATTAAGTTGTGTGAAAGAAAAATATTTAAAATTTCTGACATTTATAATCTTGTATCTACGTGGATAAAGATTTTTAAAAGTCGAGGAAAAATAATCGGGAATGTTGGATGCACTTTAATTTATTCAAAAGCATTAAATTAAACATTGAATTTAAAATCAAGGATAATTATTAATCTTGGCCTCATAAATGTCATGCATGTCATGTGACAATGACTTACCTATATATATATATATATATATATATATATATATATATATATATAAAATAATCCTTTTTAACTGTAAGAAAAATCGTTTGTTTTTATTTATTTATTTTGTATTTCTATCAATCATGATCGTACATGGATTTCAAAGGAATATATATATATATATATACTGTAAATAATAATATTATACATTAGTGTTTTTTTAATTATTAGATTTTATTTATTTATTTTTTTTACAAATGTATAAATTAAAACAACAATCACAAAAATATAAATTCTAATATTTGGACTGTTGGCTTTTTTTTTTCATTTCATTCAGAAACAAAAAAGTCAATTTTCTGCTTTTTCATCAATTCCTAATATCCTGAAAATTTTCTTTTGGTGTGATTGTGATTACGGTTTACATAAAATGTAAAAAAAAAAATTAATAAATAAATGTTGAGAAATTTACAAAACAGAAATGTTGTAATTTTCTTTACGTATTATGTGACTTCTAGAAATAATTCTCTTGAATATAAGTATATATATATGTGGATGTTGTCAGTTTAGTACTTAATTTCATCAAGTGATGTGTCGATGGAAAAAAAAAAGCTTTATTTCTTTTAGATTTGAATATTTTTGATAAATACTGCATCATCAACCCTCGTCCCTAAACACGAGCTGGTGAAGCCGCTGTTTGCGTATCCCGTGTCAACGTTAACATCCAGCGACAGGCTTTTAAAATGTCTCCAAACCCACACCAGATGAATTGTAGCATCTGTTGCTCACCTCTGTTGATAAGATCGTTATTATTTGTTTTTGTGTCCTCGTCACGCTTAAACGCCCTCGGCCATTGTCCTCGAACACCCTTAGATCCGGCACTTATCAGTGCTGTTACTTTCTTCTGCACCGAGCTTCTCTGTAGTGACGATCCTCCATCATCCACAGCATCCAGAACGTTCTGTTTAATCTTACTCAGCTTTCTCTTTATGCTCTCAGCCATTTTTACGCCACTCTCACACAAAATAGGAAAGGACGGAGCTACATCGACTGCTTCAGGTTTCTGAATCGCCGAGTTACTCAAGGTTTCAAGTCTTATCAGAGCTGTCAAGGCCAAAGTCACAGCAATAAACGTATAAAACTGCAAACAGAAAGTGGCGTACGATTTACTCGTCCTTACTCATCCTATAACCTGCACCAATAAACTCTATTTAATATTTCATACAGAAATGACCTGTAGATTACTCATAGCTGCACTTTCCCCACTACCATTAGTCTCTCCGTGCACATTAGACAAATATATATATATATATATATTTATTTCACCCCCCCTTATAGACACAATATATAATACTATTCAATGAGAACTACTAAAGCAAGTTAAGACTGATTTAACCATAAATCAATTTGTTTGCAAATAAAATCAAAAAATCAAAACCAGGCCACTCTCAGAGATCTGGACACAGTTCCTGCTTTCCATGTTTTTACGCTACGCCATCAACAAAGCAAGGTGTTCAGACATCTGCAGGACCACCCCGTGTATAAAGGATGTAGTAAACGTTCAGCGCAGGACAGAAAGCTTCTAGAGAAAACATGACGTTTCAAACAAAAGTCTTTCATCGTTAGCTGTATTTCTGAGGCTGTAGGAGGTGGAACCAGTCTCCAAATATGTACCAGCCCCTCAGGCATTTCGCAATCGCAGAAATTTATTTGAAAATTTATTGGAGAGTTTCTGCAGATCTGGGCCGAGACATTGGCATTCAGCCAAATAGCTCTTCGATTCACATGCGTGGAACCGGAGTACAGATAAAAGGTCTCATTTACCAACAAACATGACTGCACAAAATAGTTCTGCACCCTCTTTCACAAAGTAGTTTTCCGCAAAAAAAGCACAATAAAACTCTGCGACTGATTTACTTATACACTCATACTTATATAAGCTTACATACAGCACTTAGCAACCTTTAATCATTTCCTTTTAATACATATTTTAAATGTTTTCAGTTAAATCTGGCAATATGATGACATAATATTACTATTGTGCTGAATTTGATCACAATACACCTTTGAGATATCGAGATGTCTTTTATTCCATTTTTTTTAAAGCAGCTGTGATGTTTAAACTTTCGGTTTACTCTTGAACATTGTAAAATGTTCTCTTTTTTTAACAGATTTAAACCATTTTTATCTGCCCAAGAGCAGACTGTCTGATGCAAAACGAAGTCTCCGAGAACCCCAAAATTTCATCACAGGATCTGCTAGTGAGTCTCACATCTATTAGTGTGAAAAAAAAATTGTAAGAAAGAAATTGTACAAATTTGACCTGCATGGGAGCCGTGCCAAGAAAAACCCTCTGCAAGACTACAGTCTGCCGATGAGCATATAGGCAAAGACCAGGCCTTTTGGAATAATGTGCTCTGGACAGAAGAATCAAAGATAGAGTTGTTTGGCCACAGTAACAGCAGACATGTTTGGCGCTGACCAAAGACAGCTTTTCAAGGGAAGCACCTCATACCAACTGTGAAGCACGGTGGTGGAAATGTTATGGTTTGGGGTTGCTTTGCTGCCTCAGGGACTAGACATACTTTGATGCAAGCATGAATTCTGCCTCACATGAACGTGAGGCCGTCTGTTCGAAAGTTGAATCGAAAGTGGACTTTTAAACAGGATAATGATCCTAAACACACGAGCAAATCCACCAATGAATGTCTCAAAAAGAAGAAACGGAGGGTTATGGAATCCGAGTCAAAGCCCTGGATTTGAATCCCATTGAAATGTTGTGGGGGGAGATTTGAAACGGGCACAACGTGCAAGAAAACCCTCAAACATCCTGCAACTGACAAAATACTGCATGGAACAATTTACATTACAAAATACAAGATGTTATTTCTGCTAAAGGGTGCAATCCTGGCTTCTGAAGCCAAGGATGTACTTACTTTTTCCACAGAAGAATCTCACATCTATTGCTATTTCTGTTGAATAAATGATTGAAAAGGCTCATTTTCCTTGTGGTTTTGTTCAAGTACATCAGCTTCATTAATAGGTACTGTTTTAAACATGATCACATGTTTGCTTGTCCAAATATGTTATAAAAGCCAACAATTTCCATAGGGTGTACTTTTCTTTTTCTTTTTTAACATGTGTGTGTGCATGTTAGAGTTCTACCTGATTGTCGGGCATCCGTGACGTCATGTGAGATAGTGCAGGAGTTCTGCTCCACATGCTTCCTCTGCGACTGGCGTCGTTTCAGGGGCAGCGGTGGCGCTTGCTCAGCCCTGACCTGAGGAATATTCCTGACTTTAGGCTTGGGTTTGACCGTAGGTGCTCGTTTCGATTTCTTTTTACCTCCGGTTTCATCAGCAGGACCTGCAGCAGCAATCTGAACATCATGGTGGTTAAACTTGCTGACTATTTCATGGACTTTCCAATTGTTTTTATTTAACGTGTCCTTGTTCGTGACAGCTGTATGTGAGGTGTGGGCGTCAGGTTTTGAGGGGATGCAGGGTTTCTGTTTAAGTTCGGGTTTTGGGGGAGGTCGAGTGGCTTCCGGAGTCGACATGTTTGTACGAGCCAGCGTGGATCCGGGACGGAAGGTCACTCAAGGGTTTTTCAGCTTCATCCTGCAGGAAGAGGATGTTTCAGTGATGTTTCTTTCCCTAAGTCAAAGAAATAATATTAATCAGCAGCATCGAAACGTTTGACATTGCAATTAA
>CM022760.1:6951974-7024474 GCA_012411365.1 Ameiurus melas | reverse complement strand
GTTTTTGAATAACGTTTCTCGTTCATAATATTTGTGTATGTTTTCTTTTACTTTTTGATAAATAATGAATTGAACTGAATCTTAGCATTTGATATGGTGCATGATTAGTGAGATAAGGAAAAGCTTCAAGATATTTTATTTGTCACATACACAGTTATTATATACGGTATATATAGAACCTGCAGTGAAATGAGAACATGGCCTACTCTTTAACTAACTCCTTAACTAACTCAATAAAAAATCAGAAATGAGTAAGAAATAATATACGATATTTGTACAGGAATGTGAAAAAAAATGTAAAGGTATGTACAAAATATGCAAGTAACAATACAAAGTGCTTCACTGGATAGGCAAAGTCTTTTTACTTAAATAAATGTACATATATTTACAGCCATTATATATATTTATATACATATATATTATAAATAAAATTACAAAAACAGTATAAAACAATTAAATAATTCCATAAATAAATTAATAGAAACATTTACAAACTTTTTTTTAAAAAGAAAGAAAGAAAAAGATAACAGCAATAGATAATGATCACTCGGACATCAGACCTCTTTATTAAGTCACAAATATTTAAGATTACATATAAACACAATAAAATAATAATGAAACAAATGTATAAATTACTGATTAAGCAAAGAATAACATGATTAGTAACAGGATTAATTAATTAATTAATAACTAATTTAATCAATCTATTTACAAAGAAACCAGCAAAAAAACAAAACAAAACAAAAAAAACCTTTACACGGGGAACGAAAAAGAGTCAGAATCTCGGGCTCGAATCGCTACCCGATTCCTACGAAGCATCGTTTGAAGAACCGACTCCCGGCGGAGTGAATCAGTGTCCGTGTTTACACGCTCAGCTGTCACACACACGACACAAGCGGCTCTCCTTCTCGTCTGATTAGGTTCGACAAGAACTCCTGCTTTATAATCAAGTTGTAGGATTAAACACGGTTAATCTCTGTAGTCTAATTTCCGGTCCGAGTGGTGAATCGACCCATGAAGGGAGACGATGATCGCGGCAGCGCGTGAGCTGTTTACCGCCAGCTACGTTAAGCTAAGCGTTAACACAGTCGTTTTATTTATAGAAATGTTATTTATATTATTTCACATCTTATGAGGTATCTATTGAATAATATGCTTTATAAGCTATTAATATTATATTAAAACTTATCTATATTATTCAAACCCTCCTCTCAAATTGTATAAACATTCAACTCCTCCTATAATTTTTTTTATGTATATATATATATATTCTCGACTGGACGTGTAAAATTTCACAAAGGTCATAAACTCCGGGGGAGGGGGAGGGGGGGTTGGGAGACACCGAAAGGAAGAAACCGATTAAGGGGAAAAACTAGTTATAAAAGGGACTAGACGATAATAATGACACGTAAACGGACACTTGTTTATATAACGAAACAAGCTTTTCGGTGACACGAGACGTGGCGTCGTGAAGTGGGCAGAGGTTAACGTGTTCTTCTAAACGGAAGATGATGTTAGGCGGTCCCGAGGGAACAAAAACAGCAATATAAAAACACAAGGGTTTTTTTTTTATTTTTATTTTATTTATTTATTTAGTTAGTTATTTATTTAGTTAGTTATTTATTTTTAGTTTTAGTTAGTCTCACCTAAAAGCCACATTACACTTATATTTCACGTCTAGATGTGAAACAAGTTAGTTCGTGTTCTGACTGACGGAAACATAACGTGCTCCGTAGCGTCATTGTAGCCACAAATAGAGCTCCAAAGTCGGCTAAAATGACCGTCTCGCAGTTTACCGTTGCAGCCCTAATAAAGTGCACAGACGTGGACGAATCCTGATGAAGATACTAACCTAAATTGATGCGCGTTTTATTTATGCCATTTTTTTGTTTGTTTGTTTTCCTTTTTTTAAATTGCATGATGGGAAGTGATGTTTTCGATCCGCATCCATAACCTTTGCTGTCTAGTGTACTGGCTAAGATATCTGATTTCTTCACTGGCAGCTTTTTCCATTTTTGCTGCTTTCGGCACAGCTCACTATTCCAACACACACACGGGTTATATCCCTGGTGTGTAACGCCAAAGCTATCCATAGCACCACTGTGAGCATCGTGTCCCGTAGGACAGCGCCGTGTCTCCACCCTGTTTCTGCTCACCCTTAGGGTGCTTTTTGCTTTGTGTGTGTGTGTGTGTGTTTACACCGAGAGCAGGTAGAGATCTCGGCTCTCGCCGTACGTTCAGGCGTCTCTTTTACTCTGTGCTGTCGATTGCAGGACTGGAAACGCCGACCAGCGCTGAAGAGCTTACCGTAGCACCCTTCTGGACGGACTCTCTGGTTTTCGACCTTTTGCAGGTACGTGGAGGAGTTGATACTCTTCAAACGTGACATTTGTTCAGGTAACGCGAGCAATGAGGGAGTCGTCAGGAACAAGTAGACAATTGTACAGCCGCATTTTCCGTTAAATAAAAATATCAACGGAACATGTTTGTCGTTTGCAGTTCATTCACTTTTAAACAACTAGCTTACACATGACGATCTTTAGTGTTTTTCTTTTTATTATTATTTTTTTTTTAGTAGCAGGATCTTTCCAACAAATCTGAAGATGTAAATAAATTCCCTAACGCGACGACACGTTCAAAAAATAATAATTTTTACATTCACGCAGTTATTGAGTATGTATCCTTTCTTTAACCGCCGACACACGGTTCTCTGAAACCTTTAACACGTTGGGAAATACACGGTCCCCATCTCTACCGATTAATCGTAAAGAAGGCATAAAATAATCGTAAACAAAACAAAAAAAGGTTAAAAGGTTGTGTCAGACTAAGATATTTATAGAGATCTGTATATTTCATCCATGAATACTGCATGTCCTTAATACATAGGTATTGTTGATTAATAAAACACATCCCTACACGTCGTTCTAGGAAATGAATCGACGACGGCGTCGCAAGCGTAAAGCCGAGTCGCCGTTACTACAACAAAGTCGAGAGCGTTCCTACAGCAGCACGCCCTGGAGCGTTTTTATTCCTCTTACACCACAGCGACTATCCAGCAGCGAATACATTTTGTTTTTCATTTGAAATCTCAGAAATCACGTACTAAGGATTAGGAGGATCTAACGAGGACCTAGAGATAGAATTGAGAGAAAATTTTTAAATTACAGCGTAGAAGCGTCCGTGGCAAAATAATGACATTATAACACAAGGTATTGTTGTTCTTTCTCTCTCTCTCTCTCTCTCTCTCTCTCTCTCCACACCCGTCTCTCAGCGGGAAAGCGGATCAACTCTTGTAACATGAGCTCGGTGGCTGTGTTGACTCAGGAGAGTTTTGCCGAGCACCGTAGTGGGCTGAAGGACACGCAGATCTCAGGTACTTTAGTAACGATGGCTTTCATGCCGTCGGTAAGGTGAGAGTCTCGACGTTTCTGTCTCGCGCGCCGTGAAAGAGGAGAATATCACCGCTTTCTCTTTAGACCACTTTATATCAAGCGGAAAATAAACAAGGAGATTGCTAAAATAATAATAAGAAGAAGAAGAAGAAGAGGAAGAAGGTATTTCTGAAATTTGTCCAAAATGGACTTGATCACTGAGACAGCTTCAATTCGTTACCCGTCTTTACGTTCAAACTAACGACCAAGAAAGCGACCAGCAACGAAGATTCCATGCAAGTTAACGAAAAAAAAAAATCCAAACGGTCGGCTCGAACGGTTCCTCGAATGCGCGTGATGCAAAATTTCTTCTCTTCCCCGGTTTCAACTCGTCGCTGTACAAGATCCACGACCTGTCGTTCAATTCGTATACGAAAAACAAAGCTCGGAAAGGCGTGACTGAAATCGTCGGCGAGCGTATGTAGTTAATACCTAGCACGGAGTCGAGAGCGTAACATGCGACATCAAACTGGAATACACTTGAACGTGCGAAAAATCGCATAGCTAGCTGTAGGCGATACATTCTGACTACATTTGTTTCTCACTGAGAGGAGGGAAAGAAAAAAAAAGGCCACGCCCACAATCGAGAAAACAGTTAGTTTCGCCCCAACGCTACAAGACGTCGAACACGTAAGGTTAAAAATTTTGCGCAAACCCACTTCACCCACTTCCACGATCGTACGTATCGCAATAACTGCATACCTTTTAATAGATCATTTCAAAAATAGATTTCATTAGAAGCGAATTGAACGAGTCGATTCGATGTTTAAAAGATGTGTACTTCCTATCGCCATGCCGTGTATCGTAGAAATGACGAGAATCGTGATACGATATTTTCGTCGTATCGTCCCACCGGTGACATGCAGCGATTACATATACTTTCCAATAGATAAATAAATACATTTATCAAGCAAACTCGCTTTAAATAACATCAAACGGTCATAATGAAATAGATACTGCGCAGTTTCCACTGCGTTCATGCCGACGTTTTTTTTCTTCTTGACTCATTTCCAGGTGGTGTTTCTGAGGATGAAGCGTACATTCCTACCTACCTGGAAGCCTTCCCTCCGCTGCCGGAGAAAGGTGCTCCAGGGGACAGATCAGGAGATCCAGCGGGAGCTTGGAGCAAAATTCGACCCATTAAAGCTTCCGTCATTACGCAGGTTCTGAACAGGCATCGGATAGACTTTCAGAACAGCGGCGTGTCGTTCTCTTTGTTTGACCGCTCTGCTCGCCTTCTAGGTGTTCCACGTGCCGTCGGAGGAGCGTCGATACAAGGACAACAGCCAGTTCGGGGAAGGAGAAGAGGCGAAAGTGTGCTTGGATATCATGCAGAAGACCGGCGCTCACATCGAACTCTCTCTGGCTAAAGACCAAGGCCTTTCCATCATGGTGACCGGGAAGCTCGACTCGGTCATGAAGGCTCGGAAGGAAATCGTGGCTCGACTCCAGACTCAGGTGACCATAACCTGACGTTCCTTCTTACTTCTTTTTTTATTTTACTCGGCTTTTATCTTTGTATTTTTTTTTTTTGTCTAAAACGTGCTCACGTACGTACCGTAGGCCTCGGCAACGGTCATCATTCCGAAGGAGCACCATCGATTCGTGATTGGGAAAAACGGAGAGAAATTACAAGAGCTGGAACTGAAAACAGCCACCAAGATCGCTATTCCCCGTCCCGACGACCCGAACGCTAGCATACGCATCACCGGTACCAAAGAGGGCATCGAGAAAGCCCGGCACGAGATCCTGCTCATCTCTGCAGAACAGGTCCGAGTATTAAACGAGGAGCCGGAGAAGCTGATCGCTCCCGTTTCTCCTGAGCTTTACATACATTCCTCAGTCCTTCTTACATTTAATATTCACATCATGTGTTTATTTTTATCATCTTTTAATTTAGATTAAATTAAAAGAGTTTGCTGTAGTTGTGGGGCGATACAATTATATATATATATATATATATATATATATATATATATATATATATATATATATATATATATATATATATATACACACACACACACACACACACACACGGTAAATAACGTCTGTAAAAATGCAGGGTTTTTTCCCCGATTTAAAATTTGCATTCCATTAAAAATTTAAAATAAAAAACACTGAAAAGGGGAAAATGTTAATATGTAAAAGTTACAAAGTCATGTGTTTATCACAATATTTATATTATTATTATTATTATTATTATAAGTCTGATACCTAGTTCGGAAGGTGGCACTTTTCCATCCAATATAGGTTTCTTTTTAAATTAATGGTAAAAATATAGATCTTTTAAAAATAGATTAAGAGTATACAGGTTGCACTATACAATCAAAAACTCATGTCTTAATACCGGTCAAAATTAAGACACACTCATTCTTTGTTTTTATTATTTTCCCCACATTTTATAATAAGAATGAAGTCATCAAAACTCTGGAGTAACACAAGTGGAACTATGGGAATTATGTTGCGATAAAAAAAAAAATCCAAAATAAATCAAAATAATTTAGTGTTTTATCGTCTTCAAAGTAGACGCCATTTTTATCTAGAATTTACAGAAATGGATTCTTGGCGTTTTCTCACTCGAGGAATTTCCCCGATATGATTTTTAAACGGTATTTAAGGAGGTCACACTGACGGCGGACTCTTATCTCCTGCTTTTCGGGAATATTTCTCTCCGAGTCGTCCGTTTAAAAAAACGATTTTGTTGTAAATAAAATGTTAGTTTTCTAATGAAAGAGATGAATACGATGACACGATTATATTTTTGTCTACGACACCGATTTCACACGTTTACGCACACACCGTCAGAGCAGAAGGGTTTTTAAGACGATGAGAAACATTAGTCCACAAACTTTTGACCGGCGGTGTGTGTAATACTCTTTCAGGACAAGCGTGCAGTGGAGCGTCTGTCTCTAGAGAAAGTCTTTCATCCCTTCATCGCCGGCGCGTACAACCGACTGGTCCAGGAGCTGAGCCAAGAGACAGGCGCGCGCATCAGCATCCCGCCTCCCAGCCTGCTTAAGGACGAGATCGTCATCACTGGGGAGAAGGAAGCGGTCGCCATGGCGATCGCACGCATCCGCGCCGTTTACGAGGAGAAGGTGAGGTTTGTTTTACTGTAACCTGTGCACACTACGGGCTCGGAGAGTGACACGTGTTTGTTCGTCTAGAAGCGGAAAACGACGACCATCTCTGTGGAAGTGAAGAAGTCTCAGCATAAATACATCATCGGACCAAAGGGCAACAGTCTGCAGGAGATCATGGAGAGCACCGGGGTGTCGGTGGAGATGCCCCCGCTAGACTCCAGCTCCGAGACCATTATCCTCAGAGGAGAACCGGACAAACTGGGACCTGCCCTGACGCAGGTGTACGCCAAGGTGAGAGCAAGGAGCTGTGAAGGCTTTGTTTTACCAAGTATGTGCAGTGAGTTATGTGTGTGTGTGTGTGTGTTTGTTTCTCCAGGCTAAGAGTGCGATGGCATTGGAAGTGACCGCACCAGCCTGGCTTCATCGATTCATCATAGGAAAGAAAGGACAAAACATCGGACGCATCACGCAGCAGCTCCCCAGGGTACGGCAGGAAACGCTTACCTAAAGACGTAAAATTACTCCAAGTCAAAGTGGTGAGGTTTTGAATGTTACCTGTGGACAGGTGCACATCGAGTTCACAGACGGAGAAGAGCGGATCGTTCTGGAAGGCCCGACTGAGGAAGTGGAGCAAGCTCGGGCCCAAATACAGGAGATTATTAATGACCTGGTCAGAGAATTTTTCATTTTTTGCTAGTATTTTATTTTATTTATTTATTTATTTATTTATTTTTAATGCACAGCATGCAGTTTGGTTTGCTTCTTGGGATGGTTTGGTTTCAAAGATAACTTGGTTAGATGGTTTGGTTTCAAAGGTAACTTCGTGCTAACGTTACATATATATACACACACACACACACACACATACATTATGTGTGTGTGTGTGTAACATTTATGACAACGAGACCTTTTTGTAACAGCGTAAACAAGCTACAGGGAAAGAGTCAGAGGTGGAATAATCGGAGCAGGTGGTGGTGTTTCTAATTTGCATATCATGCATATTCATAGATTGTGCTATTTTAATGCAGGTAGAGGTGTAGTAAAGTTACCAAGCCATATTAGTAGTTTCTTTTGAAGTTAAACGAAGGAATAAAACACTATGTGATGCTGTTATAGGAAAATAATCAGCGATGGGACGGTGTGATGAAGCCGAGTCGTTGTAACCACCACACAGTTGATTATTTTCCTATAACAGCATGCCCTGAGGTGTTTTATTCCTCTTATATATATATAAGAGCGACATACTTTTTATCGGTTTTAGCAGATAAACAGTCATTTCCTTCACCAGCTTCTCATTTACGCGTGTGCGCTCTCTCTCTCTCTCTTAAAGACAAAAACGCTGTCAGAAAACAAAGCTCCAGCTTTACCTCTGACACTGGAGACTCCTTCCATAACTGTTAAATAAACCTCTCCTTACAGAAAACTTGTTTATTTTTCATTATTATTATTATTATTAATAGGAATATAAATCTTTGATGTGCAGATGCACTATTGTCCGAGGTGCTGGTATAGAAAAGTAATTACATCAACACCTTCTGACCAATCAGAATCGAGGAATTCTACAAAAATGATATGTTTAGTTCTATTTTAGGTCAAATAATGAGTATGGTCATGTCAATACCGCCTTACAGATAAATCTGTACATTTTTGGTTAGCACAAATAAAGTTATTTCACTGTTCTCAGATGTCGAGGATGGACTACACAGAAATTAATATCGACCAGCGTTTTCATAGACACCTCATCGGCAAGAACGGGGCAAACAGTGAGTATCTCTTGGGGAAAAAAAAGGAGGAGTTTAAAAGAGTATAGTGGTCATTTTAAATAAATAAATAAAGATGCAGGAGTAATGAAGTACCGGTCGATCGTTTACACGGCGTAACGAATGAAATCATCTTTCAGTAAACCGGATCAAGGAGCTGTACAAAGTGTCGGTGCGGATTCCTCAGGACTCGGATCGGTGCGGGCTGATCCGCATCGAGGGCGACCCTCAGGGAGTGCAGCGGGCTCGCCGGGAAGTGATGGACATGGCCCAGCGCATGGTGAGTCCGGAGTTACGCCTATAAACTCTATACACGACAAGCCTTTAACTCTGGACACATCACCTGAGGGATTATGCAGATTAGACGCATTAAAGGAGCAGTTTGTCATCCCCCCAAAGTTGTTGGGGGGGATACAATTTTTTTCTGGGCTGGAAAAAATATCAACTGTAATATAAAATCATTACATCAAAAGAATCAAGCCCAAACACATGGATAAACAGCAAATAAATTATTTCAAGGCATCTTTAAAGGTGCAATAGGCAATATTTTTCATTTCTTGTTAGCACAAATAATGTTACAAATTCTGTAGAAATGCTTTAAAAAAAACCTAATAGTTCAAGCTATTGTCTCAGAGCAAATGTATTAAGTAGCTTAAAAACCCTCAGTCTTCTGGTCCAGAATGTCAATCATGTTATAGACACGCCCCCAATGCCCTTTCAGAAGTGATATGTTTACAGTGTTGTAATTTAATAAGCAGCTGAATGTCTGAGTGAGCATGAACATGATGTCATGACCGTTCCTTGCTAATGATAACTCTAAAAGTTAGCATGCTAACTCTAGTAGATCCACCATAAGTTTTGGGGGGCGGAGCTTTGTGTACATCGGTGGAAATGGGTTTGGGCTGAACGAGTTAAAAAAACAAAAAAAACAACAACAAAACATTTTTCCACAAATCTTACTAAATGTGCCTTTATGATTATTTCAGGTTTAGAAGCAGTTCTTTACAGCAGGAAATGAGCAACTCGGGTCATCCAGGACTTCCTTTTTTAGTGCTATATGTGGAAATATGTAGCGTGATGGTGTAAGTGGGTTCATTTGTGCCTCCTCAGGAAAACGAGCGCACCAAAGACCTGATCATAGAGCAGAAGTTTCACCGCACCATTATCGGCCAAAAGGGAGAGAGGATCAAAGAAGTGCGAGACAAGTTTCCTGAGGTATTACCACCAATCACTGAGTCTAATCTCTCGTGAACGATTGGATTCTGATTGGATTGGAGTCTCGTCTCCTGGGGCCAGTTATTGTAAATACAAAGCCAGTTAATATAAATACAGTATATTGGCTTGACATTCTGCCCTTTATAATCAAATTATTATTATTATTATTATTCTCTCTGAAAATTTTAATGTCAAAATGTTTGTTCAGCACAGACGTAGATCCCAAATATATGGCACTTGTGCTATTGATTGCTGCATAGCAACACTCTACCTGAGAAAGATGATGACAGTGATGTGTGCTGTTTCTGATTTTTCTTCTCTGCAGGTCATCATTACGTTTCCTGACCAGTCTCAGAAAAGCGACATCGTGCAGCTCCGTGGGCCCAAGAACGAGGTGGAGAAATGTGCCAAGTTCCTCCAGAAACTCCTGGTCGAGCTGGTACGAATCCCTGCACTTTGTCTGTGCTTCAAACCTTTTCTGTGCAAGTGCTTTTACAAAATACTAAATAATCTGAGGACATACGAGTCAGTAATCTGATGTATTTTACTAGATTCGTTTAACTACAGGCACTCGGTCAAATACGTTATTGTTTCTATAGTAACTGCAGTTCAGTTGTTAGTAAATTGAAGATTTACCAACAATTGAAGACACTTATTCATGGAACTCCAGTGTTAGCACTTTCTAACAGTCATGCTTGTTTTGTTTTTGTTTTTTAACATGACAAGCTGCAATGTTTTTATTAGCCTCAAAAGCAAGCAAGAGAAAAAACAGAGTGAGGGAACGACTGGCTAGAGCTGCTATAACGTATGTGATAAATGAAACTAACAGAAGTGTTTTGAGTACATTCCCCAGAGTTAAATTTAAATGGATATAAAGTATTCCATTGAAGGGATTGCGGAACACGGTCGTTTTAGCCGACTTTGGAGCTCTATTTTCAGTTAAAATGATACCTCAAGCACTACTACAGAGCTCATCGTGTTTCAATCGATCTTTTTTTTCTTCTTCTTCCAAATCATTGCCAAATTGCTGGGGTATTTGACTTTCAATTCAGCTCAAGTTGAAATCAGAATCCACTATCATAAAGGTTAAGGCTGGCGAAAGTCTTAAGCAAAATCAAACATAATCAAATCTTCAAGAAGAACCTATGGCAGTGCAATCAGAGAAGAATAAACGCGGAACTTACTCAAACTTTGCAGAGTCCGTGACAAGCATGTGCGTATACAGTGAAGTAACCAGGAAGTGCATTTAGAAGGTCACGCTAGTATTCAGATGATTGTGACCTCTGTTGGTGGGGAGGGGAAGTGTCCTGAGCTTAAAAACTAAAAGTAACTAAATAAATAGATTTTAAAAAATGTATAAATAAAAAAGCAGGGATTAGAAAAGATATTTTTACGTTCATGCTCCAGGGTTCCCCGCCCCCTTCGTCTGGAAACTAAATTAAATAACGCTCAATTAAACAACGTTCTTTTCATATGATAGCCGACTCTGCTTATAGGGACTCTAGGATATTAATAAATCCAAAGACTGCATTTCTCCAGAAGCATATTTATTTTTAGAGCAGAAAGTATTTTTTTTAAATAAAACCCAGCTATAGCAGCTATAACGTCAGATCTTCCTGCAGCCATTTTGAAAATGTTTAGGTTTAGGTTATAATTTCTTGTTTAGGTTCTAATTTCACACTGACTGAAGCAAAGAAAATACTGCTACTAACCCAGTTAAGCACTTTTAAGTATAATGTTATCTTCCTTCTTTTCTGTTCCCTGTAACGTTTCTTTTCCCTGATAATAATGATAGTAACAATAAAAAAAATGAATTTCATATGTGTATATATATATGCTGTTGGTAAAGGCTATCTTTTTTTGGTTTGTTTGTTTTACTGCACACAATATATTTTCATATCCATATCATTTTCAATCTGAAGGAACAATCGACTCAAGGTTACTGGCTGCTAACAAGTCCCTCTTGAGCGGCTTTATCTCGTCTTTATCCGAGCTGTCTTTATTTCAATCCGAAGACGGAGAGTATATCTATCCGGTCCAGTTTGCACATAGGCACCAATGAAAATAAATAAATAAATATATACATTCAGATTAATGGTGAACTTCTTTATTGGGCTAACCTCCAGTGTTTATCTGATTTAAGTTAAATCTGCTTTACATGATTGCACACTATTGGACAAGATTTATTTTCTTTATAACAAAACTGATTTCATCAGCCAACATAACATCGTTATTGTTTTGTTGTGTGTGTTTATTTATTTATTTATCAGGTTGAAAGCAGCTACTCGATATCTGTTCCCATATTTAAGCAGTTTCACAAAAATATCATCGGCAAAGGAGGTGCCAACATCAAAAAGGTGAGTAAAATGTGCACACTAAAGGTTTAGAGCACTTTTAACTTGTTTAACTGTGTAGTATCGTTTATTAGAGGCGAGGTGACGAAACACTCTGGTCACGATTCGATTCGCGATGCTGGCTTCATGATTTCGATTCAGTCGGATTCTCAGAATATATTGAATGAAAAAAAAATGATGGCGGAAAAGACGTATAAAACGGACAAAATGTTTAAAAAATGGCTCTGAACAGAGGTTTAATAACATGAACAAAATGTACTACAGGTTGACTGTATCTTAAAAATAAACAAATAAGTTTAGAAAATGTCCAAAGATTTGATCGAATAAATAAAGTGTCTGACCCGGGGACTTTGAAAATGATCAGTTGGAACATAATGAGCTTTGTAGCGCGCCTGAGGTGTCGTTGTAAATGTACATAGAGCTCCAAAGTCGGCTAAAACGACCGTCTTACGCAACCGCTCTCTCGGGCACTGTAGATCTCAGCGGCGTGGGGCCGATGTCGTGTGAAGGCGACGGAAGCGCTCTTTTTAACTGTTATAACGTGGTTCTTTCCGTGAAAGGAAAAAAAAAGTATCTCATTTACATTATGTGAGATAACTCGAACTAACGTGTTCCACAACGTTACATGAAAGTGGATAAATAGATCAAAAGTTGTTTATTCGTAAATAAAAACTGTACAGACTGCTGAAGAATAAGCCATGGCGATAGAGGGTGGTGACAGTAACTGTGACATTCAAGCATCCGTTGATTATTTTTCCTATAACGGCACGTGTCGAAGCGCTTCATCTCTTACGTCTGATAAAAATACGCGGCGATTCCTTGCAGATCCGTGAAGAGACCAACACGAAGATCGATCTCCCCACGGAGAACAGCGACTCGGAGACGATCGTGATCACGGGGAAGAGGAGTAACTGTGAGGCAGCGCGGGAGCGCATCCTCGCCATACAGAGAGACCTGGTGAGAAAAACGACAGAGAAAGAGCGATAAAGAAAGAGAAGAAAAGAACGAATGGCATTTTCGATGAGTAGTCCATAGTATGAGTAGAGACGTGAGCTAAAGCCTCGTCACTCACACGTTGCGTCACGTCCTCCAGGCCAATCTGAAGGAAACGGAGGTGACCATCCCGGCCAAGCTGCACAACTCTCTGATCGGGTCGAAGGGGTGTCTGGTGCGCTCCGTGATGGAGGAGTGTGGAGGCGTTCACATTCACTTCCCCGCTGAGGGCTCAGGGGTGGACAGGGTGATCATCCGTGGGCCTGCAGGAGAGGTGGAGAGAGCCAAGAAACAGCTACTGCAGCTCGCTGAGGAGAAGGTGAGGAGAGACCCGGCGGCGTCCATTTACACGCTTTCGTTTCTGCTGCCTTTCACTGGAGGTCACTCGCTCTTCCTTTCTGTCGTTCTTTCTTTCTCTCTCTTGCCTATTTTTGTTGATCGGTCTATCATCTTTCTTTCCTTCCTTCCTAATTCTTGTTCTTTCTCTTGTCTGTCTCTCATCTTTCTTTCTTTCTTTCTTTCTGTCGTCTGTTCTTCTTAATCAGTCTAGCTTTCTTTTTTCTTCTGTTTCATTGTTTTCTTTTTCTTGTCTCATTTATTTTGCTTTCTTTCTTCCTTTTGTCTATTTTTCTTTATCAGTCTATCATATTTCTTTCTTTCCTTCCTTCCTTGCCTAATTGTTTTTCTTTCTCTTGTCTGTCTCTCATCTTTTTCTTTCTTTCTTTCTATCGTCTCTTTCTCTCCGGTGTCTCATTTCTTTCTTTCTTTTTTCTTTCTTTCTTTCTCGTCTCAACATTTTCTTTCTCTCTCTCTCTTTCTTATTATCTTTCTCTTGTCTGTCATCTTGTCTCTCTTTCTCTTTTCTATCTCGCATCTGTCTTCCTTTCTTTCTGTATTGTCTTTTTCTTGATTTTTTCTTTTTTCTTTTGCTTAACTATTCCATTTCTTTTTCTTGTCTCTCATTTTTCTTTCTTTCTTTCTTTCTTTCTTTCTTTCTTTCTTTCTTTCTTTCTTTCTTTCTTTCATTCTTGTCTTGCACTTCTCTCTCTCTCTCTCTCTCTCTCTCTCTCTCTCAATAGCTTGTGCTAACCATTTGTTTCCTGGTGAGTGCTGAAAGATAAAAGTAAACATATGAAATGATTAAAAATGTATTTGAAGTAATTCAGTACAGTACCAGTAGCTTACTGAACCAGGCTCGCACTAAGTCCCGCCTCCTCTCCATTTCTATCCGTTTGTCTGCTTATCTGTGATCTGATTGGCTGTTGGCCGCCAGAAAAAAAGATTACTCTGATAATCACAAACGTTTCCCTAATATGCTTTAGGGGGAAAAAAGACTTCATTTGATAGATATGTAATCTGATCTTTCTGGTCTTTGTCCTCCAGCAAGTCAACAATTTCTCAGTAGACCTGCAGGCCAAGCCCGAGTACCACAAGTTCCTGATTGGCCGAGGAGGGGCGAACATTCGGCGAGTACGTGACCGGACTGGAGCTCGCATCATCTTCCCTTCGCCTGACGAACCAGAGCAGGAGCGTATCACTATCATGGGCCGAGAGGAAGCAGTGCTGCTCGCTCAGAAAGAGCTGGAGATCCTCATTAAAAACCTGGTACTGCTCTGAAACACACACTCACACACGCACACACACACACACACACACACAGCCTGTCTGAATCACCGCCTCTGTCTCTGTATCTCTACAGGAGGACGTCATAGAGGACAGTATGGTCGTGGACCCTCGGCATCATCGCTATTTTGTTTGTCGGCGAGGGCAGGTGCTGAGGGAGTTAACGGAGGAGTACGGTGGCGTCGCCGTTAGTTTCCCTCGTACAGGAACGCACAGCGACTGCATCACTCTGAAAGGAGCCCGAGAGTGTGTGGATGCTGCAAAGAAGCGCATCCAGGAGATCATTCAGGATCTGGTGAGCATCAGGAAAAGCCAGGGGGAGGGTCTTTATTTATAAACATGCACGCAGAATAATCCTTACATGTGGACGTAGAGTTATTAAACGGTTTCGATGATTAATAAATCATAAAACGGCCACACGTATCGATGTATTCAAATGACTCCTGTGGAGCACGTGGTGCGACGTTTCTTCAGTTCCCCCTCGCCAGCACTCACACCTTCACAGCTAGTTCCTACCTTCAACTGGAAGAAAAAAAGAACTTCTAACAGTGGTTTATCTTATCCTGACACTTCTCACGAACCGTGTATAGAGACATTACAAAGAAAAATAGAACCAGAGATGAAACCACTGTGTGTGTGTGTGTGTGTGTGTGATGAGCAGGAGTCTCAGGTGAGTGTGGAGGTGGTGATTCCTCAGCGCTTCCATAGAGCCATGATGGGGCCCAAAGGCTGCAGGATCCAGCAGATCACTCGAGACCACGAGGTCCAGATCAAATTCCCAGAGAGAGAGGAAACAGCAGGTGTCTCTCTCTCTCTCTCTCTCTCTCGCTCTCTCTCTCTCTGATTGGTCAGCTCGCGGGTTTCGAGTAACACACTCGTGCTCTCATCTTATCGTTTCTATAGTAACTCCGTATGTTTCACCGTATGTGTGTTTGGTGTCCAGCTCAGGAAACGTCTCCGGCGGAGAACAACGGCACCAGCCCAGAGAAGACGGACTCCGTGGCTCGGAAATGTGACATCATCATCGTGACGGGTCGCGCGGAGAAGTGCGAGCCGGCACGATCGGCCCTGCTAGTGAGGAAACGACACGCCGCGTTATTTATCCGGGTCCGTTATTACCTCGCTGAATCCGACATCTTCTTCTCCTTCTTCTCAGGCGCTGGTTCCTGTGACGGTTGACGTGGAGGTGCCTTACGACCTGCACGGCTACATCATCGGCCAGAAAGGAGCCGGGATCAGAAAGATGATGGAGGACTACGAGGTGCGGTGCTGTAGGTCTGACACAGACCTTAATCATCAGAGGTGAATGTTTAGTATTTAGGACAGGTGTAGATGCGATCTGACGCGATCGGCTCTACGCAGGTGAACATCTGGGTTCCTCAGGCTGAGCAGCAGTCTGACGTGATCAAGGTCATGGGGCAGGAGGTCAGCGTGGAGAGAGCCAAGCAGGCGCTGATGTGCAGAGTCAAGGAGCTCCAGGCAGAGCAGGAGGAGCGGGTAAAGGGAGCACAACACAGTGTAGTAGCACAAATCACATGGGTATCTATATCGGCGAGGAAGGAAAAGTGGCATTGTGCCATCTTTATCCTGTGATAAACACGCACCGTTTTTTCGTTCGCCCTTTTTAAAAATGCATTAGTAATGAAGAATTCGGCCATTTTGTTTTCACAAATCAATAGTCATGATGTGTTTAACAGTTCTGCTCCTAATTTGTCCTAATTCTACTGCTCCGAATTCAGGATGTCTAACATATGTACTGTATACAGGTGCATGTCAAAACGTTCGCATATCGTGAAAAAGTACATTTTTTTCCGTAAATTAATTCAAAAAGTGGAACTTTCATGTATTCTAGATCAAAAAATCAAAGAGATCAAAAATCTGCTTTCTCAAATTATTAGAATAAAGAATTTATAATAGAGAAATGTCGACCTGAGAAGAACTCTAATCAGAGAATTAACTTCAAACACCTGCAGAGGTTTCCTGAGGTTTTAGTCTCTCAGTCTGGTTCGGTACACAAACACAATCACGGGGAAGATGGAAGTAAACACTGCATTTCATTTGGAAATCAAGGTTCCAGAGTCTGGAGGAAGAGTGAAGAGGAACAGAATCCAAAGTCCAGTGTGAAGTTCCCACAGTCGGTGATGATTTGAGGTGGCGTGTCATCTTCTGGTGTCGGTCCAGTGTGTTTTCTCAAGTCCAGAGTCGATGCAGCGTCTACCAGGAGATTTTAGAGAACTTCATCTGCTGACGAGTTTAATGGAGATGCTGATTTCCTTTTTCATCAGGACTCTGCACCTGCCCACAGTGCCAAAACTTCTAGTAACTGGTGTACTGACCGTGGTGTTACTGGGCTCGATTGTCCAGCCGACTCGCCTGACCCGAACCCCATGGAGAATCTCTGAGAGAAACCAGACCCGATGATGCAGATCAGCTGAAGGTCGCTATCAAAGCAACCTGGGCTTCAGAACACCTCAGCAGTGCCTCAGGCCGATCGCCTCCACGCCACGCCGCACTGACGCAGTAATTCCTGCAAAAGGATGAAATCCCCGACCGAGTATCAGCGCATGAACTAACATACTTTTCAGAAGGTCGACATTTCCGTATTACAAATTCTTTATTCTAAGAATTTGAGAGACCGGATATCTGATGTCCATGAGCTGTGAGCCGTAATCATGGAGATTAAAACAAAACAAAGGCTCGAAATATTTCACTTTATGTGTAACGAATCTAGAATAGACGAAAGTTCCACTTTTTGAATTAAATCACAGAAAAAAAAATGAGCTTTTCCACAATATTCAAATTTTTTGAGATGCACCTGTACACCGTGTGCGATTAACACCTCACAGGCCTTACGGAGCTACAAGGTGACCCTCTCGGTCGAGCCTAAATACCACCCCAAAATCATCGGCCGCAAAGGAGCCGTGATCTCGCAGATCCGCAAAAAACACGACGTCAGCGTGCAGTTCCCCGACAAGAGCGACGAGCAGCAGGTGTGTACGAGTTTTCACCGTGCCGTGTTCCGGCTCGGGAAACCTCCTCACCTTTCTCCCTCTCTCAGGACGCCATAGTGATCTGGGGTTACGAGCGAAACGTGGAGGAGGCCAAGGCGGCGATCGAGCAGATGGTCGCCGAGCTGCAGGAGATGGTGAGCGAGGACGTCCGGCTGGATCACCGGGTCCACGCACGCATCATCGGAGCTCGCGGCAAGGCCATCCGCAGACTCATGGAGGAGTTTAAAGTGCGTAAGCCTGCACTAACGCCCGTTCCGATCCGAAGCCCATCCGTATCTTTAGGTAGAATATCAAAGCGCAGCGTTTTTCGATCATAAAACATGTTACTGAATCAAATCCCAACTCTTTATAGTGAATAATGAAGGTCGGTTTGAACAAGACTTAATACTGTGATGCAGAAAGCAAGCGTGAATCGTTCGGTAGAGAATAAACTGGTCTGGAAGAGGGTGGAGCAATGCGACGGAGGATTTGGCGACGCCGGAATGTCTATACCTCCCATCCTGTCTGGGTTTCTCTATCTCGATCCGTTTCATGCGTTTTCCAGGTAGACACCAGGTTTCCTCAGCCAGGCTCGGACGACCCCGACAAAGTGACGGTCACAGGCCTGCCGGAGAACGTCGATAAAGCCGTCGACCATCTCCTCAACCTGGAAGAGGAATATGTGAGTCGGAGACACTAATATAACGCAGAACCTACGGGTTTAGTGACCTGTTCATTTAATGTTTCTGTCATTACCTGTGTGTGTGTGTGTGTGTGTGTGTGAGGCTCAGATGTTGAGCGTGACTGAGACGGAAACGTTGGCTGCCTATATGAAACCTCCGTCCCGGTTTGTGGGAGGAGGAGGAGGAGGCGGAGACGAGGACGGCCGAGGCCCAGCTAAAGGCTTTGTCGTCAGAGACGCCCCTTGGAACGTCCCGGGAAGCAGCAAGGTGAGATTAATATCGGTCAGATGGTGCCGATCCGTTTTCTGACAGTTTATCCGATTAATACATTCGTTCCGATACGTCATCGTTCCTATAGTAACGGCTTGTTCCCAGTAACGGGACAACTCACATAACACTCTCTGATAAGCGTCGGAACATCACGTCGTGTGTGCGTGTGGTATAAGAGGAACGGCACACTTCGCTTTGAGCTGTTATCGGAAACGAATCGATGTTATCCGCAAGCGTTTTTTTCTTAACGCAGACAAACCAATTAACAACCGATTCATTAAGAATGAATATGAATTTCCGTTCATGATCGTCCCGGTATAATCGCATGTCTTGGTTGTCACGGTGACACGGGATCGGCCGATGTTTAATAAATCGGTGACAAGATTCCGACGCGAATCGAGATTTTAATACTGAAATGAGACGTTGGAGGCGGTGTCTTCTAATTTGCATAATCATGCATATTCATATACCCTGGTCTTTTTAGGGTAAAAGACATTCTGATCATTAAGTGTAAGTGTGTGTGTGTGTGTGTGTCCAGGCACCTGACATGAGCAGCGCTGAGGACTTCCCTACATTCGGCTCTGGTGTGGCGCCGAAACAGACGTCTGCCTGGGGGCCCAAAAAGTTCTGAAAGAGAGTGAGATGTGACTCATCCGTACCTCTCTCTCTCTCTCTCTCTCTCTCTCACTGTACCTATAAACGTCAAGGAGAAATCACAGAGCGTTTTCAGTACGTACATGTAGCTTCCTCCCAGGGGTGATCTCGTGCTCTTTTCTGTATCCGTCTCTTTAAATGCCAGCGGCGGTTCGGACCCGTCTGAACTCGCATCACCTGCACTCGTGTCCGTTCTCTCATTAACGAAATTTCACGCGTTTTACCGTCTCACCCCGAGACGCGGCTCGTTTCCTGTTCCTAGCGACGACTAGCGGACGTGAATCGTTTTAGATTTTAAATAATCGCTTCGAGTCATTCCGAACCTCTCTCAAAACTAGCTAGGATTTCTACCGGCACTGACGTTACACTTTTATCATTTAGAGAACCCGTAGTTCACTGTGTGCTTGGGTTTTGTTTTTGTTGTTGTTTTTTTTAATAGCTTTTAATGAACGTGTGTCAATGAGGGCCTCGGGGTTTAGAAAAGTTTGCGCACGCACAAAACAATCGGTTCCAACCAGCACTAGGCTTACCAGGAAACATTATGAATGAAACTTACTTGATAACAGCAGTTCCTATAGCAATATCCTAACGAATGGAACAGCAAAAGGAAAACAAAAAACGTACAGATGCCTAACGAAGAGTTTGCGACTCATGATAAATTAAATGACCGCATTGAAATGTATTCACTGACACATCAAAGCGGCACGGGAAAATAGTTATAGGAAAATAATTACGCACATGGTGGAGATAAATATCATACAACCGTGTGGAGCTGAAAATCATCACAGAACGCACAAGAAGGTGAATCTTGAATGGATGTATGGATGAATATACTGATGGATGGATGGATATACTGATGGATGGATGGATGGATGGATGGATGGATGGATATACTGATTGAGTGATGGATGGATGGATGGATGGATGGATGGATGGATGGATGGATATACTGATGGATGGATGGATATACTGATGGATGGATGGATGGATGGATGGATGGATGGATGGATGGATATACTGATGGATGGATGGATGGATGGATGGATATACTGATGGATGGATGAATGGATATACTGATGGATGGATGGATGGATGGATGGATATAATGATTGAGTGATGGATGGATGGATGGATGGATGGATGGATATACTGATGGATGGATGGATATACTGATGGATGGATGGATATACTGATGGATGGATTATACTGATGGATGGATGGATGATATACTGATGGATGAATGGATATAATTGATGGATGAGATATAGATGGATGGATGGATTATACTGATGGATGTGGATATACGTATGATGGATGATATACTGATGGATGGATGGATATACTATGGATGGATTTGGATATACTGATGGAGGATGGATGATGGATATACTGATTGAGTGATGGATGGAGGATGGATATACTGATGATGGATGATGGATGATGATATAGTGGATGATGGATAATTTTGATATAATGATGATTGTGGATGAGTAAGATGGAGGTGGTTTGATAATGGGGATGGTGGTTACGGAGGAGGATGTATGATATGATTTATGGATGATATAGATGGAGGATGACTTGGGAAGGACAGATGAGGGGGGATATTACGATGGATGGATGGACGATGGATATGTGTAATGGATACTGATGGTAATAATGAGGGGAGATGGAGGATACGTGAGTGATGTGGGTGTGGATGATAACGATGGGGGGTACGGGGGTGGATGATGATACGATGGGAAGGGAGAGCAGAAGCCTTTTGCCACAGCATGGCGTCCGTGGATGTATCCATTTAGACGAACATCTTCGCTCCTGTCTGTAAATATCAGTTTTTCAGGTTTCCTTTTCAGTTCCTTCCTTTTCCACCAGTCTCAGAATTTCACACACACGTCCATGATGAAAATGCTTTTGGAGGACTGTTTTATGCGTACGCAGCGTTTATAAACGAGGCCGCAGAAGCGTTTGGTGCTTTTAGCCATTCCTTTTTCCTGTATAAAAAAAACGTTTGCTGTTTTATTATTATTATTATTATTATTATTATTATTATTATTACTGGACTTGAAACCATAAAGTAGCCGTCCATATAATTCTCATCTGGAGATGAATCTGTGAAAAATATTCATTATATGCTGATCTTCTGATTTTTATTTTTTTTTTTCATATTTATTTATTTATTTATTTAATCTGTATTGTACATATTTGCAAATGTGTGTATATATATATATATATATATTTTGTTTGTCTGTAATTATGTGCTTTCGCTTCATATTTAGCGATACATAAAATGCTCAGAGGTGAACTTTTTAAATGCAGGGTTTAAAAAAAAGAAAAAAGAAAAAAAAAAGATCATGCGTAGGTCTTTTTAAAGATGCCGTTTGTGACATCGAATACTGAAATGTGAATTTACAGTAAAAGTTACAATAAACACAGTGACAAAACTCCCCCTTACCCTAATCGACCCCACACGCTCTAGTGTGTGTATATATGTGTGTGTGTGTGTGTGTATGTATGTATGTATGTATGTGTGTGTGTGTGTGTGTGTGTATGTGTATATATATATATATATATATGGCTTATTCGATGAAGAAAAATGTATAGAAAAAAGGCGACAGAGGTCATTTCAGGGCCGGAAAAACAAACACCAAACGCATTAAACAAAGAAACGATCCCGATGTGTGACGTGGAAACGTCGCGGATTACAGTATTCCGAAGCGACGTGATAAGCACGGGTTCAGAAGCACTCTTTAAAATTACAAACCGCATCTTTAAAATGTTTCCAGCTGTTTCGACGTGTACAGATTTATGAACAGAACCCCCCCCCCACACACACACACACACACACACACATACGTCCCTCGTGGATTTTTAAAAAATGTTTTTTCTTTTTTTTTTTACAATTTTAAAGCTTTCACCGTGCAAAAACAAAAAACAAACCTGCTGCTGCTAACGGTAATGTACACAGCGTGATGCGCTAGTAACGTTTTTATGCCATTATACGACAAGTTTCTAATGTTTTTCGGGTGGTTGTTTTTTTGTTGCTTCACTTTATCTACGGTCGTTAAATCCCGCTGCGCCTAGAGTTTATAGATTAAGGGTTGGGCATTCCATTTCCTCACTAATCCACAGACAATCCTAATGGGATCTTCAGATAAAGCGCAGAAATAATCCGCTGTGACGATAAGCTCGAGTAAAGCGAAGGAAACGTTTCCTCTTCACTGTCCACAAGTTCTCAGTCTCTAGAGTCGTGGTGGACTCGTAACGTTTTGCGTGTTTACGTATGGACAAACATCCGATCATCAGCGACGAGAGGCGGCAACGCTCTCGGCCTTAAACGGTAATTAAAGGATCTTTTTGAACAGTTTATTAATTATGCAACGCTGCAATAAACCTATCAGCGACGGTCGGGATTTATTTATTTTTTTTCCTTTTCCTACTTGAAAATAAAATGATTCAAAATCACAACCGGTTTGTTTTGGTTTCTTTGCTTAATGTAAAAACCACCATATATGCCAAACTGAGATATTTAGGGAAGTGCATTCGCTGGAATACAGGACGAGACAGAATGGGACAAAGCGGTTAGAAAAAACCTGCTCCAGAATTATCGGCACCCCTTAAAAGAACGAGAGGGTGTACCCACCTTGTGCCCGGTGCTCCCTGGGATAGGCTGCAGGTTCCCCGTGACCCTGAGAAAGGAGTACGCGGTATAGAGGATGGATGGATGGATGGATTCTCTCTTGAACAAGTCTATTAAATATATTAAATAAATAATTGCTCGGTCTTGTTCGATATCCAGATCAGGTGAACGGTGTAGGAATTACAGCACTTTTTATATGTAGCCCCGCCCTTTTTTAATGGACCAAAAGTAACTGGACAGCGGTCGGTTGCTCGGCCGTTCCACGACTAGGTGTGTGCTATTCCCTCGTTATACAGTTCTGCAGGGATGACTGTAGGCCAACCTGGAAGTTAGCGTCCCCCTGGTTCACTCGACAAAAAGCCCGGAGGATTTTTTTTCTGTCGCACGTTTCGTTCGAGATAATCTTCACAAACGAACACAGAAGGTTATGCGTCTTGAAACCTAAATACAATCTGCAGAAGTAAAACGCTGTATGTTTAGGCTATAAATGAACGACGCCATGGTCGCACGAGTTCAGCGTCACCACCGCGAAGTTTACAACAACTCCTTCAATTTATTATTTTTTTTTTTTAAACTAAAACAAACTACCTCTGGAAAATACTACAGGTTGATACGGTGGAATGTTCGAGTCGGATTTTACGTTGTAGAATAAAACGTATAAAATCAAGCTCGTGTTAATCATCAGGCTCCAGTGACCTTATTTCAGGCATTTAACCCAAAACGCCCACGGGACCGGAAGTGCAAATCCGTGAACTTGTTTCCGGGTTTTAGGACTCGGTCCTGCACCACTCTGTTACACTTAAGAGTGTGGGGTTCACATGTGGAACCTGTTGCTTGTAACGCTCCACGTGAAGTCCAGAGAGCCGTCACTGCCAGTAACGCAAGGAAAATTTTAAATAAACCCGAGAGAGAGACAGACAGAGTGAGAAACAGAGAGAGAGAGACAGACAGAGTGAGTGAGACAGACAGAGAGACAGACAGAGTGAGTGAGAGAGACAGGGAGAGAGACAGACACACAGACAGAGAGAGACAGACAGAGAGACAGACAGAGTGAGTGAGAGAGACAGGGAGAGAGACAGACACACAGACAGAGACAGACAGAGAGTGAGAGACAGAGTGAGTGAGAGACAGACAGACAGAGTGAGAGAGAGACAGGCAGAGAGTGAGTGAGTGAGAGAGAGTGAGAGACAGAGTGAATGAGAGACAGACAGAGAGAGAGCGAAAGAGACAGAGTGAGTGAGAGACCGAGTGAGTGAGAGACAGACAGACAGAGAGAGAGACAGACAGAGAGAGACAGACAGACAGAGAGACAGACAGAGAGAGAGACAGACAGACAGACAGAGAGAGAGACAGACAGACAGAGAGAGAGACAGACAGACAGAGAGAGCGACACAGAGAGAGAGAGACAGACAGAGAGAGAGACGACACAGACAGAGAGAGAGAGAAAGACAGAGAGAGAGAGACAGACAGAGAGAGAGAGACAGACAGACAGAGAGAGACAGACAGACAGAGAGAGAGAGAGGGAGAGCAAAAAAAATTAGGTGTGACCAAATCAACTTGTTTTGGTACATTGTTTAAGAAGAAGGAACGCACTGGTGAGCTCAGGAACACCAAAAAGCCACTGGAGGACTATGGAAAACACCTGGGGTAGAGGAGAGATGAATTAAAACCCATGGCCAGATCAAGAACATCCTCCAGGAAATAGGCGTATCTGTGTAAAGTCAACAACCAAGAGAAGACTTCACCGGTGTAAACACAGGGTTTAAAAAAAACACGACCACCAAATTAGAGTAGAAAAATAAAAAAAAGACACCTGTACAGTTCTGGGACAACATCCAGTGGGGACATGAGGGAAAGATCAGCTTGTAGTGAAGAGTAAGGAAAAGCTGCTGAAGAGCCAGAGCGCACCACCAAATCTTACGGCGCGTACGTCTAAGAAGCAGCCTTTTATTTGTCACATCTACGTCACAGCACAATGAAATCCTTTTGCTTCACATATCCCAGCTGGTTAGGAAGCAAGGGAAGGAGCAAAGGATCAGCCACGATACAGCGCCCCCTGGAGCAGAGAGGGTTTGAGCGTCTGAGCTTCCGCTCAGGAACCCCGAGCCGTAACTGCTGAGCAGCAGGATGAATTGAATACGAAGCGTATAGAGTGATTATGACCCGAACGCTGAATCTAACCGATCTGCTGAAGGGAAAATGCTTCAGGAACGAGCAGGAAGTGAAGACCTGGAAGAAGATCAGCAGGGAAGAAACCGAGCGTCTGGCGCCGGCTAGGGGTTTCCGCCTTCACGAAGGCTGGGAAAGGAAACCCCGTCAGGGTCGGGAACGTTAGCTCGGCGCGTGTGTACAGATAATCCGATGTATCCGTTTCTGTGTAGTCGAGGGCGCCAGTAATTCTGGAGGTGACTCATCCTGGATGAGACTTGGCACCGAGTCATATACATGATGGTGTGAAACTTGTGGGGGTTTTTTTAATATATGTACACATTTTTATTTTCTTACAAATCAGGAAGATAATATTAGTGTTATGTAACAGCCTGTACAACATAATGAAATACAAATAAAACATGAACAAATGATACAAAGTAATGATTGAAAAAACAACAACAACAACAACAACAACAGAAAAGCAGCAAATGGGCCAACATGAACCCCAAGTGTGTGTGTGTGTGTGTGTGTGTGTGTGTGTGTGTGTGTGTGTGTGTGTTCGTTTCACATTTCAGTTGTATAGCAAGCATATGATCAGACACGGCCCTTGGCGACGACGTGGGTGTAAAACTTCCACTCAAGTAGTTTGTAGTTGGCAACAAAAATCTGTTATTTATTTATTTGTGTACGTTTATTTTATATTAGATATGATTTTTGGAAAGAGAAAACCTCTCTAGTTTCAATTGCTGACACTATTTATTAAAAAAAAAAAAAAAGGAATAAGGGCTTGAACCTGTGCAAGTGACGGTAAACGTTTAAAAAAACAAAAAACAAAAAAAAAAAAAACCCAGTGTAAACTCGAAACATCTTAGACTTCATTTCCCAGAATGCCTTGCGACAGGATTTACGCTTTCTTGAACGATTTTTACATTCAACATTTTCAAAACACAGGAAGGAGTAAAAGAGAGAGAGAGAGAGGAGGGCGGGGTGTAAATATTTACGAGCAGAACGGCTTTCTAATTCTTATTCACGTTGAGACAGGAGATCCTAGGATCTTAAAAGCGGTGTCTTTGCGTGTCGAGACGTGTTTTCTAAAATAAAAGCATCCGCTTTGGGTCTGAGAGGCGTGGGTCACTCGTGACGTCCAGTTCATACCGTTCCCCACGTCCGTGACTGAGCGGGGTCGGAGAGTTTTCTCCAGAGTAAAGGACGCGAAGAAGAAGAAGAAGAAGAAGAAGAGACACAGGACACGAGTTCCACTGTACACAGAGTCGAGAAGGGGGAAAGACGACGTGATTTTTGATTGGTGGTTGTTTTCGTTAAACAGGACTTGAGGAGTAAAAATGTAATACTGCGTGTGAGCCTTAAAATATTCTCCTGTGTGAAGTGGAACACAAACAGCTCCCCGGAGACCCGGTCTCTTCCTCACCCTAGCTTCAAGTCTTTTTCCTTGGGGTTTCCTTTTCTTTTTCTTTTTCCCCACTCTGTACATTATTTTCTTCCCCAGCAGAGGTCGCTGTAGCTCCAGGTGGATTTGTTGATTTGTCTCCTACCAACAGGTTTTTTTGTTTTTGTTTTTTTTTTAAAAATGAAGAAGAAGAAAACGCTCACAGGATCCAGGGCTGTGCTATGAGGAGGTGATTGGAGTCCCACCTTCTTTAACGGATAGAGAGAGAGAGAGAGAGAGAGAGAGAGAGAGAGAAAAATAAAGAAGATGAGAGAGAGAGAAAAAAAAAAAAAAAAAAAGAAAAAAAAAAAAAAAAAAAAAAAAAGAACAAAATAGTGAGAGATAAAGACAAACAGAAAGAGGGAGAGAAAGAGAGAGATGGAGAGAGAGAGAAATAGGTGGTTAGAAAGATAATGAAAGAAAGAACGAGGGAGACAAAGACATGAGAGAACAAAAGACAGAGGAAGGAAGGAAGAGCGAGAACAAATGACAGTAAGGCAGATTAAGACAGAAAGAAAGATGGTTAGAGAGATATTGATAGAAAGGGAGACAGAAAGACAAAGAGAGAACAAAAGACAGTGTGAGGAAGGAAGAAAGAGAGAACAAAAAAGACATTAAGACAGAAAGATGGAGACAGAGAGAAAGATGGTTAAAGAGATTGAAAGAAAGGGAGACAGTCAGAGAGAGACAGAAGGATAAATAAGTGGTTAGAAAGATACTGAAAGAAAGAAAGGGTGGAAAAAGAGTGATATGGAGAGAAAGACAGCGAGAGAACAAAAGACAGTAAGAGCGATTAAGACAGAAAGAGGGTAAGAGACAGAGAAATAGATGGTTAGAGAGATATTGAAAGAAAGAGCAAGACAAATGACCGTGAGAGACAGAAAGACAAAGAGAAACAGAGAGAGAGAGAGAGAGAGAGAGAGGGGAAGAAAGAACAAAAGACAGTGAGACAGAAAGAGAGAGAGAGAAATCACTTGCTGGGGTCTGAAACATAAAGTGCAGGAAGTGTCTCCCAAAAAAGACCACCTTCAAATAAAAGAAAAATGGAGAGAGAGAGAGAACGGAGTTTAACTTCATTTCTCTGAAGCAGGACCAGCAGCCTGAGTTCCCTCGCTCTCTCTCTCTCTCTCTCTCTCTCTCTCTCTCTCTCTCTCTCTCTCTCTCTCTCTCTCTCTCTCTCTTCTACTCCACACGGATGAGCAGGCCGTACAGCAGGGTTCCTCCTTTCTCCTTGGTGATCCACTCGATCTCCGTGTTGTTGAATCGGGGATCCAGCGACTCGCTGATGCCCAGAGTCTGAGGCCCGACCTTGTAGGAGCCCGGACGCACGCACACCTGGAAGCCCACCTGAGCGTGATGACAGCGCAGGGAGCGAGGGTCTCGGAATCTGCAGCACAGAGACACAACAAAACACCGATTACACACGGCCATGCTTCCTGAACCTCCCACCCTCAACCTGTACGTACATACACACGCAACGAGATGGTGTGATCTCTCAACTGGTACAGAGAGAGAGAGAGAGAGAGAGAGAGAGAGAGAGAGAGAGATCAAACAAACATGGCTTCCAAAGGAAGGAAGCGTATGCTGCGACTGTAAGACAGGTGAGGGTGAGACAGAGGAACACTTTCTCCTTCAGTGTGATACCGTTCAGATCACAAGAGGAAAATACCTGGAAAAATTCTCTCAGCTCTTACCGCAGTTTTCCGACCTATCAGAAACTAACCGAATGCACGTGCTACTGGGGGCGGAGCCCAAATGCACATGCTACTGGGGGCAGAGTCTAAATGCAAGTGCTACTGGGGGTGGAGTCATGCACCTGCTACAGCCAAATTAATCTCTCAATTGGCCCAAGTACTCTGAATTGAAATTGAGAGAGAGAGAGAGAGAGAGAGAGAGAGAAAATGTACAGTGCCTTGCGAAAGTATTTGGCCCCCTCGAACTTTTCAACCTTTTGCCACATTTCAGGCTTCAAACATAAAGATATAAAATTTTATTTTTTTGTGAAGAATCACCAACAAGTGGGACACAATTGTGAAGTGGAACGAAATCTATTGGATATTTTAAACTTTTTTAGCAAATAATAAAACTGAAAAGTGGGCGTGCAAAATTATTCGGCCCCTTTACTTTCAGTGCAGCAAACTCACTCCAGAAGTTCAGCGAGGATCTCTGAATGATCCAATGTTGTCCTAAATGACTGATGGTGATAAATAGAATCCACCTGTGTGTAATCAAGTCTCTGTATAAATGCACCTGCTCTGTGATAGTCTCAGGGTTCTGTTGAAAGCGCAGAGAGCATCATGAAGACCAAGGAACACACCAGGCAGGTCCGTAATACTGTTGTGGAGAAGTTTAAAGCCGGATTTAGATACAAAAAGATTTCCCAAGCTTTAAACATCCCAAGGAGCACTGTGCAAGCGATCATTTTGAAATGGAAGGAGTATCAGACCACTGCAAATCTACCAAGACCTGGCCGTCCCTCTAAACTTTCAGCTCAGACAAGGAGAAGACTGATCAGAGATGCGCCACAGAGGCCCATGATCACTCTGGATGAACTGCAGAGAACTACAGCTGAGGTGGGAGAGTCTGTCCATAGGACAACAATCAGTCGTACACTGCACAAATCTGGCCATTATGGAAGAGTGGCAAGAAGAAAGCCATTTCTCAAAGATATCCATAAAAAGTCTCGTCTAAAGTTTGCCACAAGCCACCTGGGAGACACACCAAACATGTGGAAGAATGTGCTCTGGTCAGATGAAACCAAAATCGAACTTTTTGCCCACAATGCAAAACGATATGTTTGGCGTAAAAGCAACACAGCTCATCACCCTCAACACACCATCCCCACTGTCAAACATGGTGGTGGCAGCATCATGGTTTGGGCCTGCTTTTCTTCAGCAGGGACAGGGAAGATGGTTAAAATTGAGGGGAAGATGGATGCAGCCAAATACAGGACCATTCTGGATGAAAACCTGTTGGAGTCTGCAAAAGACCTGAAACTGGGACGGAGATTTATCTTCCAACAAGACAATGATCCCAAACATACAGCAAAATCTACAAAGGAATGGTTCACAAATAAACGTATCCAGGTGTTAGAATGGCCAAGTCAAAGTCCAGACCTGAATCAATCGAGAATCTGTGGAAAGAGCTGAAAACTGCTGTTTACAAACGCTCTCCATCCAACCTCACTGAGCTCGAGCTGTTTTGCAAGGAAGAATGGGCAAGAATTTCAGTCTCTCGATGTGCAAAACTGATAAGAGACATACTCCAGCGACTTGCAGCTGTAATCGCAGCAAAAGGTGGCTCTACAAAGTATTAACGCAAGGGGCGAAATCATTTTGCACGCCACACTTTTCATTTTTTTATTAGTTAAAAAAGTTTAAAATATCCAATAGATTTCGTTCCACTTCACAATTGTGTCCCACTTGTTGGTGATTCTTCACAAAAAATACAAATTTTATATCTTTATGTTTGAAGCCTGAAATGTGGCAAAGGGTTGAAAAGTTCGAGGGGGCCAAATACTTTCGCAAGGCACTGTACATTTTTCTCTCTCTCTCTCTCTCTCTCTCTCTCTCTAGACTTGAAGTCTAAGACTAAGAGAAAGAGAGATGAAGCGAGAGAAAGAAAGGGAGAGAAAATGAGAACAAGGCAATAAGACTAAGAAAGAGGGAGAAACAGAAAAATAGAAGAGGGGAGAGATAAAGAGAGACTGGCAGACAGAGAGGAAGAGACAGAAAGAAAGGGTGAGACTAGGAGAAAGAGAGAAAGCACGAGTGAAGTGTAAAGGTAAATTGTGCGTTGGTTACAATAACGTTTCCAGACCAGCCCTTACTTCCAGCCTGAGGAGGACTTACTGCACTTTAGGGGCGAAGACCTCAAGGCCGGAGTAGCGCATGGTGGGGGAGAGGTGCACGCGTGGGATCTCCCTCTCGGGGGCGCTGTTCTCCTCCGGCTCACTGTAGCTGCCGTGACCCTCCACCTTCAGCGGGGACGCCGAGAACACGGGCGACGTGTCTGCTGAAGAGGAACAGCAACACCATTCATTCCTCCCCTGTTTGCCATGCACTGTGTGTGCGCGTGTGTGTGTGTGTGCGCGCGTGTGTGTGTGTACACTAACCTGGTAGAAGCTGGCTGTGGTCCAGCGTGCGGCGCAGAGAACCCACACTCGTCCCATGGTACGCGATGTGCCACTTCTTATAGGAGCTCGATACGTCACAGTGCGGCTTTATCCTGTAACCCACACGTTTCTACATCAATAATACACCCAAAGAGTGTTTCTAACTCCCTGAGAGCCCCGCCCACTTCCTCCCAGCGCATCTACGCTCCGTATTTGCACAGGCTCACTCACTTTCTGTCCTGAGTGGAGAATGTCAGGAAGGAAGGAAAGGTAAAAGAAAAAAAAGAAAGAATAGATAGACATACAGACAAAAATATTTCAACCAAGAAAGGGGGGGGGGAGATAAAAGCAAATTCAAAAAAATTAAGAAAGACAGTAGGAAAGAAGAATCAAGAAAGAACGATAGATAGACAGATAGCCAATACTTCTAGTGAGATAGACAGATAGATAGATAGACAGATAGCCAATATTTCTAGTGAGATAGACAGACAGATAGCCAATACTTCTAGTGAGATAGATAGACTTATAAATAGACAGACAGATAGACAAAGACAGATAGACAGACAGATAGATATATAGACAGGGACAGATAGATAGACAGATAGCCAATACTTCTAGTGAGATAGACAGACAGACAGATATATAGACAGGGACAGATAGATAGACAGATAGCCAATACTTCTAGTGAGATAGACAGACAGACAGACAGACATACAGAGATATATAGACAGAGACAGATAGATAGACAAATAGCCAGACAGATAGCCAATACTTCTAGTGAGATAGACAGACAGACAGACAGATATATAGACAGACAGATAGCCAATACTTCTAGTGAGATAGACAGACAGACAGACAGATATATAGACAGAGACAGATAGCCAATACTTCTAGTGAGATAGACAGACAGACAGATATATAGATAGCTAATACTTCTAATGAGATAGATAGACAGACAGACAGATAGATAGACAGACATAGATAAATAGATAGACAGACAGACAGATAGAGAAAAGTTGCAGAGGGTTTATCTCTGTGTGTGTGTGTGTGTGTGTGTGTGTGGACTGACCGCAGGGCGAAGCGGCACCAGCCGAAGGGCAGAGCGTAGTCCCGGGGCGGTTCTCCGCGTTTGTAGTAGGCCTCGTCCCCGCGCAGCTTGTGGCAGGACTCGCAGTAACACAGGTTGTACTTGGCGTCCTGGTTGAAGTACGCGTCTGAGGGACAGAGAGCAGGTAAGCAGGTTAGACACGGACACAACTGCAGGTGTAGACGAGATAAAGCAGCAGCAGCAGCTCTAACCAGGCAGTGTGAGCAGGTCCTTAAATCTGGAGCAGAGAGCCTGGTACTCGCACGTCTTATTGGGGTTGACCTCAGGAGGAGGCGTCCAGCACACACTCTCCTTTATTCCTGAAAAATAGAAGACCTTCTTTTTAAAACTCCAGTCTGAACGAAGCACAGCGTTTCCTTCCAGGATGCGGCGCAAAGCAAAACCCCTGAAGATTACGGATCTTACAGAACTTCATAACTGGATCTGTTCATAAATACATGACCACGCAGTTCTGAACACCTGCCTGCGAATATCAAGCTGACCCAAACATCACTAAACCCTTTATTTATTTATTTATTTTTCATCCAAAAGATAGATGAAAGAAAGAAAGAAAGAAAGAAAGAAAGAAAAGAAAAGAAAGAAAGAAAGAAAGAAAGAAAGAAAAGAAAGAAAGAAAAAGAAAGAAAAGAAAAAAAGAAAGAAAGAAAGAAAAGAGAAAGAAAGAAAGAAAGAAAAAGAAAGAAAGAGAAAGAAAGAAAGAAAAAGAAAGAAGAAAGAAAAAAAGAAAGAAAGAGAAAGAAAGAAAGAGAGAGAAAGAAAGAAAGAAAGAAAGAAAGAAAGAAAGAAAAAGAAAGAGAAAGAAAGAAAGAAAGAAAAGATAGACAGACAGACAGACAGACCGAAAAGAAAGAGAGAACAGAAGGAATAAAAATAAAAAAGGTGGATAGACAGACAGGAAGAAAAATTAAAAGAAATATCAAGAATGTAAAGAAAAAAGATGGATGGATGATGCAGAAAGAAAAAAACAGAAAAGGAAGGAATTAAAAATAAAAGGTAGGTAGATAGAATTTTAAATTAAAAGAATGAATAGATAGACAGAGAGAAAGAAAAATAAAGAAAAATATCAAGAACAATCAAGAAAGTAAAGAAAAAAGATGGATGGATGATCGAGAAAGAAAGAACAGAAAAGGAAGGAATAAAGATAGATAGATAAATGGAAAAAAAATCAAGAAAAAGAATGAATAGATACAGACCGAGAGAAAGAAAGAATAAACAGAGACATAAAGAAAGAAAGAAAAAAGATGGATAGATAGATAGATAGATAGATAGATAGATAGATAGATAGATAGATAGATAGATAGATAGATAGATAGATAGATAGATAGATAGATAGATAGATAGATGATGAATGAAGAAAAAGAAAGAGTAAAATTAAAAAATATCAAGAAAAAAAAAGGATAGAGGTAAATGAAAAGATCAAACACGAAGTGAAGAAGTGAATTATGGGGTTGAAATGCAGGTGTCTATCAGATCTCTGGGAATTTCAGACATGGCTCTGCAACTTGAGTAATCTGATGACTGCCAAGATCAGATAAATGATCGGATCATTAAATGTGCACTGTGTCTCAGATCATCTCAGCTGTAAAACACCCCAACGCTGCATGTGTATAAACCAGACATGTTCACAGGTCTCTGAGGTGGCGTCCGAGTCGAGTCTCTGAGGTGGCGTCCGAGTCGAGTCTCTGAGGTGGCGTCCGAGTCGAGTTTCAAACTATTAATAATAGTCACTCGTATCTCAATGTTTGAGTCATTTTTATTAGACATTCAGTTTGAAGCAATCTTACAGATCTTCGCTTGATTACGCTCCCTTCAAAGTGCCCTTCGGAGGGGTTTTTTACCATTTGGAACGCAGACTCAGTCACCACGAGAAAAAAAAAAGTGCTGTGTATTTTGAGCTATTTGAGTTGCCGTAGTTTGCTGTAGTTCTGATGGGTAATGATGGGTAAGGTAGTCTTCCAGTAACAAAACCCCTGTGTATTTAACCTGGGAAACTTGGATATCAGATGTATATAGAAGATGATCACAAGGTGAGATTTGGATATATTGTTATTGTTTGTTGTGCATTTATAACACAGCACTTTTCCAATAAGTGATGAACACGCCTTCGGGGGTGTCACGCGTGTGTGTATATGATTACTGGCTTGATGTGTTTACAGGTGGATTGTTGTGATATTTACTGACCAAGCCAAAATGACCTGTGTTTCACGAGTCTCTTTCTTCAAGTCCAGTCTCGGGTCAGAGGTTCACGAGTCCGAGTCCCAGTCTCAAGTCAGCGATTCACGAATCCGAGTCCAGTCTCGAGTCAGCGGTTCACAAATCCGAGTCCAGTCTCGGGTCAGCGGTTCACGAGTCCGAGTCCAGTCTCGAGTCAGCGGTTCACGAGTCCGAGTCCAGTCTCGAGTCAGTGGTTCACGAGTCCGAGTCCAGTCTCGCATAAGCAGTTCACGAGTCCGAGTCCAGTCTCGAGTCAGCGATTCACGAGTCCGAGTCCAGTCTCGGGTCAGAGGTTCACGAGTCCGAGTCCCAGTCTCAAGTCAGCGATTCACGAATCCGAGTCCAGTCTCGAGTCAGCGGTTCACAAATCCGAGTCCAGTCTCGGGTCAGCGGTTCACGAGTCCGAGTCCAGTCTCGAGTCAGCGGTTCACGAGTCCGAGTCCAGTCTCGAGTCAGCGGTTCACGAGTCCGAGTCCAGTCTCGAGTCAGTGGTTCACGAGTCCGAGTCCAGTCTCGCATAAGCAGTTCACGAGTCCGAGTCCAGTCTCGAGTCAGCGATTCACGAGTCCGAGTCCAGTCTCGGGTCAGAGGTTCACGAGTCCGAGTCCCAGTCTCGGTTCAGAGGTTCACGAGTCCGAGTCCAGACTCACGAGTCCGAGTCCAGACTCGAGTCAGCGGTTTCACGAGTCCGAGTCCAGACTCGAGTCAGCGGTTTCACGAGTCCGAGTCCAGTCTCGGATAAGCGGTTCCACGAGTCCGAGGCCAGTCTCGAGTCAGCACTTCAGGAGTCCGAGGCCAGTCTCGGTCGCGGTTCACGAGTCCGAGTCCAGTCTCGGGTCAGCGCCTGAGGTCGAGTCCAGTCTCGGGTCAGCGGTTCACGAGTCCGAGTCCAGTCTCGGGTCAGCACTTCAGGAGTCCGAGTCCAGTCTCGGGTCAGCGGTTCACGAGTCCGAGTCCAGTCTCGGGTCAGCGGTTCACGAGTCCGAGTCCAGTCTCGGGTCAGCGGTTCACGAGTCCGAGTCCAGTCTCGGGTCAGCGGTTCACGAGTCCGAGTCCAGTCTCGAGTCAGCGGTTCACGAGTCCGAGTCCAGTCTCGAGTCAGCGGTTCACGAGTCCGAGTCCAGTCTCGGGTCAGCGGTTCACGAGTCCGAGCCCAGTCTCGGGTCAGCGGTTCACGAGTCCAAGCCCAGTCTCGAGTCAGCGGTTCACGAGTCCAAGTCCAGTCTCAAGTCAGTGGTTCACGAGTCCGAGTCCGGTCTTGGATAAGCGGTTCACAAGTCCAAGTCCAGTCTCGGGTCAGCGGTTCACGAGTCCGAGCCCAGTCTCGAGTCAGCGGTTCACGACTCGAGTCTCCATCTCTGGTATGGTAAATGGTAAATGTGCACTTATATAGCGCTTTTATCCAAAGCGTTTTACACTGTGTCTCATTCACACACACACACACACACTCACACACCAATGGTAGCAGAGCTGCCATGCAAGCGCTAGCTTGCCATCAGGAGCAACTTGGGTTCAGTGTCTTGCCCAAGGACACTTCGGCATGTGGAGTCACCCGGGCCGGGAATCGAACCGCCAACTCTACGATTAGTGGACAACCCACTCTACCAACTGCGCCACAACCGCCCCCACATGGTATAATGGTATAATGTACACGCAGCACAGAGGCGAGTCCGAGGCGAGGTCAGACAACGTTCACTCACCGTCCACCATGTCGGCCTTCTCCATGTCGCCTTGGCAGCGTGCGTCTCCACTCTCCGCCCCCACGGCCTCCAAGTGGCTGGTCACTATGGTAACCTGTGGAGACGAGGGCAGAACATCTGTACAGGTTCCTAAAATGAAACCAAGCTGCTGCACAGGAACCAAGAACTCGAGGACTCGTCTTAGGGACGAGGCTGTATTGTTTATTTTCACAAACCTGTTCACACTGGCCGTACAGGTCGATTAGCGGGTAGCAGGGGCTCGGGATGTCCTGCGCTGCCACGCCCTGATCCATCCCGTTCACATACAGGTGGAGGCAGCTGTTAGCATCCACCAGCAGACCCAGCACCGTCCCCTCGGGACACGTGTCCAAGTTCGGCCCAAAGTTCTCACAGATCTGAGGAGGACAACGTGTACGAGAAAGAGAGAGAGAGAGAGAGAGAGAGAGAGAGAGTTAGAGAGAGAGAGAGAAAAAAAAATCACCATACATATAGAGAAAGAGAGAGGGACAGAACAAGCAAGACAGCGACAGCGAGAGAGAGAGAAAGAGTGAGAGAAAGAAAAAGACAGATGGAACACAAAGCATACTGGAAGGAAATACTGAGTGAGCAAGATAGATTGAGAGAGAGAGAGAGGAGAGTGAGAGAGGACAGAAAGCGAGAAAGAGAGGGCAGACAGAAAACATGGAAGAGAATATTGAGAGATAGACAAAAAGAGAAGGAGAGAGACAGACAGACAGACAGGTCACCTTCAGTGAGTTGTGGAAGACAGAGTCACGCTGCAGCAGCCAGACGGAGCGTTTAAGGCAGCAGGCCGTGGAGGGGAAGTTTAGGCGATCAGGAGAGTGAGCGATCAAACCCAGAGACAGAGACGACGTCCACGACGTGTTCAATCTGTCGATCTGAAACTGAACACAAGGACACCAGACGGTTAGAGTCCCATATTTACACACACACACACACACACACACACACACACTCTCTGAAGGTTCAGGACACTGTCCTAGTGGTAGAGGGGGAAAAAAATAACACAAATCCCTAAATATGTGTATTTAAGGTAATCTTCATGTGGTGGGAAGAAGAACCTGTGTGTGTGTGTGTGTGTGGGGAACATTGACCCCTGACCTGGAAGAGCTGCAGGCGTGGCAGAGCGTGTGCTGTGACCAGCAGGCCCTGGTTATAACTCGACACTCGCGTGGCTGTCAGGTTCTGATTGGACAGCTGGATGTTCTTCCCATGATTCTCCAGAAAGGTCATCGTCACGGGAACGATGGCAGGCTCAGTCTCGCCCTGGAGCAGACAGAAGACACAGCGATGAGAATAGAACAGTATGGCGTAACACGCAGACGCTGGGTTCAGTCCCGACCCCCTGACTGACCGGCGTGGACTCGTCCTCTCCCTCACTGCAGCTGTCCGAGGAGAGCGATGGGGCCTTCACGCTGTCCGTGTCCTCCAGCAGAGTGGAACTGACGATGGACACCGCCGTCACCTTCCCGTACAGGTCCAGCACCGCGTATACGTTCTGACACACACACACAGAAACAATGGTATTACAATCAACTAACACCTTGTTTATGCATATGTGTGTGTGTGTGTGTGTGTGTGTGTGTGTGTGTGTGTGTGTGTGCGCGTATACCTTAGCCACAGCAGTAGCTGCAGATCCCATGTCCTCTCCATCAATGAAGATATGCATTGTGTCGTCGCTGCATCTCCTCACACCCACACGGTTCCCCACCTGCAGCAACACACACACACACACACGTCTATTTACTCCTGCTGTAACACACACACACCCCTGTCTATTTACTCCTGCTGTAACAGACGTGTGTAGAAGGTGTATTTGTTTTAGATGCAAAACAAATAAATAAAAAAGTTTCATCATTGTCCACCTTCTGGATCTCGTTCTCTCACCATCAGTCGGTCGAGCGAGCAGCCGTAGTTCTGTCTCTGCAGCACGCCGTTGCGTCTGACCTCTGACCCGGCGAGCACCCAGGTGACCTTTGACCTGAGCTGTGTGAGGGAGGGCGACAGGCCGCTGAGGGGGCAGGAGGGCAGGTCCGGGGGTTGCAGGGTGGTCAAGCCGATGTGAAGCGAGCCGGACCACTGCTCGTCCACCTCGTTGATCTTCACCTGGAGCAGGAGAGAGCAGAGCTGTAACGTGAACCGGACAGTACGGTACAGATCGCTACGATGGCCCGGAGCTCACCTCGAACAGTTCGTCCGTCTTGAGCTCCTTTGCGCTGAAGACGATGCCGTGAGAATACCCTCCCACCCTGACGGCCTGGCAGCCGTCTCCCAGCACCACCACGTTCTTCCCGTGCTTGTTGTGCAGACGATGAGCCACCCCTGCCACTAGAGGGAGACACACAGAAAGATTTGATTAAAGAAGCGAGGTGAGACTACAGTACGTGTAACGATACGATGAGGATACGCTCGTCGTCCGGGCGGACTCGCTACCTGGTGAGTGTATTGGGAAACTCTTCTCTGTGATGTTACTGGTGCACAGGCTGTTGTCAAGAGGACCAGATGAGCTGGTGATGGCCACCTGAACACACTGACCGTACAGATCTATCACAGCATACACATCTGAGAGATAGAGATAGAGAGGGGGGGTGAATCAATGTCTTTATCGATGTTATCATTTTTCTAATGTGTTTTCAAAAGTCTGTATCTAAGCTTTAGCAATACTCGTGTTCATATTTGCCACGCAAAGAGATACCAAGAGAAACAGAGAAAGACATACAGAGGGACAGACAGAAAGACAGGGAGACGGAGCGATACGTTTTTTAAATCCTTCTTTCTTACCTATATTGATCCTTTGGCAATATTGCACGTAAACAATCAGGCCAATAAAATACTTGAAACTGAATTTTGATAGAGAAAGACAGCACCAGAGAGAAAGAGAGACTGCCAAAGATGGAGAGAAACTGAAGGATAGAGAGGAAAGAGAGACAGTGATGGGGGATGAGAGAAAAACAGAGAGACACTCAGACAGATTGACAGAAAGAGAAATACAGCAACAGAGAGACAGAGACTGGGAGAGAGAGAGAGAGAGAGAGAGAGAGAGAGAGAGAGAGAGAGAGAGAGAGAGAGAAAGACTAATGGGGAAGAGAGAGATACAAAGAGACAGACAAAAAGATACAGAGAGAGATTGAGGGAAAGAGAGTAGAAAGAGAGAGAAAGCAATGAAGAGAGAGACAGGAAGCAACAGAGACAGATAAGAGGAGAGAGAGAGAGACAGAAAATAGAGAGAGAGAAAGAGACCAAGAGAAAGATGGACAGACAGTGACAGAGTGAGACAGATTGTGATAGACAGAGACTGGCAGAAGAGAGAGAGAGAGAGAGAGAGAGAGACACTGACAGTGAGAGAGCGAGACAGCAACGGACAGAGGGACAGGAAGCAACAGAGAGACAGATACGAAGAGAGAGAGAGACAGAAAACAGAGAGAGAAAGACCAAGAGAAAGATGGAGAGACAGTGACAGAGTGAGACAGAGTGTGAGATAGAGACAGAATGAGACAGACACTGACAGAGAGAGACAGAGAGTGAGAGGGAGACACTGACAGAAAGAGACAGAGAGAGATACCGAGACATAAAGATGGACATTTTGACCGATTGAAAACAGAAGCCACTGCAGCTGATGTGTGTAAATTGGGTTCCTTCCCCCCTTTACCTGGTGGTAATCCGGTACACGCCACGCCCTGGTCCACCCCGTTTATGTAGTAGTGGAGATCTCCAGAAGCTGAACGCATCATTCCGATCCTGGAGCCCGTCCCCAGCGAGTCCAGATCACAGCCGTAGTTATTCCTCATGGTGTTCCCGTCCTGCATGATCGCCGTGCCGCTGTAACAGAGCGAGAGAACAGAGAGGGAAGACGCGTGAGGAGCCGTATAACAGGATACGTATCTGGATAGGCTCTGACGTTCCCAAAACTTTACAGGAACCGCACACTTTACAGAACCACACAGTTCCTGGATGACTTTCTGAAAACACAACAATACAGCTGGATCAATGTGCTTTCTCTTTCCATAAAAGCCGTAAACGTAAGTAATCATTCGAGAGCTGCAACGACGAGAACAAGCTGCTTACGTTTGTAGACCAAGTTGGCTCGGAGTTCGTCCGCCATTTTTTATTTTCTCTCTAAGATCCGAGAGGCTTCAGAAAACATGACGATATTTCCAGTAAGGGAACACAGTGAGCATCGATGCAGTGTGCTGTGGGATTTTTATAGGGAACCACGTGAAGGGTTTTGCGATCGAGACAGAACTTTAAAATGATCAGTGCCCCGATTACTGAACAAGCCGATTGAGACACGCCCCAAATCACACAGCAAAGCTATAAACTCCGACAAAATGGCCGCCATTCCATTCCTAATATCAAGCAATGCGACGCACCTCAGCATCCAGGTATCGTAATCGATGTCAGTCATCGTGTTGGGGAACTCCAGCTCCTCTGGCCTGATCGCGGTCACTCCTAAAACACATAACAATTAAAGCATTCACCTCGTACGTCTGAAATTCATTTCGCCAACAAGCAGAATGTAAGCAACGTCAGAGCTACGTCGACTACGTGCAGCAGCGTTTAGATAATAAAAGGTGAAAAAGTTTCATGTCAGAACCTTTTTCATCGTTTAGTGTGGAATTGCATCATTTAAAGATCAAGTGACAAACACCCGGAATTGTTTAATGGTGGGGGGAAAAAAAAGAAAAAGAAAAGACGTCCAATACGCACCTTGCATCAGTATGCACACTCTTTTATAATTGGGAATGTGGCAGTGTTCAGAATCGACCAATCAGATTCAAACCCGTGTTCAATACTAATTAGTGTACACCCGCCATCAATTAAAGTGACCGATTAACCCCAAATAAAGTCCAGCCGTACCTATAGGGTTCTCCTGACATCATCTTTGTGACATCTAACCGGATAATCCACGGACTACAAAGAGCTTACAAAGCAGGTACGGGATCTCGTTGTTGAAATATCAATCAGGAGAGGGTTAGAAATAAATTCCCAAGGCACTGGATATACCATGAATCGCTCTGTAAAGTGGAGAAAGTACGGAACGACAGGGACACTACTAAGAACCAATTTTAGTCCTTCTAAAATTGATGAGAAGATCAGGAGAAACCTGGTCAGGGAGGCTGCTGAGAGGCCTACAGTGACATTAAATTGAATAGAATTGCAGCAATTTCTGGCAAGTCCTGGTTGCTCCATACATGTGTCAATAATCTCTTGGATATGGGGTGGGGCGGCAAGACGGAAGTCTTTTTTAATGAATTTTTTTTTTTAATTACATCTCCCAAAAGCATGTGGAACAGTGTGTTATGGTCTGATGAGACCAAAGTTGAACCTTTTGGCCATAATGACAAAAGATATGTTTGGCAAAACAACCAAAAGAACACCATCCTCATGGGGAAGCATGGTGGTGGCAGCATCACACTTTGGAGCTGTTTTTCTTCAGATGGAACTGGGGCTTTAATCAGGGTGGAGGGAATCATGAATAACCCCAAATACCAGTCAATTCTGGTGCAAAATCTGGAGGCTTTCACCTTTCAGCATGACATCGACCCGAAGCAAACCTCCAGATCAACAAAGGAACGGCTTCACCGAAACAACTCCAAGGATTTGGATCGGCCCAGACCTAAATCCAATGCAAACCTAAATCCAATCCAGATCTAAATTCAATCAAAGATCTGTGAGGTGACCTGAAGAGGGCTGTGAAGTCAAGACGCTCCAAACTGATCCCCAAAAAGGTTCGAATGCTGTGATCAAATCTAAAGCTGCTTCAACGAAGTATTAGTTTTGGGGTGTGCACACTTATGCAACCAGGTCACTTTAATTAAGAGGGTTACAGTAAAGGTAGAAAAGGTTCTGATAGGATGTATCATGGTTTCATCGTCACAAAAACCCGCCATAACAGGGGCGTGCAGACTTTTTTGATCCACTATAAATAGTTTTACTCAAAGAAAGATTTACATTTTTTTTGTCCATTTGAAAGTATTCACACATCTAATAAATAAATAAATAAGCATATGTCAAATGTCTCTAATCTAACCTGATAAAATAGCTTACTTTGAATTTCTTTAGATTAAAGGGGAAGACCAACACGTCTCAGCAGGGTGTGAGTTTTAGTTTTGTATTTTATAGAACGACATCATCAGCGTTCCTTGTATTATTACGTCAAATCGGCTCACCTGCCTCTATCGATCCTGACCAGCGATCCACCATCTTCTGAATAACAATCTCAAACAACTCACCGTCACGAAGGCACCTGTTAACACACACACACACACACATGGGTTCTCTACAGAACGTCCTGTACCAGAGGAGAAAGTCTGAAAGGTGATGCAATAAACCCCAGATGTCTCGAAGCGAACAGCATCAATAATAAACAGCACGTTTTCTGATTCGCCAAAACACGAACAACAAAATACGACTCATGTTTGCTCTTCTTTTTTTTTTTTCTTTTTTGTTGTTGTTGTAAATATAAGGAATAGTATTGACTTTTTACCATCTGAGCAGTTGGTTAGCACGACTTCATCTTCAGTAAGCGCTTGATCCTGGTCATCGTTTATTAAAATCGAAGGAAAATGTCATTTATTTCTCATTTTCTTCAAAAAAATGAATCGTTTGGAAGCTGAAAGAAAGAGTCGACTCTTATTGCTGAGGTGAATCAAATGATCTGACTCACCCGTAATTTCCATCCGCTCTACCCTACCCTGTGCTTTTATCGGATTGAAACCCCACCGCCACGCCCTCTCGTTCACAAATCTTTCACGTCCCGCGTCCTTTCCCCTTCGGTGAATTTTATCCACGTTCGGATGAAACGGACGGTGCTTTACGTGGGGGGTGGAAAGCAGGTGTCCCCTGTGTCACAGCAGCGACAGGTCTAACCGTAAACGTCGGCACCTTGGTTAAAACGCACCTGTTGGAGATGACGATGGCGTCGTTGAACTCGCTGCGGCAGTTCTGACGGAACGCTGTGCGGCCGCCGTTGGTGATGACGGCGTTGGTGCCGTGCAGCTGATGGAAGCGAAGGTCAGTGGATGCACTGACCCCAGTGACAGAACACGGGCTGCCGGGCGACATGGCGACCGGACCCTCGGAGCTGTCGTCCGGGAGAGGAGGGAGATCGGCTGGACGAGAGAGAGAGAGAGAGAAGAGAGAGAGAGAGAGAGACGTTTATTTTTAAATAACATGCTACTGCTAAACGTGTATCAACTGTTATCTTCTCTCGCGTTCCTCTCTCACCCATGTCGTCCATGATGGTCGCCTGAGCCGCCTGACCGTACAGGTCCACTACGGCGTAAACGCTGGGCGGCACGTTCCAGGCTGCCGGGCCCTGAGGAACTCCGTTGACGAAGAAGTGCAAGCTGCCGTCCTCCTTCCGCACCACGCCGACAGTGTCTCCAGCCTGGTACACATAACGCACAAACAGTAATAATAATAATAATAATAATAATAATCATAATCATAATAATGTGATTATTTACCAACTTACTCCAGCACACACACACGTACGTATGGGGATAAAATAAAAACACTTTTGTAAGTGAAAGCGTACTTTTAGTCGGTCCAGGTTGTGTCCGTACTCGTCTAGTATGGTGGTTCCGTTGTGCATCACTCCGTTCCCCGTCATCATCCACGTCCCTGTGAGAGAGAAGAGGTGGTGAGGAGAAACAGATACGGACGGGGCGATACGTGATGTTTCTACATAAAACATAAGAAAACAGAATTAGAGATCACAAGCACAACTCATCTATCCAATGAAAGCTCATTCGGTGTAAAAAAGAAATTAATTAATTAATTAAAAATTTAAAAAAGCTCACCTGAGCGCAGGTTGGTCATGGTGGATGGTAGCTGTAGGTAGGCGGGGTTATGTGTCGTGACGCCGATCTCTATAGACCCCGCCCACTTGTCCACCATCTTATCGATGCGCACCTGGAACACTTCGTTGGAGTGCAGCGGGCGATTACTGAGCACGACTCCGTGATTAAAGTCGTCTGTCGCGCTGCGCCGTATCAGACCGGAAAGCAAACGATTAGTTAGACGTCGCGTTTTTAATGACCTTATTATTATGTCGTCATTACCGTATTACAGGTCTGTTTAAACACAAAAACGTTTCCTCACTGAGGTCGCAGCGCCGTCCTGCCGTCGCCGACGATGGCTGCTTTCTGCCCGCAGTTGGGGTGGAAGAGAAGCCGGTCCGGGGCTTCGGGGTCGGGGGTGAGCGAGAGGGCGGGTCGGGGCCGGCCCACGTCGGGCGACAGCGCTCTCATGATGGCGTTGTTGCGGCGTAAACGGTCGCTGTGGTTGTGATTGTGGACGATGGTGACTTTTACCGCCATGCCGTAGAGGTCCACAACACCGTACACCACACCCGGGGTCTGGTTAGCTGCTACGCCTGAAAATATCACACACACACACACACACTCTTTTGATTAACAAGATAATCAATGTTATTCAGTTCATCGGTCAGTGGTTTTAATGTTATGGCTGATCAGTACATATAAAAATATACACGTACCACGCAATCTGGAAGACACTTAACAGCTTTGTTGTTCAGAGTGAATTCTGCCTCACTCCAGAGTCACTCGAAATAATAGTGTCTTCCAGATTGCTCTAGATACACGTAAAGAAGGGAGGTTCGCTCACCTTGATCTATCCCGTTAATGTAGAAGTGTAAAGCACCGCTGGCTTTCCTCATCAGCCCGATATGATCCCCTTCCTAGAGATAAACAACAACAATCACACAATCAAGAGACATCATAGGATGTATGTATGTGTGTGGGGGGGTGTGTGTAGAAGAGCGAGGAGAAACGTTACCTGGAGCTCGTCCAGGCTGAATTCACAGTACTCCCTACGTGTGCCCTTGCCGTTGGTCAAAATCCCACAGCCGCTCATCATGATGGTACCTGACAACACGGATGAACGCGGGTATCACGAGAACATCTCCAAACGAGACCAGTGAGAGTCTACGAGCGCCCTTTATCCCCACCCACCCCCATCCGTCGTTACTGTATGAACAGACCTGAGCGCAAGTTGGTCATCGTTGCAGGATAGTCCAGATTGTTCGGGTTGTGCGTGGTCACTCCGATCTCGATGGATCCGGACCATTTATCCACCAGTTTATCGATGCGTATCTAGCAAAAAAAAAAATAACCAGCGCGTGACACATTTGGAAATTTATCGAAAAGGACAAAATAAATATGCAATAATAATAATAATAATACGTATTCTAAATTACGCTATAACATTATTAAACACACACACCTCAAACATCTCGTTGTGCTTGAGTGGGCGGTTGGTCATGACCACACCGTTGTTGAACTCGTCCAGCGGTCTCCTCCTCTCGGCCGTCTTGTTGTTGTTGCTCAGTTTAATCAGCGTGCCACACTTCTCATGGAACAGCAGCGCGTCGTTGGTGGTCATCCCGCTGTTGCTTACCGCCGTCCCCGCCCCATTTCCTCCTACTCCTCCTCCTCCAACTCCGTTCCCTGACGGGCTGTTATTGTTTCCGCTCCCGCCCTCCGCTCGACCTCCGACCCCGTTCTCATTTCCTCCTCGGGACCCGTTACAGCTCCCTGTTCCTCCTCTGGAAGAGTCCGAACTTCCTCCTGAACCGCCTGCTCCTCCTAAACCCGAATCCTCGCCGCCCTCGTCTTCTGAACGGTACAGCGACACGATGGCGTTGTTAAACACGTCGAACAGCTGGTGCTCCGTGAGGACTGGAGGCGCACGTGACAAGCGATCGTTAGCGCGTCGTAAAATACAACAGCCAGTCGGGTTCAAGTGTGCAAATTCAAAATACAAACAAATGACAGGAGTTTACGAAGCCTTGTTATTACACCGGCACACCACAAGGGAGGGTTCGTTTTATTTTTAAACCTTTTACAAATATAACATCTCATGCTTTAATTTTTTATTTTAATTATAATCAAATTACTGTCGAATACGAGAACTAAGACAGTTCAAGTCGTTCTGTTGTCGAAAAAAATCAACGGTACCAGTAACTCAGATCACATCACTGATTATTTTCCTATAACAGCATGCCCCCGGAGTTGTTTTTTTTTTTTAATTTATTATTATTTCTATATTGTTAGTATTCACACTAGCGCATTTAATCACAAGGTACCATCTAAACTGTGGTGACACATTCATAGAATTATTTAGGTCTCATTGTGTTTAAACGTAGATTTTAAAACATCCGTCCCTTTTAATATAACATCAATCACCTAAAGACCAGTTTTATTGATTTCTCATGCCTTCGGGTGAAAGAATCTAGGCTTATAATGTACAACCTGAAAGAAAAGGCAAGTGTGATAAAACTGTTTTAGTGATTGAAATATTAAACAAAATAATCAGGATTAGTGTTAATATTTGCATATTATTTGCATAGGCATGGCCACGAGTTAATAACATCCAAGAGATATTTAGTTTGCATGGTCCCCCCCATCCCCCCTAAGACAGTTCAAGTCGTTCTGTTGTCGAAAAAAATCAACGGTACCAGTAACTCTGCTTTATCAGATCAGATCACTGATTATTTTCCTATAACAGCATGCCCCCAGAGTTGTTTTTTTTATTTTATTTTATTATTATTTCTATATCGTTAGTATTCAGAATTCTGATCGATGTTAAAAGCCGATTTAAGAAAATATACCATTGTCTGGATCGAAGTTATTTGGGAATTTGTCAGGTCGGCCGTGTCCATGTCCTCGTGTAACTTCGGGTGCTGGGGGACAAGAAAAAAATCAGAGAGAACGTGTTATATGTTTAAAGATTCACTAAAAAGCATGATTTTACATCATTTCGGTCGTTTGTGAGTACCATCCTCAGCCGAGCCGTTCATCACTGCTATAGCAGGAACCGCGGGTAACGCCACGCCCCCTGTTCTGTCCTCATGATCTGGAACGAGGGCAGCCGGAGACGTCGTGGCAGACGAAGATGCAGACGCAGATGCAGACACAGACACCGCCCTGTCCACCTCTCCCCCCTGTAATTCCTCACGATCTTCGCTTTCTGTATCCGGCGGAGGCTCGCAGCTGACCACAGTGACCTGAGTGCACTTGCCGTAGAGGTCCACTACAGCCCACAGGCGCGAGGGCAGGCCGCTGGCTGCCGCGACCGCAGTCCTGCCCGTTGACCCACAGGTGCAGCTCGCCCCGGCCGTTCCGCTGGATCCCGACGCGGTCGCCCTCACCCAGCTGGTCCAGGTCACGCCCATATTCCTCCAGCACCGAGCGGCCGTCCTTCAGCACCGAGCAGCCGGACACGATCCACGAGCCGCCCTTCAGACCTGTCGCGCTGCTGGGGAAGTCGAGAGCGGCCGGGTCCAGCGCCGTCACGCCGATCTCTATAGAGCCGCTCCACGAGTTCACCTGAGGTCACAGGAGATGTGGACAAATTGAACTCAGGTAGAGGAGTTAGACAGGTTTGTCAACGTACTCGTGCTCCTGAGTACAAGTACACTTACGCATAAGAAGACTGACTAACGTAACCCTAGACTCGAACGACTTCAAATCATTATGTTCACGCATTACTGCATGAAATATATTGTCGAGTTTAAACCGCTTATTTTTATTACGTTTAGCAGACGCACTTATCCAGAGCGACTCATCAGTGTTTTGGAGTCAGGCTGACTGAGGGTCTCGTCTTTTATTATAATTATTATTAATATCATACGATTACATATTTCATTGGTGTAAAAGTGAATCAAAATAACTTCCACGTCTGTTTTTCAGCCTTTACCCTGACTGTTCATTTCGTGCTCCTAGCTGTCTGGGCACTTACCTTTTATGGAGTTCTGTGGGCGTGACGAGATGTAAATGAGCCGTGTCAGGAACTCGCACTTTAGTTCATGCAAGTAGGAAGAAAATCAGCGTTTCCGAGACTTTTGTAAATCCTTCATGAAGAATTTCGCACTCAAGTTTATTACAGGATTTGATGAATTTTTGGATCCCTCAATTATTAAACATAATCTAGTGACGAGCTTTCCCAAGTTACCCAACTGGTATTAGGTATCATCTGGAACGCTCTTCTAAATGAGAATGACGTATTGGCGTTTTTATAGTTCTTGGCATTTTCCTATTGTTAAATACGTTGCGGGATAGCATCACAATTTTCATAGATATAGTTTATTTATTAGTGTAAGAAGCTTTTACGTCATTTTCTTGAGCAGAGTTAGGATTTTATACGTAAAACACGTTTAGTATTTGGACAGCGCTATTACTCGTTTGTTTAGGCGGAATAAGGGTTTATAATGTCAAATCAGTCAACAGTAACCCATGTATGAAGAAAGAGGATGAGTCGTTTGGGAACGATTCGGCTCTTTATGGTGAATCGACTCACGTATACAGTACGAGTTCTTTTTTTTTCTGTACATAAATGCTTCCATGGAAACCTCATTTCAGCATCTGAGCTGTTCGTTTCATGCGATTTCATTCCTCTTCAGAAGTCGCTCTACCCTGATCAGGGTCACGGTGAAGTCTGATGCAGCTTTCGGCTATTAAAAATTAAATTAAATTAAATTAAAGTTTCATTTTTTTACGCACAGGTGTCCTCTTCAACCACGCAAGTGTTGATGCTGAAGCGCGTCCGATTAAAACATCGCAAAGAAAGAAAAAAAAAAGAAGAAAAAACAAAAAACCCAGTGCAATTTAGAACAAAATGGCAGCGAATCGTTTGGGAGCCAAAACGAATCGACTCACTGAAAGATCCAGAATTCTCATCAGGAGAAACACGTGACACCAGGACGCAGATAATCGGCTGATTTTCCTTCCCCGTGGCCCTGCTTTACTCCACATCCGCTCACGTACCCATAAATTTCCCTGACATTCATTTAGAATGAAATGATTCTTTCGGGAGTCGAGTCATTGGTGAGCCGAATCAAATAATGCTGTTAACAATTTTTCCATCCCTTTTTTATTGATCAGATCCCCACACAGCCCCGCCCACTTGTTTTCGACCGGTGTTCGGTCTGCTATAGTTAAAAAAAAAAAAAAGAAAAGAAGCACAAACACATCGTTCATCACCATAGCAGCGGGCGATAAATCATAAATGCCACATCTGAATAAACTTTTTTTAATTCCGTCTACATCTGCGTCATCATTACTTGAAGTCCAAACTATGGACAGCTGAGCGATTTACGTCAGCGGATAACCGATATATACCTCCATACTGTGATATATCATATACCGCGATATCTTGAAGTATCGATGATATTCTGCCATGAAATATCGTCAAAGCTCATTAGCAGCAAACACTCACTTGAATTGCGTTTAGTTTCAATTAGCAACGTAGCTTAAAAAAAACATCATATCGCGTCGGCTTAAACTGTTTATTAAAACGTTATGAATTATATTTTTATATGTTTAATAAATTTTGACTGTTTAGTTAGCAAACAACCAGAGAGCTAGCTTTAATGAGATCATGCTAAGACATTAGCACATAGTTTTTATAAACATTTATAAGCGTTAAGTTGGTTTCATAAGGTTAATGCTGTTTGGTTTGAGCTGCAATATTTATTCACTTGTCTAAAATGTTTCTTTTATAATGTTATAATCGTAATAAAGCTTCTTTACTGGCTAATGCTAACGCATCTCTGCCAATGATACCTACTGAGCCGAGCTAAGCTACGGCTGAGTTTTGTTTTTTTATTCCTACCTGTTTTCGTCTACTCCCGCCCCGTGGATCAGGATTGGACAGTTGCATTCTAGCCAATAAGAGAGCAGAAGACTGATGCATAATCGCACCAATCGTCGTGCAAGGGGGCGGGGTTTCATAATAAAAAGAGGTGGGTTGAAAAAACACGGTCTTTAAGCTATCGGTTGTACCTAGATTACATTACGGAATGTCTACAGATGTAGTGAATTAGCATTACTGACACACCGACAGATCACACAGACACGGTTTAACGGTGTGACAGTCAAATAAGAACCATATTTCCTCTCACTCTGAGCTGTTAAGGTGTCAGGGGGAGAAACCGAGGGCTGCATCCTAAAAAAGCCAAGTAGTGCACTAGGTAGGCTGTAAAGAGCTCTGAGTAAGCGCTGGCTGAGCTCGGACGTCATAGGGAACCGGACACTCCTCTCAAAGTAGTGCACTTCTGTAGTGAGCAAGGAAGGGATTGGGATTGAGCCCGGCACTGCAGACAAACCGACGGCAGCTACTACCTTAGCCTGATGAGACAGGCGGACTTGTTTACCTTCTTGTCGATCCGAACCGTGAAGACATCGCGGTCCCGCAGCGGCTCCCGGCTGAGCACCAGCCCGTGATTAAACTCCTGAACTGGCTGATTGCGCTGCGCCGTGCGGTTCGAGTTGGACAGCCCGATGAGTTTTCCGCTGCGCGGATGCAGCTCGGCCGCCATCTTCGCTGGGGCGGCGCGCTTCACGACACCGCGTTTGACGCTTTGCGACAGTTCAAGTCTCTGCAGGGCAGAGACGATGATGATGATGATGTCATGGCAACAGTAGACGACCTAAAAACTCTTTAAGATGCTGTACTCATGCAAATATGATGAATTTTACAGTAATAACGGCTAAAATATGTTCAAAGTACATTAACAGAGTTTGGCCCATCTTCAAATAAAAAGCCATGAAAACTGCAAAGATGTGTAATTTGTTTACAAGTTTTGAAAACAGTTTTAAACAATTTGTAGTAGCATAAGTAAGGCTGCACGATTATGGCCAAAATGATCATCAAGATTATTTCTGATCAATATTGAGATCACGCTTATTCATTGGTTTTAGGGAGAACATATTTTTATTACACTTTCACATTGAAGTAAACAGACCGCTGCTTTCAGCTCCATGTTTTGAACAACAACATCAGGTGGGGTTTTATTGTTATTCATCTATATATGTAGGAAAGAACTGTCATTTCCCCCGGACCATTGGTGCAACACATTACAGTACATAAGATTACATACAGTGCAAATGTCTTTATTGGTCACATATGCAGTAGAGCACAGTGAAATTGTTTTCTTTGCATAGTCCAGCCTGTCAGGAAGTTGAGGTCAGAGCACAGGATCATCCATGATATGGTGCCCCTGGAGCAGAGAGCGGTTAAGGTCCTTGCTCAAGGGCCCAACAGTGGCAGCTGCGAGATGAGAGCAGGACAATAAATACACAGAACAATGGGCACGTGGGACAACAGAGCAGGGTTGCATGGGAAAGCTAAAATTCCTACAGTCCTGGATTTATTGGAGGATCATCTCTGCATCTTCTCACAATGTAAATGATCAGTCCGATGACTCCTACAGAGATCACTCCTAGTAGAACACACAGTACTGAATCTTCAGCGCTGTTGGTGGTTGTTAACTCTTGTAGCCCTGGTGAAAACATTATACCTTTTTAAATAAAAGGACATTTTCAAAGCTGTAGATGAGAAACTGTGGAGCTGTGAACACTAGGAGGCGTTTATTTTTTTTCCTCCACATCACGGAGATATATAAGTAATCAGTACAAACAGTACAAAGTGGGACTGCATTTTCAAATAAAAACTCAAACTACACTGGAATGTTCCCTCAGCTCACAGGAACCTTTACCAAAACCATTAGCTTTCAGATTTGGAGGTTTTTAAGTAAGATCAGAATAAGGGATAAACTTACCTTCTACCTTCAGTAACACAGCTCGTGGTTCTCCATCCTGAGATTCATCATGGATCAGACACTGATATAGTCCTGCATCAGACAGGTGAACTGAACCGATGTGAAGAGAGAGATCACCATCTAGAAAGCCTTCTACTGACATCATAAATCTGCTTTCTGATGCTTCATCAGTAGTCATGGATCTGTTTGCATGAGTATACAGCAGAACCGTTTGTCCATCTTTCTTCCATTTGACGTCTTTAACATCTTGCCGAGTGTCTCCGTAACGCGGGAGGGTGACGTTCTCCCCTCCGAAAGCCTTTACACCTGTCGGAACTGTCGGGCAAAAACACACCGTGTTCTTCGTTTTAGCTTCTACGTGTTTTGTAAGCTTACCTCGTGGCTTTTTAAGAGTGACATCATTTCCTACATGACAGCAAGCACACTTACCAATAACTTTCAGCTTGACTTCAGTAACTGATTCTCCATTACAGCTGCACCTGTAGGAACCAGCATCATTGTAGGCTACTGAACTGATCTTCAGGGAGAAATCTCCTCTGCTCTTATCTCCTGATACTGCAAATCTTTTCTGATGACGCTGTTCACTGAGACACATCCGACTTTCAGCAATCACGGCTTTGCTGGGAATGAAGCGGGTCCACTGACCATACGGACAAGTTCCAGAGCAGGTACACGGGAAGGTGACGGGTTCATTCACTATGATTTCTCTGACGATAAAGGCGTGGCACTGCAGCACCAACAGGTAAACTAATAGATCAGACAGCAAGTTAGAATAGACATTCCAACATCAGACACAATCAAGTCAGAAGAATTTCCTGTCTAAAACTGATAGCCGTTTAGTTTTCTCTTTTGGAAATCATCTGGACACACAGCATGGAAAAGGCTTCCAATCTTTTTCCTCCATGAGCCCCAGCCATCAACACCACAGGCCAAAATAAATCAATAAATCAATAAATCTGATTTTTGTTATTAACTGTAAAATAATACAGCAGTATGGTGGTTATAGTAAACAATAAAAAACTAGACAGTACATTTTCAATAAACTTTTCACAAGCTGCTTGTCTAATGTCTCTTTCTCCTGAGACTATGAATGAGTTCTCTTTATCAATCTTTTGGAGTTTATGTGATGTAATAAATACTTTTACTATGAATTATTTTTTAATTTACCATAATGCTTGCTTACGCGATGTAATAAACATTTTTGCTTGCGCGCGCGCGCGCTTGCACGCGCTCCCTTGTCCAAACTCTCTGACGTCTTCTTGCTCGCGTGCTCGTTGACAAGCTTGCTTTTGCTTGCTCCCTTCCGTTTCACTGACACCCAACCCCCCCGCCCCCCACAACGGATTTAAACTTCTGTTCTATCCCTCTGTAGTAAGTATTTAATACAGAATGAAAAACATTAATACTCACCAGAGATTAAAACCGACTTCATTCTTTCCCCTCTTTTCCCCCTCAGAGTTACACACCTACAATATACATCATCTCAACAGGTCTTTAACATGCGGTGAGGAAGGACAACAAACAACAGTCTTCATGACTTATTATTACTTACTTATTACTTATTCTTAATAATAATACTTATTACTAACAAAACAATTCAGGAAAAAAATTATAAATAAACTTACCGATGCAGCTGAAAAACTCTTCTCAAAGTCCGACTGAACACTTAAACTCCAATCCAGTTTTATTTGTATAACGCTTTTAACAGTGGACGGTGTCCCAAAGCAGCTTTACAGAAATATATCAATTCAGGATATTACCTTTAAATGTACGAATTTATCCCTAATGAGCAGCCAGAGGCGACGGTACCGTGGAAAGACTCCCTATGACTTTTAAAGCCAAGCCACGCCTTTTTTTCTTATTTGCAGAGCTATACGTCACAGAAGACGCGCACAATACCTCATGCTCTCCTGCTTTCTTCCGGTGCAGTTTCGAGTTGCTCCTGCAGGTGCATTTGTGCTCTTACTGAAGGGTTTATTTATTTATTTATTTTATGTCTGTGCTGTCTCTGAAGGTTCATTTTGGCGTGGCCAAATAAGTACAAATCTCTCTTTAGCCGCATATTAAATCTGTTCTCAACAGTCTCAACACTTGGCTTAAAGTTTAATACATTTCTTAGATTATAATCATAACACCTCACTATACCTAAGTATGTGACACTGTCTTTGATTGGTATCTCACTAAGTTCTTTCAAGAGAGAATCTTTAAGAGGGGGTAAGATAGAATTACTCTAATTCATCTTTAATCCAAAGACCTCCGAAAATTCATCTATACATCTAATAACTTTCTCCACTTCTTCACCGCTTTTGACAAAAATTGTGGCGTCTTCCGCTAATTGGCTGAGTTTAATTTCTTTGCCAAGCATTGAGAATCCTTGAAAACTTGCTTTCTTGATAGACTGTATGAGTGGCCATCACTTGTGTAACTAATAAAAAAAGGTCCCGTATAGACCTGGCATTCACAGAAAAGATTCTTACTGACATGAACTTGAAAAAGAAAAACTTTAATAGAACAATTAGGAGAACTCTGAATGAATTAAAGTAATCTTACTCCAAGCTTAACATATAACAGCCACAGTGCTTATACTGTTCCTCAGAACCTGTACGCTTGGATTTGACTAAAACAATTAAAGTAACATCCTTACATAAGTTTAATTATATTACGAATGAAGTTTCCTTGGGTGCCCGGTGGCTTAGCCTCACACCTCCAGGGGTTCGAGTCCCGTCGGGGCCCTGTGTATGCGGAGTTCGCATGTTCTCCCCGTGCTGCGGGGGTTTCCTCCGGGTATTCCGGTTTCCTCCCCCAGTCCAAACACATGCATGGTAGGCTGATTGGCGTGTCCAAAGTGTCCGCAGTGTATGAATAGGTGTGTGAGTGTGTATGTGATTGTGCCCTGTGATGGATTGGCACCCTGCCCAGGGTGTACCCCGCCTTGTGCCCGATGCACCCTGGGATGGGCTCCAGGTTCCCTGCGAACCTGAGAAGGAATAAGCGGTAGAAGAAGGATGGATGGATGGGTGGATAATAATAATAATAATAATAATAATAATAATAATAATAATAATAATAATAATAATAATAATAATAATAATAATAATAATAATAATAAGCACATTCTTTTTTGCTTTCACTTTAAACTAAACAACAAAAAATTGCTAAGGGGAATAAATAGATATTATTGGGTTGATTAAGTGAACTATATAGATTACTATAAAACTGAATACCAAAGTTACATACGTCCTTAGGAGTCTCCATAGCAACATCGTTTATTGTTAATTTGTTCATAGAGGTTATTTCCCTATTTCTTTTTTCGTTAACTGAAAAAGTATTTGTTTTTTTCCTCCTGCTTCCATCCATTTTTGTCTTGACCTAACAAAAGCACCTCTAGCTTTCTTTTAATGTTATGGACATTATTTAATGAATTATCATATTTTCATTTTCTTTATTCTTTCATTTCTTTTCTTTATTCATTTACATTTACATTTATTCACTTAGCGGACGCTTTTATCCAAAGCGATTTACAAATAAGAAAAATACAAGGTATTTTACACCAACAGGTAAACTAATAGATCAGACAGCAAGTTAGAATAGACATTTCAACATTTTTTTTTCTCCTTTTGGAAATCATCTGGACAAAGCATGGAAAATGCTTTCAATCTTATTCCTCCATGAGCCCCAGCCATCAACACCCCAGGCCAAAATAAATCAATAAATCAATAAATTTGATTTTTGCCTGTTAGTAACTGTACAATAATACAGCAGTATGGTGGTTATAGTAAACAATAAAAAACTAGACAGTACATTTTCAATAAACTTTTCACAAGCTGCTTGTCTAATGTCTCTTTCTCCTGACACCATGAATGAGTTCTCTTCATCAATCTTTTGGAGTTTATGTGATGTAGTAAATCCTTTTACTATGAATTCTTTTTTAATCTACCATAATGCTTGCTTACGCGATGTAATAAACATTTTTGCTTGCGCGCGCGCTTGCACCCGTTCTCTCTTGTCCACACACTCTGGCGTCTTTTTGGTCACGTGCTCGTGGGCAAGTTTGCTTTTGCTTGCTCCCGTTTCACATCCCATAACCACCGCAATTACACTTCTGTTCTATCCCTCTGAACTAAGTGTTTAATACAGAATGAAAAACATTAATACTCACCAGAGATTAAAACCGACTTCATTCTTTCCCCTTTTTTCCCCCTCAGAGTTACACACCTACAATATACATCATCTCAACAGGTCTTTAACATGCGGTGAGGAAGGACAATAAACAACAGTCTTCATGACTTATTATTACTTACTTATTACTTATTCTTAATAATAATACTTATTACTAACAAACAATTCAGGAAAAAAATTATAAATAAACTTACCGATGCAGCTGCAAAACTCTTCTCAAAGTCCGACTGAACACTTAAACTCCAATCCAGTTTTACAGAAATATATCAAATCAAATCAGGATATTCATTTTAAATGCATGCATTTATCTCTAACTAACAGCCAGAGGCGACTGTGATGACAGAAATAAATGCCCTTTGACTGACGCTTTCTCACTCACTGATTGAAGCAGTGCTCTCAGTGCTTTCAAGAAGCAAAAAAAAGCTATTTGTTGAGTGGTGTGGAGTCATCCGGCGTGCCGTTCACCACACACCACCTCGAGTCTCACACACTTTCAGATAAGCTGAAATACACCACCTCGAGTCTCAAACACACCACCTGAAAGTGACACACACACACACACACACACACACTTTCAGAACACACACACGCTTTTATCACACTATGTCTCGTTCACCCATTCACCCATTCACACACACACACACACTCACACACCAATGGTAGCACAGCTGCCATGCAAGGTAGCTCAGGAGCAACTTGTCTTCAGGTTCAGTGTCTTGCCCAAGGAGTCACCCGGGCCGGGAATCGAACCGCAAACCCTACGATTAGTGGACAACCTGCTCTACCAGCTGCGCCACATCCGCCCCTGATTAGTGATAAACAATAAGTATGTTCGTGTGTCCCCGCTCTCCGGGGTCTCTAAGAAAATAGTGCTCTCTAACGTGCCTCCTTTCATTCCCAATGAAACTTTAAAAAGTGTGCTCGAAAAGTTAACAGCACTACGGAAAGTTAACAGCACCGATCAGAATGATTCCTTTGGGTTTAAAAAACCCGGACATTAAACACGTCATGTCTTTCCGCCGGTTCACCTACATGATCCTAAACACGCAGCACGAGCCGCTCTCTCTCTCTCTCTGTTAAACTAACGCTGGAGAATAAAGATTACACCATCTTCATCAGCTCCGAACAGATGAGATGTTTTGTGTGTGGTGAACACGGCCATGTCAGACAGACATGTCCGAGCAGACACCGACAGAGACACCGATAAACCCAGCGCGCGTGCCGAGTAGCCGAGCATGTTTACAGCTCGCGCAGTGCCGAGTCCTACCGAACAACCCGAGGGAGAAACTCCCGCTGACCAACCCGAGACTGATGTCACACCTAAGACTGACAACACTGCTGACACCCCGACGGACCACAGCGCTGATCCAGTTCCACAGTGGAACCCCAGCGTTAAAAGGAAAAAACTGTAAAAAAAAAAAACTGTAAAAAAAAAAAAAAACAACAAAAAAAACAGAACCTCCCCCTCCACAGCCTCGGTCCCTGTCTCAGACACGCCCTGCCGGGAGTGAGGAGCTCTCACAGCCTGTTCATCCAGAGGCTGATCCCAACGTTTCTCTAGAGCTAGAGGAAGACATGCAGAAAATCTGTTCTGAGTCGGCTTTAGAAAGCGTGTGGGCTCACAAAACGAACTTGAAGATCTAGAGAGCAGCTCTGATGAGGACGTTGTTCCTTCAGAGAAGACAGCTAGACTACACGAAGCTTTCGGTAGTTCTCAGCTGCTCACCACATTACAGATAAATGGTTTTGTGGATCTGACAAAAGGGGTTAAGAAACTCAAAGTCGGAAACTTCTTTCCCGACCTCTCATGTTTTTATTTGTCATGTCACATAGCAATTCAAAACGCCACCCTTGAAGAACTTGACCAACAAAAACGCTACCGTCTGAAAAAAATGATGCTAAAAGTGAAAAAGACGATACAACACGAGTCCAAAAAGAAGGGGCAATGTTAATTCAAATAAATAAAAAAGTCTCGGAGAGAGAGAGAAAAGTTCACTATGCATCAGTAAACCAGTGGTGGGACATCGGCAAAGTTCAGGTTCAGATCTTCTGCCAACAATACACGAAAAACTGCACCAGAGAAATCAGGGGAAAGATCAACTTTCTTAAAAAAGAAATACTGAAAATTAGCAGTTGAAGAAGAAGAAACAAGAACACAAAGTATTGCTGGAGAAGAACAAATTTCTTCTGAAAAACTTGTACAAAGAGAGAGATCAAGGCGCCATGGTGCAGGATAAGTTTATACAATATAATAAAATGGACACCTCTACATCTTTCTTCTTCGCGCTGGAGAAAAGAAACCAGAGAAAAAAGTCTATCGGCCACAAGAACTCCGCGGTGAAACACGTCCTGTCTTTCCGGAGACAGTTTCCGGAGACAGGTTTATATGTCTGTTAACAACCGAGACCAAACACTGGATATCAACTTCAAGTGTAAACACGGTGACAGCAGCTACACCGTCTTCGCTGAGGTGCTTCGGGTTTTATATCCAGACAATATTTTCCCGGACCGGACTTTAAGGTTTGGAGGATAAATACAACGAAATAAAATGATAGGACCGGAATAAAAACTGGGATATTTTTAAAAATATAATAATAAACATGAATCCAATGTGAAATCGCAACTTTATTAGCAGCGTCCTGGTAACAACACACCCACAACATGTAATATCATCTCTCGCCCCAGATATAATGTGCCTAAAAGAATAACACCAAAAATTCTGATCCATCATGTCTTTATTGAACACACTCATTCAACATTCAAAATGGCAGTGGAAAAAGAAAGTGAACCCTTAGAATTAATAACTGGTTGATCCCCCTTGGCAGCAATAACTTCAACCAGGCGCTCAAACAGAAAGCCCCTTCTGAGTTAAGGGTGTTGGTTTGAGGATGTGAGTGGGGTGTCTGTGGGGCTTCTTTTTTTTTTTCTTCTTTTTTTCTTTTTTTTTTTAACTGGGAAAAATGATTTTCAAAAGTGTAGATCTGTAAATATACCCAAAATTGAACATAATAAAGGTGTCTTAAAAGTCAAAGTCTCTGTCTCTCTGTCTCTGTCTCTCTGTCTCTGTGTCTCTGTGTCTCTGTCTCTCTGTCTCTCTCTCTCACTCTCACTCTCTCTCTCTCCAAATGAAACTGAGCTCTACAGACTTGATCATATATGATTTTAATGTCACACGATGAGTGTGCCATTCAGATGTGGATTCATGATCAGAGCTACTTCAAATAAATATCTTTAAATATGACCATAATTTAGAAAAAAAAGTAATATTTTAATAAGCTGCTGTCCGACTGTACCATACAGCGACTTATTGTTTGCTCTTGGTTAGAGGAATAGACTTATTTATTCATTTAATGGTAAATGTGCACTTATATAGCGCTTTTATCCAAAGCGCTTTATACTGTGTCCCATTCACCCATACACTCACACACCAATGGTAGCAGAGCTGCCATGCAAGGTGCTAGTTTGCCATTGGGACGCACTTGGGGTTCAGTGTCAGCCCAAGGACACTTCGGCATGTGGAGTCACACGGGCCGGGAATCGAACCGCCAAATCTACGATTAATAGACAACCCACTCTACCACCTGCGCCACAGCCGCCCTTTTAATTAATTTCATAATATTAATATTAGAAAAAATGCAAGTATTAATAATAATAATAATAATAATAATAATAATAATAATAATAATAATAATAATAATATAGTAGTGGTGGTGGTATATTTTGGGGGTAAAATGATTAGATGTGGATTGATGTTAGTGTTAAATATAAAGTTTCAGTCCTGCATATTCTGCATATTCTGTAAAAGTTTCAAATACAATTTTTCTCAGCTGTGAATATGATTTCACTTTGATGATTTAATTTCCAAACAGTTAAATAGCTACTTATTACATGTATATCACTGTTCAGAACTATATTTATAACTATATTTATATTTGATGTTCATTTTAGCACTTTAAGTGATGTTGATGGCCATCTCTAAAACAAGTGATTGAATATCTTTACTGCAGTGTTAGCTATTCTATGAATGTTTTAAACATGTTTAAAACATTAAACACGATTATTTCTACAGTCGAAATTGAACATAAACTGACACATAAATGGCTTTGTCTAGCTGGCTCATTTCTGGGCTGCTGTAGGGGAAAAATCCCTCCAACCAAAGTCAAAAAACTTGTAGACCAGGGGTTATGCATGTCTAAAGAAATGAAACTTTATTTGAAAACAAAGTCATGCACAAGTATTTTAACTTCTGTGTTATATTTTAAATAAAACCTCTCAACATTTTATTTATAAAATATTTATTTGTTATTGACGATACGTTTTTAAGTATATATCTAATATATCTATTGCTGCATTTATCTTTTACATTTACCATATAAATTATCATCAATAAATATCGGATCGCTGCCAGTAGGGTCGCTCTAATCTTATTAATATTGGCTGATAAATTGCTAAGGGAATGAATCGATATTATTGGGTTGATTAAGTGAACTATATAGATTACTATAAAAAAGAGTAACAAAGTTACATACGTCCTTAGGAGTCTCCATAGCAACACCGTTTATTATTAATTTGTTCATAGAGGTTATTTCCCTATTTCTTTTTTCGTTAACTGTCAAAGTATTTGTTTTTTTCCCCTCCTGCTTCCATCCATTTTTGTCTTGACCTAACAAAAGCAGTTCTATCTTTCTCTTAATAAATATTATCTAGATCATTCCGTTTTAATAAATCATTGTCTGACATATTTGGATTATTTTTTGCATGTCATGGACATTATTTAATTAATTATCACATTTTCATTTTCTTTATTCTTTCTTGTTAAGGATTTTCCATAAGATCTCGCCAGTTTCCTTATTTCAAAGTTTGTTCCCATTATTTCCCATGAATCTGAACCACAGAACCCTGTTGCGAATACTTAATAATTACGTTCATAACTAGAATCGTTATGTTTCAATAGATCATTATTTAATATCCCTTCGTTATGTATCGTTTTGTAGGCTTTGATAAGAATTTTCAGGGTGGCCTATAGACTTTGGTAGAGTAGCGTAAATCTGCTATCAGGAAATCCAAATCAGATTATTACCTGACCTTATTACAAGCTCTCATTCTTATCCTGAAAGACTTTGGAAGGCTGAAAATTCCATGAAAATGGATAATATCACCTGTGTACCTAATTACTCTATGCTTGATGAGAGCATAACCTCTGACCAAAAAGAGGGTCTGTTTCGAATTTAACAAGCTCCATTAATAGTGATCATGTGCCCCCTGCTGGCTATAGACCTAAATTAAATTAAGAAGCTCAAATGACAGGCACACACACACACACACACACACACACACACACACACACACACACACACACAAAAACACACACACACGTTACTGTTCTTAATGTCAGAAAACCAGTTTGATCAATGGACTTAAAACAAAAACGTCCATTGATGTGTTTGTTAGTGTTTCGTAAAAATAAAACGAAAAGGCAGTAGTGGAGCAAAAGGAGGCAATTTTATTTTGATGAAAATAATTTAAGTCATAAAACTGCAATCCAAATATTTTATTTTTATAGGCTTCACAAAAAAGGAAGAAAAGAACAAATAAATAATAGGATCCTTCGCATGTTAAATAGAAGAAGCATAGAAAATAAACATTTATATGAGGCTATACATTGAGAGTAATTTCTGACATTTCAAAGATTTTTTTTGTGCCTATCATAGACATAACATAAGAATTATATTCTACCAAAAAATCGACAGTAGAGGATTCTTGTATATATTTTTGTATTTATGATTTTAAAAAATCATCAAGAATAATAAATAAATGAACAATGTACTGGATCCGAGAGTTTGTGTTGTAATACAGAAAATCATATTGAAAGTGTTAATACATATTCTGATATTTGATTTTTTCCTGAGAGAGAGGTACAAAACTCGTTCCAAAATGTTTTAACACAAACACATTCACAAAAAAGACGTTAAATTGTGTTAGAATATGAACAGCTGACAGCTCATTTGCATTTAGTGACGCCCATAAAACTCCCTAAAAGGTAAATGCACAGACAGCTGTGAGCAGGAAATGAATGATAAGGGTAAAAGTCTGAAAAATCCAAGTGGAAGATATTTTGTCTCACTTCTACACCAATAAAAATATGACTAACAATAATAAAAAGCGAGACCTAAATACTCTGTCAGCTGACTCCAAAACACTTGTAGAAGTCGCTCTGGATAAATGCGTCTGCTAAAAGTAATAAAAATAAGCAATTTAGATACAGTGCTGTGAAAAAGTATTTGCCCCATCCTGATTTCTTCTGTGTTTGTGTATATCCCATTGTTTCAGAAATTAAAAGAAAATCTAAGAAAAAAAACAAATAAAGGCAAACCGAGTAAACACACAATACAGTTTTTAAATGTTCACTGTTCGACTTTCCTCTAATGTTACAGTTAAAAAAAGCCCAGTAAAATACCAAATATATTATATAGGGTTATTGTTGTGGATAAAATCAACCTTTCTAGCCTAAGTCAAAAAACTTCAAGGACAGAGAGTTTTGTAGATGTCAAACGTAATCAACTTTATTGGAAACCAACAAAGTGTGACTGTCTGCAGAGAGTCCCACTTGTACATACACAAATGTCTTTATATACTTCCCAAAACAGTAAACCTAATTCCTAGGTGTGGCATTCAACGTTTCTTTTTAGAACTGACCAATCTCCATTGCTTTAACTAATTATTCATATCCATAAGATACCTTATCTTTGTGGCGCATGCGCAGCCAGTTGTATATACAAAAATAAAGATATTCATGGCCATTTTACAGGTTTTACTCTCACCACCGTTGTAAGTTTTGCCAGACCTGGGTTTGTTTACCATGACACATATTTCATCCTATAGCCGCATCTTGGTACCTTTCTGTTGATTCTTATCTTTTCTTTTGTCACTGATTTACAATCTTAAGAGGCTCTGTTTTAGAAAGCCAGTTCTGGAATGTGTCCAAATTACTACCATAAAGTGAAGTTGCATTTAGATAAACACAAGCTCTGGTTTTACTACCACAGAGTAAGTCTGCTTTAGTCAATACCCAAAACCTCTAATATACGCATTTAAACAAACACAGGTTCTTGCTTTACACACTTGGAAGACCACATGTTGGATGTGTTTTATAGTTTTAGATTAGCCACAGAAAGTAATTAGGTCCACTGTTTAGTAAGACACAGAATTCCTCTAACTCAGTCCACACTCAAAATATTACTTGATCAACCATTATTCTATGGAGTTTGATTATGCTTCCAACTATTGATTATACATATAGATTATGCTTTTAACCCATACTGATTATTTGATGATACTTTAAGGAGTAATTCTAAATGCAGGTTACATATTGAATACACTTCATTAACATATCCAGAAGTGAGTTATACACATTGATCACATGTCCTAGCTATTTTTTATACATATTTTTGATATATTTTCTATATTATCTACTGTAATATGTACTGCATTATGTGTATTTTTATGAAGGTTAAAGTAACTTACTGTATATGTGAATTTGCAGTACTTTACTGTTTACACAAAAGCAGTAGTGCTACTGTAAATGAAGACAGATTTCTTAAGCGTGTAAATGCTGCTGCGGTCTGCATTCGATTAACTCATAACATGAAGCATACATTTTAAAGGAGAAAGTATAATGTACTGATGGCAGGTGAAGAAGAAGAAGAAATAATGAAGACTGTTGTTTGTTGTCCTTCCTCACCGGATGTTATAACTTTGGGTAAAAGCGTCTGCTAAATGAATAAATGTAAATCTACACAGAACAATGAGCACGTGGGACAACAGAGCAGGGTTGCATGGGAAAGCTAAAAATCCTACAGTCCTGGATTTATTGAAGGATCATCTCTGCATCTTCTCACAGTTTAAATGATCAGTCCGATGACTCCTACAGAGATCACTCCTAGTAGAACACGCAGTACTGAAACTCCAGCGCTGTTGGTGGTTGTTAACTCTTGTAGCCCTGGTGAAAACATCATCACTTTTTAAATAAAAGGACATTTACAAAGCTGTAGATGAGAAACTGTGTAGCTGTGAACACTCAGAGGCGTTTATCAGTACAAACAGTACAAAGTGGGACTGCATTTTCAAATAAAAACTCAAACTACACTGGAATGTTCCCTCAGCTCACAGGAACTATTACCAAAACCATTAGCTTTCAGATGTGGAGGTTTTTAAGTAAGATCAGAATTAGGGATAAACTACCTTCTACCTTCAGTAACACAGCTCGTGGTTCTCCGTCCTGAGATTCATCATGGATCAGACACTGATATAGTCCTGCATCAGACAGGTGAACTGAACCGATGTGAAGAGAGAGATCACCATCTAGAAAGCCTTCTACTGACATCATAAATCTGCTTTCTAAAGCTTCATCAGTAGTCACGGATCTGTTTGCATGAGTGTACAGCAGAACCGTTTGTCCATCTTTCTTCCATTTGACGTCTTTAACATCTTGCCGAGTGTCTCCGTAGCACGGGAGGGTGACGTTCTCCCCCTCGAATGTCTTTACACCTGTCGGAACTGTCGGGCAAAAACACACCGTGTTCTTCGTTTTAGCTTTAAGAGTGACGTCATTTCCTGCTCATGACAGCAAGCACACTTACCAATAACTTTCAGCTTGACTTCAGTAACTGATTCTCCATTACAGCTGCACCTGTAGGAACCAGCATCATTGTAGGCTACTGAACTGATCTTCAGGGAGAAATCTCTCTCACTTGAGAGCACTCTCTGGGGACTTTCAGCCCTGCTCGCTTTCTCGTTTTTTAAGTTTGCTTTTGCTTGCTCCCTTCCGTTCCACAGCCTCCTCACCACCACCTCCGCAATTACACTTCTGTTCTATCCCTCTGAACTAAGTGTTTAATACAGAATGAAAAACATTAATACTCACCAGAGATTAAAACCGACTTCATTCTTTCCCCTCTTTTCTTCCTCAGAGTTACACACCTACAATATACATCATCTCAACAGGTCTTTAACATGCGGTGAGGAAGGACAACAAACAACAGTCTTCATGACTTATTATTACTTACTTATTATTTATTGTTAATAATAATACTTATTACTAACTAAACAATTCAGAAAAAAAATAAACTTACCGATGCAGCTGCAAAACTCTTCTCAAAGTCCGACTGAACACTTAAAGTCCAATCCAGTTTTACAGAAATATATCAAATCAGGATATTCATTTATCTCTAACTAACAGCCAGAGGCGACTGTGATGACAGAAATAAATGCCCTTTGACTGACGCTTTCGGACAACAGAGTCCACACCACGCCCATTGAAGGCAGGATCCGGAATCATGAAACCACATGCATAAACCACACATGTGCAGTTCATAAACCACACATAACCACAGCAGTTCATCTCTCTCTCTCTGAGGATTGTGGGTAAAGTTCTCAGTTTCTCAGTGCTGGTGGTGTGAACATCAGATCAGCAAGTGATCAGCATCACTCGGAAATGTCCAAAGCGCTTTACACTGTGTCTCAATCACCCATTCACACACTCACACACTCACACACACATGGTAGCAGCTTGCCATCAGGAGTTCAGTGGGGTTCAGTGTCTTGCCCAAGGACACTTCGGCATGTGGAGTCGCCCGGGCCGGGAATCGAACCCTACGATTAGTGGACAACCCACTCTACCAACTGCGCCACAACCACCCCTGATGAACAAAGCAGTGAACAACGCGCTAATTGAACAGGGATTAGTGATAAACAATGAGTATGTTCGTGTGTTTCCGCTCTCCGGGGTCTCTAAGAAAATCGTGCTGTCTAACGTGCCTCCATTCATTCCCAATGGAACTTTAAAAAGTGTGCTACGGAAAGTTAACAGCACCGATCAGAATGATTCCTTTGGGTTTAAAAAACCCGGACATTAAACACGTCATGTCTTTCCGCCGGTTCACCTACATGATCCTAAACACGCAGCACGAGCCGCTCTCTCTCTCTCTGTTAAACTAACGCTGGAGAATAAAGATTACACCGTCTTCATCAGCTCCGAACAGATGAGATGTTTTGTGTGTGGTGAACACGGCCATGTCAGACAGACGTGTCCGAGCAGACCGGCAGAGACACCGGCAGAGACACCGATAAACCCAGCGCGTGCCGAGCAGCCGAGCGTGTTTACAGCTCGCGCAGTGCCGAGTCCTACCGAACAACCCGAGGGAGAAACTCCCGCTGACCAACCCGAGACTGATGTCACACCTAACACTGACAACACTGCTGACACCCCGACGGACCACAGCGCTGATCCAGTTCCACAGCGGAACCCCAGCGTTAAAAGGAGAAAAACTGTTAAAAAGCAAGAACCTCCTCCTCCACAGTCTCGGTCCATGTCTCAGACACGCCCTGCCGGGAGTGAGGAGCTCTCACAGCCTGTTCATCCAGAGGCTGACCCCAACGTTTCTCTAGAGCTAGAGGAAGACATGCAGAAAATCTGTTCTGAGTCGGCTTTAGAAAGCTCACAGCGTGTGGGCTCACAAAACGAACCTGAAGATCTAGAGATCGGCTCTGATGAGGACGTTGACTCCTCAGAGTTGATCGCTAGACTACACAAGATTTTCAGTAGTTCTCAGCTGCTCACCACATTACAGCTAGACTCTTTTTTGGATCTGACAAAAGGGATGCAGCACCTCAGAGTCGGAAACGTCTTTCCCAACCTCCCACGTTTTTATTTGTCATGTCACGTAGCAATTCAAAACGCCACCCTTAAAGAACTTAACCAACAAAAACGCTACCGTCTGAAAAAAATGATGCTAAAAGTGAAAAGGATGATACAACACAAGTTCAAACAGAAGGGGCAATGTTAATTCAAATGAACCACCGACAAAATGACATCATTCTACAAGCGTTATCCCTTTATGAGGAACTGTACAACAGCCAGCCATGTGATCCTGAAGCAGCTGAAGAATTCCTGCATTGACTACCACAGCTACACACTGTGTTCCACTGTTTCTGCGACTGCCACAGACTGGATCCCCTTCTGAATAAACTGGACAGAATGATCAACAGACAATTTTCACCTCCATGTTCGAATGCGTAGATTTTCTCTCCTTTTTTCTTTTGAATAAGTGATATTTCTGGTTCCCTAAACAATTGGTAAATAAAGTGAGTGTAAAAAGTCAAGTCTCTCTCTCTCTCTCTCTCTCTCTCTCTCTCTCTCTCTCTCTCTCTCTCTCTCTCTCACACACACACACACACACTCCCTCTGTCTCTCTCTCTCTCACACACACACACACTCTCTCTCTCTCTCTCTCTCTCTCTCTCTCTCTCTCTCTCTCTCTCTCTCTCTCTCACACACACACACACACACACACACCCTCTGTCTCTCTCTCTCTCTCTCACACACACACACACTCTCTCTCGCTCTCTCTCTCACTCTCTCTCGCTCTCTCTCGCCCTCTCTCACTCGCTCTGTTTCTCTCTCTCTCACACACACACACACACACTCCCTCTGTCTCTCTCTCTCTCTCTCTCTCTCTCTCTCTCACTCCCTCTGTTTCTCTCTCTCACACACACACACCCTCTGTTTCTCTCTCTCACACACACACACTCTCTCTCTCTCACTCTCTCACTCCCTCTGTTTCTCTCTCTCTCTCTACTCCCTCTGTTTCTCTCTCTCTCTCTCTCTCTCTCTCTCTCTCTCTCTCTCTCTCTCTCTCTCTCTCTCTCTCTCTCTCTCTCTCTCTCTCTCTCTCTCTCTCTCTCACTCCCTCTGTTTCTCTCTCTCTCTCTCTCTCTCTCTCTCGCTCTCTCTCTCTCTCCCTGTTTCTCTCTCTCTCACTCCCTCTGTTTCTCTCTCTCTCTCTCTCTCTCTCACTCTCTCTGTTTCTCTCTCTCTCTCTCTCTCTCTCTCTCTCTCTCTCTCTCTCTCTCTCACACACACTCCCTCTGTCTCTCTCTCTCGCTCTCTGAACTGATAATGAAGGAGCTGTCCCGCTTCGGAAAGTTCGCCGACTCCATGACGGATCTCCCGCTCGGCTGTAAGAACTCCGCGGTGAAACACGTCCTGTCTTTCCGGAGACAGGTGTATATGTCTATTAACAACCGAGACCAAACACTGGACATCAACTTCAAGTGTAAACACGGTGACAGCAGCTACACCGTCTTCGCCACCACCGAGCACTGAGGTGCTTTGGGTGTGGGGAGATCGGACATAAACGGCTGAGCTGCCCACGCAGAGCGGTGCAGCCAGGGAGCTCCGGGGGAGACACGGCCGGGGTGCAGCAGCAGCGTGGAGACAGCCAGCAGGGGGACACCGGAGAACAGGAGCCTAGGGCAGAGGGGGGTAACGACACACCGAGCTCACAGCAAGAAGAGCTCAGTCGTGTTATCACTGGGCGCTGTGATTGTTTCAGTGGTGTGTTCGTCACTGAACTCTTCTTGCTGTGACCTCGGTAATAAAACCAACACCGCAGACAGCTTTCATTTTAAATCCTACACCGCCGCACCCCACACAACTGCAACAGAAGAAACCACAGGACAAGAACATTGAGAAGAATCAAAGTAAACTGGAAATAATAAGGGAGAAAATGGACAAGGTGGGGGAATCGTCTAAACAAGCACAGCGTAATGTTGAGATGTTGAAGGACTTGGACCCAGAGTGCAGTGAAGGAGCTACAGGAGAGGAACCCCTCACAGACATGGAGGAGGAAAGGGTCACCCCAGAACAACCATGTACTTTTAACTGTCCAGAACAACTTGAACAGCTTTACACCGCAGAGCAGATTAACCAGTTTCTAGAACTGACGAAATGAAAACGGAATATCTTACTGAGTAAATTCTTCCCGGACAGGAGGACCTTCATGAAATCTGTACAACACACCATGGGCTTAATGTCACCAAGGAGATATTACAGATTGAGGAAATGGACAGAAATCGCAAGAGAGGCAATGACGGTCGTTGACATTATATGTTAGAAACGGATTCGCAGTGAATTGGGATTATATGACTACAATGGATTTGTAGTGTCACCGGGTGCGGAAACGGCACAATCGCGGGAGCGGAAAGCAGAAAAAGCGACGCGGAGCTATGAGGCAATAGGCAGCGTGAAACGTGAGACGTGCAAGGTTCAGGCGATCGGGCGAACAAGATAAACTGGGCGAGACAGAGACGTAGTCGAAAACCGTAAGTAAGTGTCGAGGTAAACTAGGAAGTCAATCAAAGTAGAAGGGCTTGGTATCGCAGAGAAGCAAGGTCACTAGGCGTATACTTCGCGATGACTCTGTGGCAAGTGATTCCCTAAATACTAGTGGTGTGGGTGCGTGTGTGAGTGTGTTTGATTGGCAGCAGGTGTCTCAGATCAGAACTCCGGGGACTTAGAGTGCATGCGTGTGTGCGAGGTGCGCGTTGCATTCTGGGATCTGGAGTCCTGATCTGACGGAGCTGTGACAGAACCCCCCCCCAAGGGGCTCACTCCGGGAGCCGACCTCCCTCTTGGCCTACCCCGTGGCCGAGGGCCTGGGAGTTCAGGATGCGTGGCGTGAAAGTCCTTGGTCAATTCGGGATCTAGAATGTCCTGCCGGGGGACCCAGCATCGCTCTTCAGCCCTCCCACTCGACCAGTACTCAACTTGCCCTGTCTACGTCGGGACTTGGAATTCCTGAGAGCCGTGTCAATCTCGGTGGGTTCAGGAAATGGTGGTGGTAACCCACACTGGAGGGTGAGGTTGGTGGCTGAGTGCCGCAGGAATCTGATACTCAGCCCTGAAGAACTGGTCAACCCGGATGGGCGCAAAAGTACGGAGAGGGCGCCCTAGTTCCTGGTTGACTCTTTCTACCTGTCCGTTGGCTTGTGGATGGTAGCCAGACGTGAGATTAACAGTAACCCCTAACTTAGTCATAAAGCTTGACCATACCCGTGACGTGAACTGTGGGCCTCGGTCGCAAACAATTTCCTCAGGTATGCCGAAGTATCGGAAGACGTGCTGGAACAGGAGTTCGGCGGTCGTGAAAGCGGTGGGCAGAGCGGGCAACGGGAGGAACCGGACAGATTTGGAGAAACGGTCCACAGCCACCAGAATCGTGGTGTTCCCTTGGGATTTGGGCATATCAGTAACAAAATCGATGGAGATGTGAGACCAGGGACGTTCGGGCGTGGGCAGCGGCATTAGTTTTCCTGCGGGAAGGGTTCTCGGTACCTTATTCTGAGCACATGACGAACAGGAAGCCACTACTGCTCTAATGTCCTTTTCCATGTGAGGCCACCAGTATCTCTCCTGGAGGAGATGGAATGTCCGTTGTGCCCCGGGGTGCCCTGTACCCAGTGCCGTGTGTGCCCAAGTGATAAGTTCTGACCGGTACTCCGCTGGTACAAATAGTTTGCCGGAAGGACAGTTGACTGGAACTCTTGATGAGGGAACTTCCTCTAATCTCTGATTCAAATCCCACTCTAACGTGTTGACGATGCAGACTGGTTTGATAATGTATTCTTCCTGATCATGGGCACGTTCAGAGTGGTCGCGGCGGGAGAGGGCGTCTGCCTTTACGTTCCTGGATCCGGGGCGGTAGGACAGAGTAAAGTCGAATCTGGTGAAGAACAGAGCCCAACGTGCTTGGCGTGAATTTAGTCTTTTGGCAGTGCGTATATACTCCAAGTTCTTATGATCTGTGAAAATAACGAAGGGGTGTGTCGCTCCTTCTAACCAATGCCTCCACTCCTCCAATGCCAGTTTGATGGCGAGGAGTTCTCGATCCCCTACGTCATAATTTCTCTCAGCGGGATTGAGCTTCCGGGAGAAGAATGCTACTGGATGGAGTTTGGGTCTTTCTCCAAACCTTTGGGAGAGAACTGCTCCCACTCCGGTTTCAGATGCGTCCACCTCCACAATGAATGGACGGGCAGGATCCGGATGTTTGAGGATGGGGGCAGTGGTGAAGGCTGTCTTAAGTTGTTCGAAGGCGGACTGAGCCTTGGAGTTCCAGGCTAGGCGCTTGGGTTTTCCCCTAAGCATGGCTGTGAGGGGGCTAGCGATGGTACTGAAGTTCCGGATGAATCTTCTGTAAAAGTTGGCGAACCCCAAGAAACGTTGCACCTCCTTAACGGTGGTGGGCATGGGCCACTCCACTACGGCCGTTACCTTAACTTGGTCCATGGAAACTCCCTCTGGGCTGATTACATACCCCAAGAACGAGATGGAGGTTTTATGGAACTCACACTTTTCGGCTTTGACATATAACTGGTTCTGTAGTAACCGTTGTAGAACCGTACGAACGTGGATGATATGGTCCTCCAAGGAGTTGGAGTAGATGAGAATGTCATCTATGTAGGCAATGACGCGTGCCCGCCCAGCATGTCACGCAGCACGTCGTTGATTAAACACTGGAATACTGAGGGCGCGTTTGAAAGCCCATACGGCATAACCAGATATTCATAATGGCCGGAGAGTGTGCTGAAACCTGTTTTCCATTCATCCCCCTCCCGAATCCGAATAAGGTTGTAAGCACTGCGTAAATCCAGCTTGGTGAATATAGTGGCGGTACGTAACTGTTCCAGGGCAGACGGTACGAGAGGTAAGGGGTAACGATACTTCACACAGCACCGGTTTAGCCCTCGATAGTCAATACATGGGCGTAACCCGCCCCCCTTTTTCGCCACGAAAAAACCCCCCGCAGATGCTGGGGATGTAGATGGCCGGACATAACCTTGGTGCAGTGCTTCCTGGATATACTCCTCCATGGCCCGTTGCTCAGGGAGCAATAAAGGATAAACCTTCCCCAGCGGAGATGTTGCACCGGGCAGTAAATCAATGGCACAATCGTAGCTGCGATGTGGGGGCAGGCCACTAGCTTTCATTTTGCTGAAGACTCCTCTGAGATCATGATAGGCCTTGGGGATCGAAAGGTGGACTGTGCTGTCCGGGCTCTCTATGGAAGTTGACGCGAGCTGAATCGTGGGAATGGGGAGACAGTACTGAACACAATGAGGGGACCAGTGAGTGATCTCCTTCGTGTCCCAGGCGATACGTGGGTTGTGTTGTGCCAGCCGGGGGAATCCCAGGACCACTGGATTTCGTGTCGTCCTGATGACATAGAAGGAGATCTGCTCGTGATGTAGAGCACTGGTGTGAAGGAGAATCAGGTCTGTGATCTGGGTAATGAGGCCGTCCCCTATGGGGGCTCCGTCAATGGCCTGGATGACTAGGGAGACTGCGGACCGGGATGTTGTATCGACGCACTGTTTCCTGGTCAATGAAGTTCCCTGCCGCGCCGGAGTCAATTAGTGCATCTAAAATACAAGCAACCTTAGAGTATTCCAAGACAATGGGAATGATCAAGGCACCCTAAGTTATGTACCGGGCAGGAGAATCAGGACGTACCTTAGGTGGTGTAGTGTCTAAACCGGGACTTTCCTGACGAGGTTTACGCAGTCGGCGAGGGCACTGTGGTATAATATGGTCCCTCGCGCCGCAGTAGAAACAGAGATGCTCCCGGCGTCGTCGCTCACGTTCTTGTGGGTTAACGCGTGTTTGTACCAACTGCATGGGCTCCTCAGGGCTCTCCGTTAAGGACCTCTCTGCCTCGGTTCGTATTGGCCTGCGATTCCGTAGAAGACGGTCCAGACGGATGGCCATGGTAATAAGTCCATCAAGCGATGACTCATCGTCGCGACAGGCGAGCTCCTTAGTGATGTCGTCATTTAGCCCACGTCGAAATATTGTCTTAAGCGCAGGCTCATTCCATCCACTCCGTGCGGCCACCGTACGAAATTCCAGAGCATAATCTCCCACGCTGCGTGGACCCTGGACCATGGATAGTAACTCCTCCCCTGTCTCTCGGTTGTCTGGAGAATAATCGAACACGGTGCGAAAACGTGCAATCACTTGGTCATACGTGGTGATATTGTTCCCCTCCCATTCCGCAGTGGCCCGTAGTAGAGCTCTCCCGGTAAGGAGCTCCATGAAGTGAATGATTTTCCTCTCGTCCGGTAGGTCGGGGTAGGTGGAGAAAAACAGGGAACACTGGAGAAGAAATCCTGGACAACGCGCAGGATCCCCATCGTATTTCTCCGGAGATGGAGGAGTTGGTAAGAGGGTAAGCGTGGTCGCGGGAGGTAGCGCGGCTTGGTTTAACTGGGCTACCTGCGCGTGTAATTCTGTGAGGCGTTGATCATGTTCACTAATTATCCTGCTGTGTCCCTCGATGGCGCGAGCCATTTGGGGATCTCCCGCTGTGTCCATTAGTCGGCGAAGTATTCTGTCACCGGGTGCGGAAACGGCACAATCGCGGGAGCAGAAAGCAGAAAAAGCGACGCA
>CM022760.1:6906974-6946974 GCA_012411365.1 Ameiurus melas | reverse complement strand
ATGGTGTTGGTGATTGTGTTGATGGTGCTGGTGGTAGGGTTGGGGGTGATGGCGATGGTTGGGGTGGTGGTAGTGATGGTGGTGGTGGTGGGGATGGTTATGGTGGAGGTGGTGGTGGTGATATTTATGGTGATGCTGGATCCCTCTTTACACTTCACAAGAAAGTGCTTTCTGCTGAGCTTTTGTGAAATATGGCTTCTACGTTACACCTCTTCCTGCTCTTGTCTCTTTTGAAACATGGTCTTTTCAGCTCATACGACTCACAGAATGCAATGAAGTCTAAATCAAACAATCGTTGTGAAGGTGTTTATTTATGCTCACATCAGCATTAGAGAATTATGACTCATTCATCCTACAATTCATCTCTTCATTTTCGTCTTTCACCAATCCAGACAAACGCCGGAACTGAAGCAGCTCCTCTAGAACCCACCACACTACCTCAGGCAGAAGAACCAGACGCACAGTCTGAAGCAGAGAGAACAGCAGAACCTCCACCAGACGCGGAGGTAAAGCGTCTAAAGCATGTCACTGATCAGGAACGTTGATTCCCATCGTGTTTTATCACGTCTTGTTTTTATATTTCCGCCAACTTTTACACCTCAGCCAAGCCATCATTAGGCATTTTCCAAAATGAGTACAAAACCAAGTGGATGGGGGAAAAGCACTGAGATGCTGTAGTAACAGGTTGAACTGGAAAACAGGAAGAAAATTGCAGCTGCTTATGTGTTCACCTCCAGGATGTTACGAAGGCAGAGTCGACAGATGTGGAGAGAGCGCCCTCTAGCCCTGTAAATGAGGACACAGGGGCAGCTGAGGAACCTGAGAATGAGCCCACTCTGATGGTGATACTTCATTTATCATTGTTTTTACTCACTGTTGGAGAGGGAGAGAAAGATATAGACAGAGCTATCAGGAAAGAAATAGAAATTAGTTCACGTTATTACACTTTATTATAAAGCGTGAACAAGAGAGACTGAAAAGCAGGTCATGAGGGAAACCAGAGAAAGATGATTGTGAATGATATTATGATTATGCAATTTCTCCACTTTTTTTAACCTCCATGCATTATTATTATTATTATTATTATTATTATTATTATTATTATTATTGCAGGATTCAGATGCCTCGATAGCTCCAGATGTGGATGATACAGTCTCAGATGATGCAGCAAGACATCCTGAAGAACCAGTGAGCGAGACAAAACCGAGTCAAAGCCAAATGGAAGAGGAGGTGAGAACACACTGTGACTGAAATGCTGATATTTGGTAAATGGTAAATGTGCACTTATATAGCGCTTTTATCCAAAGCGTTTTACACTGTGTCTCATTCACCCATTCACACACACTCACACACCAATGGTAGCAGAGCTGACATGCAAGGCGCTAACTTGCCATCAGGAGCAACTTGTCTTCAGGTTCAGTGTCTTGCCCAAGGACACTTTGGCATGTGGAGTCACCCGGGCCGGGAATCGAACCGCCAACCCTACGATTAGAGGACACCTACCACCTGATCCACAGCCGCCCCAAGTTCTTAAAGTAGATCAACCACTGTGAGTGGAAATGATGAAAAGATTTGAACGATAGCCTTTTTTCTTTTATAAAGAAAGATTCAGACGGGTCAAAACCTCAAGATTTAGGCGTTATGGCCTCAGAGAGTGACGTAATTAATCCAGAGGTGAGGACAGTCTAATGACTCGGCGAGAGAAAGACAGAGTAGACAGAAAGACGTCAAGAAAAGCGCAAAACTACTGCATTTAACTGCATACTTTCATACGAAGCTCATCCTGAAGCTCATTCAATTAGTAATCAAAGGTTTATCTGTCATAAAGACACCCATCGGAATCTTTATTTAATAAGAATTTCATCAATTAACACATTAAAAGAGTGTAAACACTCTGAGTAAAGTGCTGTCTGCCTTCTTCCACATACATGAGCTCACGGAGCCCCACGATCGGATAGTGATTGATGGGGAGAGAACGTATGCCCCTCCCACTTAGAGAGCAGGCGCAGTTTTGCCTCTCTTGGAAATGTTGAGATTCAGGAACCCTTCACGTCAGCTTTTAAACCACGATTTGCATCTCAGTTAGTGCATGAAGTTTACACAATAGCGGCAGAATCAATCGTCGTTTATGAGAGGTGTTACAGAAATCTGTCAACTGCAGTGGAATCAAAGCACAAGGACAGTTTGTAGGAGAGTTTCAGTGAGTAGAGAGGGTCTGCTATGTGAACGAAGCTAATCGGACAGACTCTCAAGCCACTCTTCAAGTTCCTCCTCATCGACTGCTAGCATCTGACTACCATGCCACTGTTTACTATCAAATAAAAACACTCCTCAGTCTCACTACAGGTGTTAAATGCCAGTCCGTACCGGATTTCACAGATTGTTGCAACCAGAAATGCTCGGTTGATCTTCTATACCGCTTATCCTTCTCAGGTTCACGGGGAACCTGGAGCCTATCCCAGGGAACATCAGGCACAAGGCACAAGGCACAATCACATACACGCTCACACCCATTCATACACTACGGACACTTTAGACACGCCAGTCAGCCTACCATGCATGTCTTTGGACTAGGGAGGAAACTAGAGTACCTGGAGGAAATCCCCGCAGCACGGGGAGAACATGCAAACTCCACACACACAGAGCAGCAGTGGGAATCGAACCCCCGACCCTGGCGGTGTGAGGCAGGCATTTTTTCCGAATCCTATTTCTGATGCATCGTGCGTCCCGTTTTGCTCCGTGCCTCCTGGCATACTTCCTGTGCCTACAGCGTGCTCTGCTGTGATTGGCTGAGATGATTTAGATGAGAGATGAGGGATAAACCAGTATGAGAAAAATCCACACTGAGAGAGGATTCTTAATGGGACAGTGATCCTACACTTCTACACTTTATTATAGGATTCAGGTGGATCGAATCCTCCAGACGTCGATGGGACGGTCTCGGTAGATGACTCAGCGGTAAATCCTGAAGACTCGGTGAGAATGAACGAGACACGGCCGAGCCAAAAACAAGCAGAAGAAGAGGTGAGGACAGAAGATGGACAAGTTTCTCCGGGTATTATGTGTGGAGTTGTGATTTTAGGATGATTTCTCTTGCTAGAGGTCAGGATTTGTTCTTTGAGTGTCAGAAATGGAGAAAACGGGCCAAAGGATAGCAAGAAAGAAAGAAAGAAACTGACACATATGAAGAAAGGAGAGAAAAGCTATGCAGTATGTAGATACGCTCTACTGACTAACCAAAAACAGTATAAGAAGAAGGAAGATGGGTACATTATGGTAGAAATGATAATATTTCAAAGTCAGAGCTGTTTTGTTGACACATGATGTCACTTCCTGCAGCAAGCAGGCGATGATGCATCACAAACTCTGCTCAAATCGACAGAGGAAGAACCGGTCATTCCAGAACCTTCTCTGATGCTGCAGGTGACACTTTACTCACTTTATTCTCAGCCTCTAGGATCAGAGATACACCGAGAGAGTTCAAGAGAAATAAATGAAAGCAAAGCGACAGAGTGAGTCAGACAGAGAGGATGTATAAGTATTGAGTATGCTGTTCTTTGGAACAGGACGACGCCGAGCTCATACACACCGACGTGACCGAAGACCAATCAGCAGCTCTGATGGAGAGCGACGCTCCCAGACAGGAAGAGCCCGAGACCCTCACCAACCCGAGCACGCTCAAGCACACGGTGACGTTCCCGCTTGTTTCTGTGTCACTTGTGTGTTTTAGCGTCTTCTCTACAAGCTTCAAGCCATGGTTTGGTTTTGGTTTTTTGGTTCTTCAGCGTGAAGAACATTTTGGTTGTTTCACGTAAGCTCTTTTTCTGTGATGGAAATGAAAAAATGTTTGGTTTTCTAGGGGATTTTTCCACTGACTGGAATAGTTGATCTAGTATTTATAATAACAATGAACCAAACACTGGATGAATAGATGAATAGTAACAAGATTATTGTTTTTTTTCTGCAGGAGGAAGATGAAGAAGACTGAAGATGAGACATATCCTCTCTAGATATGCTTTATACTGTATAGGTTTTGTAGTATAATATATTTTAACGATAAGCTTTCTGAAGCAGCATACGAACGTGTTATAATACATGAAGCCGTCCTCTGTAGCTCATTTCTCACAAGATTAAATATTGTTTTGCTGGATTTGTGTTTTTCCTTAAAGTGCTTTGGGAGACAAATCAGGTTTGTCCGAGCAGGAAAAAAAACTAAACTACGATATTCCTGATTTCAGAAGGGAAATGTAAAAAGTTTCAAGTTTAACCTGACGGATTTTTACACACCATTTATTTGAAATATCGTCCATCATGATTATTTTTTTTTTTAATGAAGTCTCATTTAAAGGTAAATGAATGCAGTTTTATTACTTGAAAATGTTGGGCCGGTAAAAAAAAAAAAGTCTGGGTTTCTTATGCTCGTCCTATTTATAGTCCACATGAACAGAAAGATGAAATCAGAAGTGTCCGAATGAACACATTTGATACTAAACAAAACACGGCAATATACATGAGCAGGTCAGTGCATCATACACACGTACAGCATCAGGAAACACTCGATGTGTGTAGGTACAAAAACAAACAGTCTGTTGAGGTTTTAAGTAAATCCAGAAGTTATTGTGTGATGTAAATGGTACAGGTGTTCAGGTCAGGTCAATACGAGGGAGACTGAATTCCCAGTCAGTGTCTGATAATATATTTCTGATTTATTGCACTCTAAAAATGTTTTTAGGAGTTTGATAGAGTGGGGGGGGGGAAGGGGGGGGGGGAGAGGGAGTGAGAGACAGGGAGAAAGAGAGAGGGAGTGAGAGAGGAAGAGAGAGAGAGGGAGAGAGGGTGTGAGAGAGAGGGAGAAAGAGAGGAAGAGAAAATCATATTGAAAGTGTTAATACATATTCTGATATTTGATTTTTTCTGAGAGAGAGGTACAAAACTCGTTCCAAAATGTTTTAACACAAAGACATTCACAAGCAATATGTCAAATTGTGTTAGAATATGAACAGCTGACAGCTCATTTGCATTTAGTGATGCCCATAAAACTCCCTAAAAGGTAAGTGCACAGACAGCTGTGAGCAGGAAATGAATGATAAGGGTAAAAGTCTGAAAAATCCAAGTGGAAGATATTTTGTCTCACTTCTACACCAATAAAAATATGATTAACAATAATAAAAAGCGAGAGCTAAATACTCTGTCAGCTGACTCCAAAACACTTGTAGAAGTCACTGTGGATAAATGCGTCTGCTAAAAGTAATAAAAATAAGCAATTTAGATACAGTGCTGTGAAAAAGTATTTGCCCCATCCTGATTTCTTCTGTGTTCATGTATATCCCATAATAATTGTTTCAGAAATTAAAAGAAAATCTAAGAAAGAAACACCGGATGTTATAACTTTGGGTAAAAGCGTCTGCTAAATGAATAAATGTAAATCTACACAGAACAATGAGCACGTGGGACAACAGAGCAGGGTTGCATGGGAAAGCTAAAATTCCTACAGTCCTGGATTTATTGGAGGATCATCTCTGCATCTTCTCACAGTTTAAATGATCAGTCCGATGACTCCTACAGCGATGATCACTCCTAGTAGAACACGCAGTACTGAAACTTCAGCGCTGTTGGTGGTTGTTAACTCTTGTAGCCCTGGTGAAAACATCATCACTTTTTAAATAAAAGGAAATTTTCAAAGCTGTAGATGAGAAACTGTGGAGCTGTGAACACTAAGAGCCGTGTATGTGTCAGTTTGGTCTTTCACACGCTACCTGACATCACGGAGACTGACTATACAGTACATCAGTACAAACAGTACAAAGTGGGACCGCATTTTCAAATAAAATCTCAAACTACACTGGAATGTTCCCTCAGCTCACAGGAACTTTAACCCAAAACCATTAGCTTTCAGATTTGGGGGTTTTTTAAGTAAGATCAGTAAACCCACAAGTTTTTCGACTAGAAACTTTTTAATAAATTGAGGGATAAACTTACCTTCTACCTTCAGTAACACAGCTCGTGGTTCTCCGTCCTGAGATTCATCATGGATCAGACACTGATATAGTCCTGCATCAGATAGGTGAACTGAACCGATGTGAAGAGAGAGATCACCATCTAGAAAGCCTTCTACTGACATCATAAATCTGCTTTCTGAGGCTTCATCAGTAGTCACGGATCTGTTTGCATGAGTGTACAGCAGAACCGTTTGTCCATCTTTCTTCCATTTGACGTCTTTAACATCTTGCCGAGTGTCTCCGTAGCACGGGAGGGTGACGTTCTCCCCCTCGAAAGCCTTTACACCTGTCGGAACTGTCGGGCAAAAACACACCGTGTTCTTCGTTTTAGCTTTAAGAGTGACGTCATTTCCTGCTCATGACAGCAAGCACACTTACCATAACTTTCAGCTTGACTTCAGTAACTGATTCTCCATTACAGCTGCACCTGTAGGAGCCAGCATCATTGTAGGCTACTGAACTGATCTTCAAGGAGAAATCTCCTCTGCTCTTATCTCCTGATACCACAAATCTTTTCTGATGACGCGGTTCACTGAGACACATCCGGCTTTCAGCAATCACGGCTTTACTGGGAATGAAGCGGGTCCACTGACCATCTGGACAAGTTCCAGAGCAGGTACATGGGGAAGGTGACGGGTTCATTCACTATGATTTCTCTGACGATAAAGGCGTGGCACTGCAGCACCAACAGGTAAACTAATAGATCAGACAGCAAGTTAGAATAGACATTCCAACATCAGACACAATCAAGTCAGAAGAATTTCCTGTCTAAAACTGATAGCCGTTTAGTTTTCTCTTTTGGAAAAATCATCTGGACACACAGCATGGAAAAAGGCTTTCAATCTTTTTCCTCCATGAGCCCCAGCCATCAACACCCCAATAATACAGCAGTATGGTGGTTATAGTAAACAATAAAAAACTAGACAGTACATTTTCAATAAACTTTTTCCTGCCTAACTTATGTCTCTTTCTCCTGACACCATGAATGAGTTCTCTTCATCAATCTTTGGAGTTTATGTGATGTAGTAAATCCTTTTACTATGAATTCTTTTTTAATTTATCATAAATGCTTGCTTACGCGATGTAATAAACATTTTTGCTTGCACGCGTTCTCTCTTGTCCACACTCTCTGGCGTCTTCGGTCGCGTGCTCGTTGGCAAGCTTGTGCTTTTGCTCGCTCCGGTCCGTTTCACATCCCCTTAACCACCGCAATTACACTTCTGTTCTATCCCTCTGTAGTAAGTGTTTAATACAGAATGAAAAAACATTAATACTTACCAGAGATTAAAACCGACTTCATTCTTTCCCCTTTTTTTCCTCCTCCAGAGTTACACACCGCAAATACAATCATCTCAACAGGTCTTTAACATGCGGTGAGGAAGCACAATAAACAACACTTACTTATTGTTAATAATAATACTTATTACTAACTAAACAATTCAGAAAAAAAATAAACTTACCGATGCAGCTGCAAAACTCTTCTCAAAGTCCGACTGAGCACTTAAACTCCAATCCAACTCCAACAAACCTAACAGCCGACTGTGATGACAGTGCTTTCGCACTTTCTGCATGTGGTAAGCTTTCTGCATGTGGCATGTGGTAAGGTCTCTCTCTCAGGAAACCACAGAGTGCTTTCTCACTTCTGCATTTGGTGAAGAGTGTGGCACGGATAATGGGTGATATTAATAAATGCGCACTTATATCCAAAGCGCTTATCACTGTGTCCCATTCACTCACACACCAATGGTAGCAAGGCGCTAACTTGCCATCAGGAGCAACTTGTTTTCAGGTTCAGTGTCTTGCCCAAGTGGCACCCGGGCCGGGAATCGAACCGCAAACCCTACGCTTAGTGGACAACCCGCTCTACCACCTGCGCCACAACCGCCCCTGAACAGTGATATTAGTGATAAACAATGAGTATGTTCGTGTGTTTCCACTCTCCGTGGTCTCTAAGAAAATCGTGCTGTCTAACGTGCCTCCTTTCATTCCCAATGAAACTTTAAAAAGTGTGCTCGAGCGCTACGGAAAGTTAACAGCACCGATCAGAATGATTCCTTTGGGTTTAAAAAACCCGGACATTAAACACGTCATGTCTTTCCGCCGGTTCACCTACATGATCCTAAACACGCAGCACGAGCCGCTCTCTCTCTCTCTCTGTTAAACTAACGCTGGAGGCAAGATTACCGTCTTCCATCAGCTCCGAACAAGATTAAGATTTTTGTGTGTGGTGAACACGGTATGTCAGGCTGAACGTGTCCGAACAGACCAGCAGAGACACCGGCAGAGACACCGATATGGGTTTATCGGTGTCCTGCCGTTTGTGGTGTGCACACGTCTGTCTGACACTGTTTATGCCGTTCACCACACACAACACATCTCATCTGTTCGGAGCGATGAAGACGGTGTAATCTTTATTTCAGCGTTAGCTTAAAATAAGCGAGAAAGGAGAGGGGTGCGTGGGCGCCGCGGCGTGCCGAGCAGCCGAGCGTGTTTACAGCTCGCGCAGTGCCGGTGACGAGTCCTACCGAACAACCCGAGGGAGAAACTCCCGCTGACCAACCCGAGACTGATGTCACACCTAACACTGACAACACTGCTGACACCCCGACGGGCCACAGCGCTGATCCAGTTCCACAGTGGAACCCCAGCGTTAAAAGGAAAAAAACTGTAAAAAAAAAAAAAAAAAAAAAAAAAAAAAAGAACCTCCCCTCCACAGCCTCGGTCCCTGTCTCAGACACGCCCTGTCGGGAGTGAGGAGCTCTCACAGCCTGTTCATCCAGAGGCTGATCCCAACGTTTCTCTAGAGCTAGAGAAGGACATGCAGGGAACCTGTTCTGAGATGGCTTTAGAAAGCTCACAGCGTGTGGGCTCAGAAAACGAACTTGAAGATCTAGAGAGCAGCTCTGATGAGGACGTTGTTCCTTCAGAGAAGATAGCTAGACTACATGAAGCTTTCGGTAGTTCTCAGCTGCTCACCACATTACAGATAAATGGTTTTGTGGATCTGACAAAAGGGGTTAAGAAACTCAAAGTCGGAAACTTCTTTCCCGACCTCTCATGTTTTTATTTGTCATGTCACATAGCAATGCAAAATGCCACCCTTGAAGAACTTGACCAACAAAAACGCTACCGTCTGAAAAAAATGATGCTAAAAGTGAAAAAGACGATACAACACGAGTCCAAAAAGAAGGGGCAATGTTAATTCAAATAAATAAAAAAGTCTCGGAGAGAGAGAGAAAAGTTCACTATGCATCAGTAAACCAGTGGTGGGTCATCGGCAAAGTTCAGGTTCAGATCTTCTGCCAACAATACACGAAAAACCGCACCAGAGAAATCAGGGAAAAGATCAACTTTCTTAAAAAAGAAATACTGAAAATTAGCAGTTGAAGAAGAAGAAACAAGAACACAAAGTATTGCTGGAGAAGAACAAATTTCTTCTGAAAAACTTGTACAAAGAGAGAGATCAAGGCGCCGTGGTGCAGGATAAGTTTATACAATATAATAAAATGGGCACCTCTACATCTTTCTTCTTCGCGCTGGAGAAAAGAAACCAGAGAAAAAAGTCTATCGGCCACAAGAACTCCGCGGTGAAACACTCCGGAAACTGTCTTTCCGGAGACAGTTTCCGGAGACAGGTGTATATGTCTATTAACAACCGAGACCAAACACTGGATATCAACTTCAAGTGTAAACACGGTGACAGCAGCTACACCGTCTTCGCCACCACCGAGAACTGAGGTGCTTCGGGTTTTATATCAGACAATATTTTCCCGGACCGGACTTTAAGGTGTGGAGGATAAATACAACGAAATAAAATGATAGGACCGGAATAAAAACTGGGATATTTTTAAAAATATAATAATAAACATGAATCCAATGTGAAATCGCAACTTTATTAGCAGCGTCCTGGTAACAACACACCCACAACATAACATGAGTAACATCCTCTCTGCCCCAGATATAATGTGCCTAAAAGAATAACACCAAAAAATTCTGATCCATCATGTCTTTATTGAACACACTCATTCAACATTCAAAATGGCAGTGGAAAAAGAAAGTGAACCCTTAGAATTAATAACTGGTTGATCCCCCCTTGGCAGCAATAACTTCAACCAGGCGCTCAAACAGGAAGCCCTTCTGAGTTAAGGGTGTGGGTTTGAGGATGTGAGTGGGGTGTCTGTGGGGCTTCTTTTTCTTTTCTTCTTTCCTTCTTTTTTCTTTCTTTTTTAACTGGGAAAAATGATTTTCAAAAGTGTAGATCTGTAAATATACCCAAAATTGAACATAATAAAGGTGTCTTAAAAGTCAAAGTCTCTGTCTCTCTGTCTCTGTCTCTCTGTCTCTCTGTCTCTCTCTCTCTCCAAATGAAACTGAGCTCTACAGACTTGATCATATATGATTTTAATGTCACACGATGAGTGTGCCATTCAGATGTGGATTCATGATCAGAGCTACTTCAAATAAATATCTTTAAATATGACCATAATTTAGAAAAAAAAGTAATATTTTAATAAGCTGCTGTCCGACTGTACCATACAGCGACTTATTGTTTGCTCTTGGTTAGAGGAATAGACTTATTTATTCATTTAATGGTAAATGTGCACTTATATAGCGCTTTTATCCAAAGCGCTTTATACTGTGTCCCATTCACCCATACACTCACACACCAATGGTAGCAGAGCTGCCATGCAAGGTGCTAGTTTGCCATTGGGAGCAACTTGGGGTTCAGTGTCTAGCCCAAGGACACTTCGGCATGTGGAGTCACACGGGCCGGGAATCGAACCGCCAAATCTACGATTAATAGACAACCCACTCTACCACCTGCGCCACAGCCGCCCTTTTAATTAATTTCATAATATTAATATTAGAAAAAATGCAAGTATTAATAATAATAATAATAATAATAATAATAATAATAATAATAATAATAATAATAATAATAATAATAATAATATAGTAGTGGTGGTGGTATATTTTGGGGGTAAAATGATTAGATGTGGATTGATGTTAGTGTTAAATATAAAGTTTCAGTCCTGCATATTCTGCATATTCTGTAAAAGTTTCAAATACAATTTTTCTCAGCTGTGAATATGATTTCACTTTGATGATTTAATTTCCAAACAGTTAAATAGCTACTTATTACATGTATATCACTGTTCAGAACTATATTTATAACTATATTTATATTTGATGTTCATTTTAGCACTTTAAGTGATGTTGATGGCCATCTCTAAAACAAGTGATTGAATATCTTTACTGCAGTGTTAGCTATTCTATGAATGTTTTAAACATGTTTAAAACATTAAACACGATTATTTCTACAGTCGAAATTGAACATAAACTGACACATAAATGGCTTTGTCTAGCTGGCTCATTTCTGGGCTGCTGTAGGGGAAAAATCCCTCCAACCAAAGTCAAAAAACTTGTAGACCAGGGGTTATGCATGTCTAAAGAAATGAAACTTTATTTGAAAACAAAGTCATGCACAAGTATTTTAACTTCTGTGTTATATTTTAAATAAAACCTCTCAACATTTTATTTATAAAATATTTATTTGTTATTGACGATACGTTTTTAAGTATCGTCAATAATGTTAATTATTAATGTTTAATGTTAATGTTTTTTCGTTAATATATCTATTGCTGCATTTATCTTTTACATTTACCATATAAATTATCATCAATAAATATCGGATCGCTGCCAGTAGGGTCGCTCTAATCTTATTAATATTGGCTGATAAATTGCTAAGGGAATAAATCGATATTATTGGGTTGATTAAGTGAACTATATAGATTACTATAAAAAAGAGTAACAAAGTTACATACGTCCTTAGGAGTCTCCATAGCAACACCGTTTATTGTTAATTTGTTCATAGAGGTTATTTCCCTATTTCTTTTTTCGTTAACTGAAAAAGTATTTGTTTTTTTCCTCCTGCTTCCATCCATTTTTGTCTTGACCTAACAAAAGCACCTCTAGCTTTCTTTTAATGTTATGGACATTATTTAATGAATGATCATATTTTCATTTTCTTTATTCTTTCTACATTTACATTTACATTTATTCACTTAGCAGACGCTTTTATCCAAAGCGATTTACAAATAAGAAAAATACAAGGTATTTTACACCAACAGGTAAACTAATAGATCAGACAGCAAGTTAGAATAGACATTTCAATATTTTTTTTTCTCTTTTGAAAATCATCTGGGCACAGCATGGAAAATGCTTTCAATCTTTTTCCTCCATGAGCCCCAGCCATCAACACCCCAGGCCAAAATAAATCAATAAATCAGATTTTTGCCTGTTATTAACTGTACAATAATACAGCAGTATGGTGGTTATAGTAAACAGTACATTTTCAATAAACTTTTCACAAGCTGCTTGTCTAATGTCTCTTTCTCCTGACACCATGAATTCTCTTCATCAATCTTTTGGAGTTTATGTGATGTAGTAAATCCTTTTACTATGAATTCGTTTTAATCTACCATAATGCATAAACATCTACGCGATGTTTGCTCGCGTTCTCTCTTGTCCACACTCTCTTCTTGGTCGCGTGCTCGTTGGCAAGCTTGCTTTTGCTCCGCTTCCGTTTCACATCCCTTAACAGTCATGACTGCATGACTGAAGTTTTTTGTTATAACCTGTGGAAAGTCTCTCTCTCACTGTCTCACTGTGAGTGTGTTCTCGGAAATGTGCACTCTCCACTCACACACTCATGGTAGCAGAGCTGCCATGCGAGGTGCTAGTGTCAGCAGGTGTTCAGTGGGGTTCAGTGTCTTGCCCAAGGACACTTCGTGCTAGTTTGCCATTGGGAGCAACTTTGTCTAGCCCAAGGACACTTCGGCATGTGGAGTCACACGGGCCGGGAATCGAACCGCCAAATCTACGATTAATGGACAACCCTACGATTAGTGACAACCTGCTCTACCAGCTGCGCCACAACCACCACTGGTGAATAATTCGACGGTTTTTCTCGCCGAAGTTGAAATGGTTGATGCTAATTGAACAGGGATTAGTGATAAACAATGAGTATGTTCGTGTGTTTCCACTCTCCGGGGTCTCTAAGAAAATCGTGCTGTCATATCTTTAAATATCTCTGCGGCCCGGTACCAAATGAGTTGGGGGGTCTGTGGGTTTTTTTTTTCTTTCCTTCTTCTTCTTTCTCTCTTTTTTTTTAATGGATTTTTTTTTTCAAAAGTGTAGATATGTAAATATACCTAAAATTGAACCTAATAAAGATGTCTCTCTCTGTCTCTCTCTGTCTCTCTCTCTCTCTGTCTCTCTCTCTCTCTCTCTGAAAACTGAACTCTGCAGACATGACCATATGAGCTTAATGATGAGTGTGCCATTCAGATGTGGATTCATGTTCAGAGCTACTTCAAACAAATATCTTTAAATATGACCATAATTTAGAATAATTTTTTTTTTAATTAAGCTACTGTCCGACGGTACCATACAGCGACTTATTGTTTGCTCTTGGTTAGAGGTTGTAGTGTAATAGACTTATTTATTCAATTAGGCCTAATATCAAGATTAATTTCATAATATTAATGTTAGAAAATAAAATCCATTATTATTATTATTATTATTATTATTATTATTATTATTATTATTATTATATTATTATTATTATTATTATTCATGTGGATTGATGTTAGTGTTAAATATAAAGTTTCAGTCCTGATTGAGGAGATGTACAGCTGGGTGGTGAAGGTCTCCTACACTGCACCCAGATGATGCCCCCTGTTGTGGGTCGGGTGTTTTAGTAAATGTCTATCAATTTCATTGCATATTCTGTAAAAGTTTCAAATACAATTCTGCTCAGCTGTGAATATGATTTCACTTTGATGATTTAATTTCCAAACAGATAAATAGTTACTTATTACATGTATATCACTGTTCAGAACTATATTTATAACTATATTTACATTTGATGTTAATTTTAACACTTTAAGTGATGTTGATGGCCATCTCTAAAACAAGTGATTGAATATCTTTCTGCACTATTAGCTATGATATGTATTTCGTTATTGTCACTGATGTCAATTTGACCACATTTGTGATTGTCAGATTAAAACATGTTTAAAACATTAAACACGATTATTTCTACAGTCTAAACCTGTATTCTTCATGATTTGTTCAGTCATGATTGTGTTGTACGTGAATGGCCGGCAGTGAGCGTCATCACGTTTTAAGTAAGTTTTCTTACTGAAGCTCTTTGTAAAGTTTTAAAACTTGTTCATTTCTCCAGTATTTGTTAAAACGTATATAACATAAATAATTAATTTTTATGATAAGTCTAAGATTTAAATTGAATTATTTGACACCCAAAAGTAAATTTTATTTTATTTTATTATTACAATTTTTTTTTTTTACAAAAGATTCCACTTACCTTTGATGAAATAGTACGTGTTATATGTTTAATTCAATATGAAACGTATCTAAAATATTTTCAGTTAAAGACAAAGATTGAGTTTGAAGTTATATATATTGCGTTTTTTGTAACTTCGCACTCGAGTCAAAACAGGAATTTTTAGCAAACAATTTCAGAGCAAAAGCAACAAGCAAAACAATTTTAAAAAGGTGAAGACATGAACCAAATGAAGTTCCAGTCACAGAGGAAACTTTTAGATATATGCCAGTATATATGCCACTGTTTGCACTGCTTTCTTTGTCTCACGAAATTGAACATAAACTGAAACATAAATGACTTTGTCTAGCTGGCTCATTTCTGGGCTGCTGTTGTGGAAAAATGCCTCCAACCAAAGTTAGAAAATTTGGAGACCAGGGATTATGCATGTCAAAAGAAATTAAACTTTATTTAAAAACAAAGTCATGCACAAGTATTTTAACTTCTGTGTTATATTTTAAATAAAACCTCTCAACTTTTTGTTTATAAAAGATTTATTTGTTATTGACGATACATTTTTCCACTTAATGTTTTCTTATTTAATATATCTATTGCTGCATTTATCTTTCACATTTACAATATTAATGATCATCAATAAATATCGAATCGCTGCCAGTAGGGGGCGGGGGGTGTGGGGTTGGTTTACATTAACAGAGGAATATTCATAATTTCGGAGCTATGAAACAACTTTACTAGGGATTACATCAAGGAAAAATTTAATTAAGAGAAAACGAATGTCACCCAAACGATTAAATATAAAGTTGGGGAATATATTCCATGCTCTATCTTTATTTATTTATTTATTTTTAAATATATATTCAATTGTCTATTTTATCTTAAAAACATTATTGAGGTGTGTAAAATGTAAAACTTCGAGCCCAGTTTTGTAAGTGTAACTTTACTTTATCTTTGTTAGATTTTGGTATAAGTGTAATTACTCCTTGTTTTAGTGAAACAGGAAGTTGTCCCAAATCAATTGATTCTTTGAAAACAGCAAGTTAAAAGGGTCAGGATCATTACAAAATGCTTTAAAAAACACTCCTCTGTCAATCCGTCATTTCCAGGAGACTTATTGTCTTTATGAGCGTTTATACAAATTTCTGTTTATGCATTTATGACTCTATTTAGAAATCATCTTTTAAAACAGCATTGTTTTAGTGTGTTGTGTGTGTGTGTGTGTGTGTGTGTGTGTGTGTGTTTTGTATAATTTCAATAATAGAAATGAAAACCTAGTAATAGTTGCGTCAATAAAGCATAAGATTTAGAAAGTGCTGCTCCTTCGCATGAAAGTAAACTTTCCCACAGTGGTGTGATTCCGACTTTGATTTGATGTGTTTTATGGTTTGTGCAGAATTTGTTTTATTTTATTTGACAAAAAAAAAAAAAAAAACAAAAATTAAAAATAAACAAAAAACAAAACCTTGCTTTTTTTTTTTTTTTTTTTTTGGGGCGGGGGGCGTGCCCCAAAAAATTTTTCGGTTTGTATTTTTTTTTTGTTTTTGGGTTTGGTGGGGTTGGGTTTTTGCTTTTTGTTTCTTTGCCTGTGTCTCATTTTATGGCGTAGGTGTTCAAACTATAACAGGGGGACACTGGTGAGATAGACAATACCAAAAACACATCAGGTCAGGTGGGGTTTTAATTTGATTCCTCTATATATGTAGGAAAGAATTTTAAAATGGTAAATGGTAATTTTATTTATTTACCAAATGCAATTTCTCCAGGACCTTTGGTGCAACACATAACAGTACATAAGACTACATGAAGTGCAAATACCCAACAGTGCGAGATGAGAGCAGGACAATAAATACACAGGACAATGAATACGTGGGACAACAGAGCAGATTTGCATGGGAAAGCTAAAATTCCTACAGTCCTGGATTTATTGAAGGACCATCTCTGCATCTTCTCACAATGTAAATGATCAGTCCGATGACTCCTACAGCGATGATCACTCCTAGTAGAACATGCAGTACTGAAACTTCAACGCTGTTGGTGGTTGTTAACTCTTGTAGCCCTGGTGAAAATCATACCTTTTTAAATAAAAGGAAATTTTCAAAGCTGTAGATGAGAAACTGTGGAGCTGTGAACACTAAGAGGCGTTTATGTGTCAGTTTGGTCTTTCACACGCTACCTGACCTCACGGAGACTGACTATACAGTACATCAGTACAAACAGTACAAAGTGGGACTGCATTTTCAAATAAAAACTCAAACTACACTGGAATGTTCCCTCAGCTCACAGGAACCTTTACCAAAACCATTAGCTTTCAGATTTGGAGGTTTTTAAGTAAGATCAAAATGAGGGATAAACTTACCTTCTACCTTCAGTAACACAGCTCGTGGTTCTCCGTCCTGAGATTCATCATGGATCAGACACTGATATAGTCCTGCATCAGACAGGTGAACTGAACCGATGTGAAGAGAGAGATCACCATCTAGAAAGCCTTCTACTGACATCATAAATCTGCTTTCGGATGCTTCATCGGTAGTCACGGATCTGTTTGCATGAGTGTACAGCAGAACCGTTTGTCCATCTTTCTTCCATTTGACGTCTTTAACATCTTGCCGAGTGTCTCCGTAGCACGGGAGGGTGACGTTCTCCCTCTCGAAAGCCTTTACACCTGTCGGAACTGTCGGGCAAAAACACATCGTGTTCTTCGTTTTAGCTTTACTACTGTGCTTTTCTGTAAGAGCTACACCTGGTCCAGTGGCTCGTCAGACTTTACTACTGACATGTTAAGAGTGACATCATTTCCTGCTCATGACAGCAAGCACACTTACCAATAACTTTCAGCTTGACTTCAGTAACTGATTCTCCATTACAGCTGCACCTGTAGGAGCCAGCATCATTGTAGGCTACTGAACTGATCTTCAGGGAGAAATCTCCTCTGCTCTTATCTCCTGATACTGCAAATCTTTTCTGATGAGGCTGTTCACTGAGACACATCCGGCTTTCAGCAATCACGGCTTTGCTGGGAATGAAGCGGGTCCACTGACCATCTGGACAAGTTCCAGAGCAGGTACACGGGAAGGTGACGGGTTCATTCACTATGATTTCTCTGACGATAAAGGCGTGGTACTGCAGCACCAACAGGTAAACTAATAGATCAGACAGCAAGTTAGAATAGACATTCCAACATCAGACACAATCAAGTCAGAAGAATTTCCTGTCTAAAACTGATAGCCGTTTAGTTTTCTCTTTTGGAAATCATCTGGACACACAGCATGGAAAAGGCTTTCAATCTTTTTCCTCCATGAGCCCCAGCCATCAACACCCCAATAATACAGCAGTATGGTGGTTATAGTAAACAATAAAAAACTAGACAGTACATTTTCAATAAACTTTTCACAAACTGCTTGTCTAATGTCTCTTTCTCCTGACACCATGAATGAGTTCTCTTCATCAATCTTTTGGAGTTTATGTGATGTAGTAAATCCTTTTACTATGAATTCTTTTTTAATTTACCATAATGCTTGCTTACGCGATGTAATAAACATTTTTGCTTGCGCGCGCGCTTGCACGCGTTCTCTCTTGTCCACACTCTCTGGCGTCTTCTTGGTCGCGTGCTCGTTGGCAAGCTTGCTTTTGCTCGCTCCCGTCCGTTTCACATCCCTTAACCCCCGCAATTACACTTCTGTTCTATCCCTCTGTAGTAAGTGTTTAATACAGAATGAAAAACATTAATACTCACCAGAGATTAAAACCGACTTCATTCTTTCCCCTTTTTTCCTCCTCAGAGTTACACACCTACAATATACATCATCTCAACAGGTCTTTAACATGCGGTGAGGAAGGACAACAAACAACAGTCTTCATGACTTATTATTACTTACTTATTACTTATTGTTAATAATAATACTTATTACTAACTAAACAATTCAGAAAAAAATAAACTTACCGATGCAGCTGCAAAACTCTCAAAGTCCGACTGAACACTTAAAGTCCAATCCAGGCGACTGTGCTACACCCATTGAGGAAGTTCAATTTACCCAAAGCCGTTACCCACAAACCTCAGAGAAGTTGGCAGTCTCAGCAACCACAGGGTGCAGACGAGTGCAGTTGAGACGAAATTTCCTGACGGTGTAAACGGCACGCCGGATGACTCCACACCACTCCACACACACTTTCAGATCAGATCAGGTTCTCGGATAATGGTAAATGTGCACTTATATAGCGCTTTTATCCAAAGCGCTTTACACTGTGTCTCATTCACCCATTCACACACACACTCACACACAGAGCTGCCATGCAAGACGCTAACTTGCCATCAAGAGCAACTTGTTCAGTGTCTTGCCCAAGGACACTTCAGCATGTGGAGTCACCCGGGCCGGGAATGGAACCGCAAACCCTACGATTAGTGGACAACCCGCTCTACCAACTGCGCCACAACCGCCCCTGAACAGTGATATTAGTGATAAACAATGAGTATGTTCGTGTGTTTCCGCTCTCCGGGGTCTCTAAGAAAATCGTGCTGTCTAACGTGCCTCCTTTCATTCCCAATTAACTTAAAAAGTGTGCTCGAGCGCTACGGAAAGTTAACAGCACCGATCAGAATGATTCCTTTGGGTTTAAAAAACCCGGACATTAAACACGTCATGTCTTTCCGCCGGTTCACCTACATGATCCTAAACACGCAGCACGAGCCGCTCTCTCTCTCTCTCTCTCTGTTAAACTAACGCTGGAGAATAAAGATTACACCGTCTTCATCAGCTCCGAACAGATGAGATGTTTTGTGTGTGGTGAACACGGCCATGTCAGACAGACGTGTCCGAGCAGACCGGCAGAGACACCGGCAGAGACACCGATAAACCCAGCGCGTGCCGAGCAGCCGAGCGTGTTTACAGCTCGCGCAGTTCCGGTGACGAGTCCTACCGAACAACCCGAGGGAGAAACTCCCGCTGACCAACCCGAGACTGATGTCACACCTAACACTGACAACACTGCTGACACCCCGACGGGCCACAGCGCTGATCCAGTTCCACAGCGGAACCCCAGCGTTAAAAGGAGAAAAACTGTTAAAAAGCAAGAACCTCCTCCTCCACAGTCTCGGTCCATGTCTCAGACACGCCCTGCCGGGAGTGAGGAGCTCTCACAGCCTGTTCATCCAGAGGCTGACCCCAACGTTTCTCTAGAGCTAGAGGAAGACATGCAGAAAATCTGTTCTGAGTCGGCTTTAGAAAGCTCACAGCGCTTGGGCTCACAAAACGAACCTGAAGATCTAGAGATCGGCTCTGATGAGGACGTTGACTCCTCAGAGTTGATCGCTAGACTACACAAGATTTTCAGTAGTTCTCAGCTGCTCACCACATTACAGCTAGACTCTTTTTTGGATCTGACAAAAGGGATGCAGCACCTCAGAGTCGGAAACGTCTTTCCCAACCTCCCACGTTTTTATTTGTCATGTCACGTAGCAATTCAAAACGCCACCCTTAAAGAACTTAACCAACAAAAACGCTACCGTCTGAAAAAAATGATGCTAAAAGTGAAAAGGATGATACAACACAACAACCACAAACAAAAAGGAGGCAATGTTAATTCAAATGAACCACCGACAAAATGACATCATTCTACAAGCGTTATCCCTTTATGAGGAACTGTACAACAGCCAGCCATGTGATCCTGAAGTAGCTGAAGAATTCCTGCATTGACTACCACAGCTACACACTGTGTTCCACTGTTTCTGCGACTGCCACAGACTGGATCCCCTTCTGAATAAACTGGACAGAATGATCAACAGACAATTTTCACCTCCATGTTCGAATGCGTAGATTTTCTCTCCTTTTTTCTTTTGAATAAGTGATATTTCTGGTTCCCTAAACAATTGGTAAATAAAGTGAGTGTAAAAAGTCAAGTCTCTCTCTCTCTCTCTCTCTCTCTCTCTCTCTCTCTCTCTCTACACACACACACACACACACACACACTCCCTCTGTCTCTCTCTCACACACACACACACTCTCTCTCTCTCTCTCTCTCTCTCTCTCTCTCTCTTCTACACACACACACACACACACACTCCCTCTCTCCTCACACACACACACACACACACACACACACACACACTCCTCTGTCTCTCTCTCTCTTCACACACACACACTCCCTCTCTCTCTCTCTCTCTCTCTCTCTCTCTCTCTCTCTCTCTCTACACTCACACACACACACACACACCCTCTGTCTCTCTCTCTCTCTCTCTACACACACACACACTCTCTCTCTCACTCTCACTCCCCTCTGTTTCTCTCTCTCTCTCTCACTCCCTCTGTTTCTCTCTCTCTCTCTCTCTCTCTCTCTCGCCTCTCTCTCTCACCTTCCTGTTTCTCTCTCTCTCACCTCTGTTTCTCTCTCTCTCTCTCTCTCTCCCTCTGTTCTCTCTCTCTCTCTCTCTCTCTCTCTCTCTCTCTCTCTCACACACACTCCCTCTGTCTCTCTCTCTCGCTCTCTGAACTGATAATGAAGGAGCTGTCCCGCTTCGGAAAGTTCGCCGACTCCATGACGGATCTCCCGCTCGGCTGTAAGAACTCCGGGGTGAAAACGTCCTGTCTTTCCGGAGACAGGTGTATATGTCTATTAACAACCGGAGACCAAACACTGGACATCAACTTCAAGTGTAAACACGGTGACAGCAGCTACACCGTCTTCGCCACCACCGAGCACTGAGGTGCTTTGGGGTGGGGAGATCGGACACATAAACGGCTGAGCTGCCCACGCAGAGCGGTGCAGCCAAGGAGCCCGGGGAGACACGGCCAGGTGCAGCAGCAGCGTGAGACAGCCAGCAGGGGGACACCGGAGAACAGGAGCCTAGGGCAGGGGGGGGTAACGACACACCGAGCTCACAGCAAGAAGAGCTCAGTCGTGTTATCACTGGGCGCTGTGATTGTTTCAGTGGTGTGTTCGTCACTGAACTCTTCTTGCTGTGACCTCGGTAATAAAACCAACACCGCAGACAGCTTTCATTTCAAATCCTACACCGCCGCACCCCACACAACTGCAACAGAAGAAACCACAGGACAAGAACATTGAGAAGAATCAAAGTAAACTGGAAATAATAAGGGAGAAAATGGACAAGGTGGGGGAATCGTCTAAACAAGCACAGCGTAATGTTGAGATGTTGAAGGACTTGGACCCAGAGTGCAGTGAAGGAGCTACAGGAGAGGAACCCCTCACAGACATGGAGGAAAAAAGGAGTCACCCCAGAACAACCATGTACTTTTAACTGTCCAGAACAACTTGAACAGCTTTACACCGCCAGAGCAGATTAACCAGTTTCTAGAACTGACGAAATAAAACGGAATATCTTACTGAGTAAATTCTTCCCGGACAGGAGGACCTTCATGAAATCTGTACAACACACCATGGGCTTAATGTCACCAAGGAGATATTACAGATTGAGGAAATGGACAGAAAACGCAAGAGAGGCAAATGACGGTCGTTGACATTATATGTTAGAAACGGATTCGCAGTGAATTGGGATTATATGACTACAATGGATTTGTAGTGTCACCGGTGCGGAAACGGTACAATCGCGGAGCGAAAGAAAAAAGCGACGCGGAGCTATGAGGCAATAGGCCGCGTGAAACGTGAGACGGTAAGGTTCAGGCGATCGGGCGAACAAGATAAACTGGGCGAGACAGAGACGTAGTCGAAAAACCGTAAGTAAGTGTCGAGGTAAACTAGGAAGTCAATCAAAGTAGAAGGGCTTGTGCGCAGAGGCAAGGAGGTCACTAGGCGTATACTTCACGATGACTCTGTGGCAAGTGATTCCCTAAATACTAGTGGTGTGGGTGCGTGTGTGAGTGTGTTTGATTGGCAGCAGGTGTCTCAGATCAGAACTCCGGGGACTTAGAGTGCATGCGTGTGTGCGAGGTGCGCGTTGCATTCTGGGATCTGGAGTCCTGATCTGACGGAGCTGTGACAGAACCCCCCCCCAAGGGGCTCACTCCGGGAGCCGACCTCCCTCTTGGCCTACCCCGTGGCCGAGGGCCTGGGAGTTCAGGATGCGTGGCGTGAAAGTCCTTGGTCAATTCGGGATCTAGAATGTCCTGCCGGGGGACCCAGCATCGCTCTTCAGCCCTCCCACTCGACCAGATACTCCAACTTGCCCTGTCTACGTCGGGACTTGAGAATTCTCCTGACGAGGTACGCCGGTTGTCCCTCAATCTCGAGTGGTGTTCCAGGGGAACAATGGTGGTTGGTAACCGAGCACACACTGGAAGGGGGTGAGGTTGGTGGCTGAGTGCCGCAGGGAATTCTGGGCATACTCAGCCCATGGCAAGAACTGGTTCCAATCCCCCGGGTTATGGGCGCAAAAGGTACGGAGGAGGCGCCCTAGTTCCTGGTTGACTCTTTCTACCTGTCCGTTGGCTTGTGGATGGTAGCCAGACGTGAGATTAACAGTAACCCCTAACTTAGTCATAAAGCTTGACCATACCCGTGACGTGAACTGTGGGCCTCGGTCGCAAACAATTTCCTCAGGTATGCCGAAGTATCGGAAGACGTGCTGGAACAGGAGTTCGGCGGTCGTGAAAGCGGTGGGCAGAGCGGGCAACGGGAGGAACCGGACAGATTTGGAGAAACGGTCCACAGCCACCAGAATCGTGGTGTTCCCTTGGGATTTGGGCATATCAGTAACAAAATCGATGGAGATGTGAGACCAGGGACGTTCGGGCGTGGGCAGCGGCATTAGTTTTCCTGCGGGAAGGGTTCTCGCTACCTTATTCTGAGCACATGACGAACAGGAAGCCACTACTGCTCTAATGTCCTTTTCCATGTGCGGCCACCAGTATCTCTCCTGGAGGAGATGGAATGTCCGTGTGCCCCCGGGGTGCCCTGTACCCAGTGCCGTGTGCCCAAGTGATAAGTTCTGACCGGTACCTGCCGGGCCACAATAGTTTGCCGGAAGGACAGTTGACTGGAACTCTTGATGAGGGAACTTCCTCTAATCTCTGATTCAAATCCCACTCTAACGTGTTGACGATGCAGACTGGTTTGATAATGTATTCTTCCTGATTGTGGGCACGTTCAGAGTGGTCGCGGCGGAGAGGGCGCCTGCTTACGTTCCTGGATCCGGGCGCGGTAGAGACAGAGTAAAGTCGAATCTGGTGAAGAACAGAGCCCAACGTGCTTTGGCGTGAATTTAGTCTTTTGCGTGTCGTATATACTCCAAGTTCTTATGATCTGTGAAAATAACGAAGGGTGTGTCGCTCCTTCTAACCAATGCCTCCACTCCTCCAATTTTTGTTGTTTTGGGGGGGAATCCTTCCCCTCCCTCTTATTTTTTTTCTGGGGGGGGGGGGTTGGGGGGGGAAAAGAATGCTGGTGGTTTTTTTTTTTTTTTTCCCCCCTTTTTTGAAACCCCCCCCCCCCCCCTTTTTCTTTTCACTTGGCCACCACCACAATGAATGGACGGGGGCAGGTTCCGGATGTTTGAGGTGGGGGCAGTGGTGAAGGCTGTCTTAAGTTGTTCGAGCGGACTGAGCCTTGGAGTTCCAGGCTAGGCGCTTGGGTTTTCCCCTAAGCATGGCTGTGAGGGGGCTAGCGATGGTACTGAAGTTCCGGATGAATCTTCTGTAAAAGTTGGCGAACCCCAAGAAACGTTGCACCTCCTTAACGGTGGTGGGCATGGGCCACTCCACTACGGCGCTACCTTAACTTGGTCCATGGAAACTCCCTCTGGGCTGATTACATACCCCAAGAACGAGATGGAGGTTTTATGGAACTCACACTTTCGGCTTTGACATATAACTGGTTCTGTAGTAACCGTAGTAAACCGTATTTAACGTGGATGATATGGTCCTCCAAGGAGTTGGAGTAGATGAGAATGTCATCTATGTAGGCAATGACGTATCGGCCCAGCATGTCACGCAGCACGTCGTTGATTAAACACTGGAATACTGAGGCCGCGTTTGAAAGCCCATACGGCATAACCAGATATTCATAATGGCCGGAGAGTGTGCTGAAACCTGTTTTCCATTCATCCCCTCCCGAATCCGAATAAGGTTGTAAGCACTGCGTAAATCCAGCTTGGTGAATATAGTGGCGGTACGTAAATTGTTCCAGGGCAGACGTACGCAGAGGTAAGGGGTAACGATACTTCACACAGCACCGGTTTAGCCCTCGATAGTCAATACATGGGCGTAACCCCCCCCCTTTTCGCCATTTAAAAACCCCCGCAGATGCTGGGGATGTAGATGGCCGGACATAACCTTGGTGCAGTGCTTCCTGGATATACTCCTCCATGGCCCGTTGCTCAGGGAGCAATAAAGGATAAACCTTCCCAGCAGAGATGTTGCACCGGGCAGTAAATCAATGGCACAATCGTAGCCGTGCGTATGGGGGCAGGCCACTAGCTTTCATTTTGCTGAAGACTCCTCTGAGATCATGATAGGCCTTGGGGATCGAAGGTGGACTGTGCTGTCCGGGCTCTCTATGGAAGTTGACGCGAGCTGAATCGTGGGAATGGGGAGACAGTACTGAACACAATGAGGGGGACCAGTGAGTGATCTCCTTCGTGTCCCAGGCGTATACGTGGGTTGTGTTGTGCCAGCCGGGGGAATCCCAGGACCACTGGATTTCGTGTCGTCCTGATGACATAGAAGGAGATCTGCTCGTGATGTAGAGCACTGGTGTGAAGGAGAATCAGGTCTGTGATCTGGGTAATGAGGCCGCCCCTATGGGGGCTCCGTCAATGGCCTGGATGACTAGGGAGACTGCGGACCGGGATGTTGTATCGACGCACTGTTTCCTGGTCAATGAAGTTCCTGCTGCCGGAGTCAATTAGTGCATCTAAAATACAAGCAACCTTAGAGTATTCCAAGACAATGGGAATGATCAAGGCACCCTAAGTTATGTACCGGGCAGGAGAATCAGGACGTACCTTAGGTGGTGTAGTGTCTAAACCGGACTTTCCTGACGAGGTTTACGCAGTCGGGCGGGCACTGTGGTATAATATGGTCCTCGCGCCCGCAGTAGAAACAGAGATGCTCCGCGGTCGTCGCCACGTTCTTGTGGGTTAACGCGTGTTTGTACCAACTGCATGGGCGCCTCAGGGCTCTCCGTTAAGGACCTCTCTGCCTCGGTTCGTATTGGCCGCGCGATTGCAGAGAAGACGGTCCAGACGGATGGCCATGGTAATAAGTCCATCAAGCGATGACTCATCGTCGCGACAGGCGAGCTCCTTAGTGATGTCGTCATTTAGCCCACGCCGAAATATTGTCTTAAGCGCAGGCTCATTCCATCCACCTGTGCGGCCACCGTACGAAATTCCAGAGCATAATCTCCCACGCTGCGTGGACCCTGGACCATGGATAGTAACCTCCCCTGTCTCCGGTTGTCTGGAGAATAACGAACACGGTGCGAAAACGTGCAATCACTTGGTCATACGTGGTGATATTGTTCCTCCCATTCCGCAGTGGCCCGTAGTAGAGCTCTCCGGGTAAGGAGCTCCATGAAGTGAATGATTTTCCTCTCTCCGGTAGGTCGGGGTAGGTGGAGAAAAACAGGGAACACTGGAGAAGAAATCCTGGACACCCACGCAGGATCCCCATCGTATTTCCCGGAGATGGAGGAGTTGGTAAGAGGGTAAGCGTGGTCGGGAGGTAGCGCGCTTGGTTTAACTGGGCTACCCCGCGTGTAATTCTGTGAGGCGTTGATCATGTTCACTAATTATCCTGCTGTGTCCCTCGATGGCGCCCAGCCATTTGGGGATCTCCCGCTGTGTCCATTAGTCGGGCGAAGTATTCTGTCACCGGTGTGCGGAAATGGCACAATCGCGGGAGCAGAAAGAAGAAAAAGCGACGCAGAGCTATGAGGCAATAGGCAGCGTGAAACGTGAGACGTGAAAGGTTCAGGCGATCGGGCGAACAAGATAAACTGGGCGAGACAGAGACGTAGTCGAAAACCGTAAGTAAGTGTCGAGGTAAACTAGGAAGTCAATCAAAGTAGAAGGGCTTGGTATCGCAAGAAGCAAGGTCGCTACGCGTATATCGCGCTTGACTCTGTGGCAAGTGATTCCCTAAATACTAATGGTGTGGGTGCGTGTGTGAGTGTGTTTGATTGCGCAGGTGTCTCAGATCAGAACCCGGGGACTTAGAGCGTATGCGTGTGCGAGGTGCGCGCTGCGCATTCTGGGATCTGGAGTCCTGATCTGACGGAGCTGTGACATGTAGTAAATCATGTAGAAAAGTGTATTTGTCTTTCCTTCTTTCTTCTTCCCCTTTTCTTTCTTTTTAAAAAAAAAAATGTAGATATGCAAATATACCCAAAATTTTAACACAATAATGGTGTCTTAATAGTCAAAGTCTCTCTCTCTCTCATATATATATATATCTCTCTCTCTCTCACTCAACGTGGCCCGAGAACACAGATTGCGGTGCCAGACAAGTCCTTTCCAGACTGATCAAATCACGGATTCTGATCAATTTTAACTTATACAGAAGTCTGGGAGACTTGGAGATGTTTAAGGGTGTGGTGTTTTGAGGAGGTTCTGTGGTAGAGGGAGAACTTTGTTTTACACCTGCTTTAGGCTGAAGATATTCTTAATGACTAGCCCTGTGTTGCACTGACTTATTTTATGTACCTCATTTATTACCTCATATATTTATGATCTTTTTCTTTCTTTTAATGCGCTTTGAATATTTATTTATTTATTGACTCACATTCAACTTTTATGTGTATAATGTGACGTTTATACATAAATAAGGAAATAAAAGTACTAAATACTAAAAAAAAAAAGTTACATTTATTTGTAGACTTATTTATGTATTTAAATATTTCTTATTATGGTATGTTTGAGGTTCCATAAAATACTTGATGTAAACAGCTTTGTCATTTGAAATTGTTAAAATATATTGTATTATGTATGTGTATTGTAGGAATTATACTATGTATGTGTAAACGGATTGAATTTCTAAATGCATTAATTTATTTATGTTTTTAATTATTTATTAAACAGTTTAGTTTAGTTTAGTTTAGTTTAGTTTAGTTTAGTTTAGTTTAGTTTAGTTTAGTTTAGTTTAGTTTAGTTTAGTTTAGTTTAGTTTAGGTTTTATCTGGAGGCAAGGTAGGAACCTTGGTTTGTTCCTCGGGGAAGATTTACCGAGGTGCACGGTTACCATGGAAACGAAAAACACTCACAGGGAGGAAGAGAGAAATGCGAACAGCGGAACCTTTTCCCATTTAGCGTTACTTTTTATTTTTATTCAGGTAGATAAATAAACCAACTATTGAACTTTTAAATAAAGGATTCACAAAATAACTACGATACAGCGATAAAAAAAACAGATTTCTATTTATTTTTGCGCAGCTTGTAATAGATTAGATTATCAGGTTCCTTTCACCACCTGTTACACAAGATTCATTTTATATTATTATTATTATTATTATTATTATTATTATTATTATTATTATTATTATTATTATTATTATTAATCTTTTTAATAAGACACAAATGCATCTTGTGCGGGTTTACGGAATAATACGTTTATTTATTTCTTTATTTGTTTATTTATTTAGCCCTATCCTCTTAGTTGCTTACTTACTGACAGTTTGCCTGTTTACTTGTTTATGTACTTGCCTATTTGTTTGTTTGAGTGTGTTTATGTTTGTTTGTTCACTTGATGACGTGCTTATTACTTACATATTTATATGTTTGTTTTGTTTACATGTATTCATTTAGCAGATGCTTTTTTATCCAAAGCGACTTACAAATGCAGATTTGTATGAGAATGTATTTATTAATTAATTAATTTATTTATCCACTTTCTTAGTTTACTGATTGTTTGTTTATGTACTTGCTTATTTATTTACTTATTATTTATTATTTCTCTATTTATTTGTTTAGCTGCTTACTTACTTATTCACTTACTTATATGCTTGCTTACTTGTGTATTTATTTGCTTTTGTATTTACTTGCTTGTATGTATGTTTGTTTGTTTGTTTGTTTGCCTACTTACTTTACTTATTTACCTAATTACCATCCTATGTATGTTTATTTATTTATTTATTTATTTATTTATTTATTTATTTATTTATTTATGTGTTTGTTTGTTTACTTGCTTACCTGCTTATTATTTACATATTTATAAGTTTACTTTTTACATACTTATTTACTTTTGTTTGCTTATATACACCATCTACTCCATGCTAGTCCTGTACATTTAATAGCACACTGAAATATGTTGTTTTTAGCACCCAAAAGGATTGATTAATTACAGAACGTACATTTAATACCTGATTTAGTGGCCTGAATGTGTGTGTATGTGTGTGTGTGTGTGTGTGTGCGTGTGTGTGTGTGTGTGTGTGTGTGTGTGTGTGTGTGTGCATGAACCAAGGCCTGATTTGATTTTATCTTTAAAGTTGTGTTCTCCTCCTGTCAGGATGGACCCGAGTACCTGAAGCAGAAACTGGGTAAATGTTTGGTGGAGGCTCTGGCAGAAGTCGTGGAGCAGAGACCCATGGACCCCATCGAGTTTCTCGCTCACTTCATCTACAAATACAAAGAAAACATGGAGTACGCCAAAAAGGTAAAGAGGATGCAGTTCCCTTCCATAAGTTCCGGCCCAGTGATGACCCTAAATCACCCTACATCACTGCACTTAAACCTAAATGCTGCATGGGGTTTATTATTTCATGCTGAAGATGTGGACCAGCGTAGAGCTTAGAGGACACTGATTCATTGGGGTGAAACACCAGACTGGTAAATATTCTATGATCTCGACTGTAATGGAAGAAACAGCTCATCTCTGTTGTTCCACTAGGGGGCAAAGTAGAGCAGTAAACTCCAAAAGCACTAATGTAGAACTTTCACAACAACACGGGTTACTTACTCACAACTTACTCAAGGGACTATCCGGTCCACATGCCACTGAGTTTATTACAGGAAGGCTGATATAACAGTCAGGTCTCACTATTAAAAAGGGCATTGTGGGTAATGTAGGAAACCATTAACCGTTTAGCCATTAACCTGTAAACCATGAAAGAAGTTTGAAGTAAAGAACTCAATACAAAAATAAATTGCTGTGAAAGATCACATGTTTATTATGAAGATTAGTATGCCGGTCATTCAGAGTGGGTTTTTCCTATAAGTTGATGATGTCTCGTCTTATTGCTTTTGCTCAGAAAGCTGCAAATGAGAAGGCACTAGAGGAGGCGGTGCAGAAAGCCAGAGAGGAGGCCGAGCATCAGAAACAGCTGAAGGAGGAGGAGGCACGATTACAAGCAGCACAGGAGGTGAGAGACAGAGGACGAGAGGTAGCGTTCGGATTAAAAGGGGAAATCCAGGAATTTTCGACCTCATCGTGTGTGTGTGTGTGTGTGTGAAAGAGAGAGAGAGAGAGAGAGAGAGATACCAGAGACAAGAATTTCACCACATTTCATATGTCACATGCATTTAGAAAAACAAACAGAATAGCGGTTTAATCCAAACTCATGAGTAGTGGAAGTCTAAGGGTGGTGAGTCCATTTCTGTCAATAAATGTTTAAAATAGCAAACGTGATGCAAATTTTAAACAAGTTCTTTTACACTGGAACTGTAAAGGCGTAAAGACGATGACAGACGTGAGAGAAAAATGAACCGAAGCTGTTCTTATGGAGTTTTACCACTTCTAATTTCCAACACCAAAGCATAACATTAAGAAAAAGTAGTCCCGGTTGCACTATTGATGGATTTGTGATATCCATACGCCATCGGAGCCACACAATCACGCTGTTAAGCACAGATTCAACCCTCTGAAACAGAGGACAAAAGGTTACCGATTTAGATTTACAAATTTACAGATTTACCGATTTACTTTATTTACAAATGACCTGTGACCACAGGCTTAAAGCTACAGGTTTCACACAAACATCTGATTAAGTTGTACTTGAAGTCTAAGGGCAGATGTTCAAGTGAATTTACAATAGACAGTATAGATACCCCGTTCATCTTCCCAAGAACAGGAAGGAGGAACAACATAAATTTTTGCCCTGCACGTCTTCAAAAGTAGGCCTTTGTTTCTTTGTTTTAAAGCTCACACAGGAGCAAGTAGCTACACCTCCTCCAGCACCGCTGCAAGAGAGACCCAGGATGGTGAACCCTCCGAAGATGGAGGTCCTGATGGAGGCTGATGGGGTAAGAGACATTTATAACACTTCACTGCCATGAGATTTGGAATTTTTGGGTTTACTCCTTCTCTGAATTGGAGATTGATGTGGATTAGTGGATATGTGGATATGTGATTAGTCATTATTTTTTGCCTCAGCAAAAATGGCTAGGCTATCCATCCATCCATCCATCTTCTATAGCGCTTATCCTACAGAGTCGCAGGGAACCTGGAGCCTATGCCAGGGAGCATCGGGCACAAGGTGGGGTACACCCTGGACAGGATGCCAACCCCTCCATCGCACACTCACAATCATACACTCATTCATACACTGCGGACACTGTGGACACGCCAATCAGCCTATCGTGCATGTCTTTGGACTGGGGGAGGAAATCGGAGTACCCGGAGGAAACTCCTGCAGCACAGGGAGAACATGTGAACTCCGCACACACAGGGCCGTGGCAGGAGGTGAATGTCCTAACCACTATGCCACCGTCTGTCAGGCTAGGCAATATGTCCAAACATATCCATTATTACCACAAATTCAAAGACAACCTGGCATTTTATGGTGGTGGTGATGATGATGGTGAGGTTGGGTTGTATGGTGGTGCTGTTAGGGGATGGAGGTGATGGCAATTGTGGGGATGGTGATGGTGCTGGTAATGGTGATGGTGGTGATTGTGGAAATTGTGGTAATGATCGTGGTGATGGTGTTGATGGTTGTTGTGGTGGTGATAGTGTTGGTGATTGTGTTGATGGTGCTGGTGGTAGGGTTGGGGGTGATGGCGATGGTGGTTTGGGGGTGGTGGTAGTGATGGTGGTGGGGATGGTTTGTGGTGGTGGTGGTGGTGATATTTATGGTGATGCTGGATCCCTTTTTACACTTCACATGAAAGTGCTTTCTGCTGAGCTTTTGTGAAATATGGCTTCACGTTACACCTCTTCCTGCTTTTTTTTTTTTTGAAACATGGTCTTTTCAGCTCATACGACTCACAGAATGCAATGAAGTCTAAATCAAACAATCGTTGTGAAGGTGTTTATTTATGCTCACATCAGCATTAGAGAATTATGACTCATTCATCCTACAATTCATCTCTTCATTTTCGTCTTTCACCAATCCAGACAAACGCCTGAACTGAAGCAGCTCCTCTAGAACCCACCACACTACCTCAGGCAGAAGAACCAGACGCACAGTCTGAAGCAGAGAAAGCAACACAAACCCTCCACCAGACGCGGAGGTAAAAGCGTCTAAAGCATGTCACTGATCAGGAACGTTGATTCCCATCGTGTTTTATCACGTCTTGTTTTTTATTTCCGTCAACTTTTACACCTCAGCCAAGCCATCATTAGGCATTTTCCAAAATGAGTACAAAACCAAGTGGATGGGGGAAAAGCACTGAGATGCTGTAATAACAGGTTGAACTGGAAAACAGGAAGAAAATTGCAGCTGCTTATGTGTTCACCTCCAGGATGTTACGAAGGCAGATTCGACAGATGTGGAGAGCCGCCCTCTAGCCCTGTAAATGAGGACACAGGGGCAGCTGAGGAACCTGGGAGAAGAGCCCACTCTGATGGTGATACTTCATTTATCATTGTTTTTACTCACTGTTGGAGAGGGAGAGAAAGATATAGACAGAGCTATCAGGAAAGAAATAGAAATTAGTTCACGTTATTACACTTTATTATAAAGCGTGAACAAGAGAGACTGAAAAGCAGGTCATGAGGGAAACCAGAGAAAGATGATTGTGAATGATATTAAGATTATGCAATTTCTCCACTTTTTTTAACCTCCATGCATTATTATTATTATTATTATTATTATTATTATTGCAGGATTCAGATGCCTCGATAGCTCCAGATGTGGATGATACAGTCTCAGATGATGCAGCAAGACATCCTGAAGAACCAGTGAGCGAGACAAAACCGAGTCAAAGCCAAATGGAAGAGGAGGTGAGAACACACTGTGACTGAAATGCTGATATTTGGTAAATGGTAAATGTGCACTTATATAGCGCTTTTATCCAAAGCGTTTTACACTGTGTCTCATTCACCCATTCACACACACTCACACACCAATGGTAGCAGAGCTGACATGCAAGGCGCTAGCTTGCCATCAGGAGCAACTTGTCTTCAGGTTCAGTGTCTTGCCCAAGGACACTTTGGCATGTGGAGTCACCCGGGCCGGGAATCGAACCGCCAACCCTACGATTAGAGGACACCTACCACCTGATCCACAGCCCGCCCAAGTTCTTAAAGTAGATCAACCACTGTGAGTGGAAATGATGAAAAGATTTGAACGATAGCCCTTTTTCTTTTATAAAGAAAGATTCAGACGGGTCAAAACCTCAAGATTTAGGCGTTATGGCCTCAGAGAGTGACGTAATTAATCCAGAGGTGAGGACAGTCTAATGACGGCCAAAGAAAGACAGAGTAGACAGAAAGACGTCAAGAAAAGCGCAAAACTACTGCATTTAACTGCATACTTTCATACGAAGCTCATCCTGAAGCTCATTCAATTAGTAATCAAAGGTTTATCTGTCATAAAGACACCCATCGGAATCTTTATTTAATAAGAATTTCATCAATTAACACATTAAAAGAGTGTAAACACTCTGAGTAAAGTGCTGTCTGCCTTCTTCCACATACATGAGCTCACGGAGCCCCACGATCGGATAGTGATTGATGGGGAAGAGAACGTATGCCCTCCCACTTAGAGAGCAGGCGCAGTTTTGCCTCTCTTGGAAATGTTGAGATTCAGGAACCCTTCACGTCAGCTTTTAAACCACGATTTGCATCTCAGTTAGTGCATGAGTTTTACACAATAGCGGCAGAATCAATCGTCGTTTATGAGAGGTGTTACAGAAATCTGTCAACTGCAGTGGAATCAAAGCACAAGGACAGTTTGTAGGAGAGTTTCAGTGAGTAGAGAGGGTCTGCTAGTGAACAAAGCTAATCGGACAGACTCTCAAGCCACTCTTCAAGTTCCTCCTCACGACTGCTAGCATCTGACTACCATGCCACTGCTTACTATCAAATAAAAACACTCCTCAGTCTCACTACAGGTGTTAAATGCCAGTCCGTACCGGATTTCACAGATTGTTGCAACCAGAAATGCTCGGTTGATCTTCTATACCGCTTATCCTTCTCAGGTTCCCGGGGAACCTGGAGCCTATCCCAGGGAACATCAGGCACAAGGCACAAGGCACAATCACAACACGCGCTCACCCATTCATACACTACGGACACTTTAGACACGCCAGTCAGCCTACCATGCATGTCTTTGGACTAGGGAGGAAACTAGAGTACCTGGAGGAAATCCCGCAGCACCGGGAGAACATGCAAACTCCACACACACAGAGCAGCAGTGGGAATCGAACCCCGACCCTGGCGGTGTGAGGCAGGCATTTTTTTCGAATCCTATTTCTGATGCATCGTGCGTCCCGTTTTGCTCCGTGCCTCCTGGCATACTTCCTGTGCCTACAGCGTGCTCTGCTGTGATTGGCTGAGATGATTTAGATGAGAGATGAGGGATAAACCAGTATGAGAAAAATCCACACTGAGAGAGGATTCTTAATGGGACAGTGATCCTACACTTCTACACTTTTTAATATAGAATTCAGGTGGATCGAATCCTCCAGACGTCGATGGGACGGTCGCGTAGATGACTCAGCGGTAAATCCTGAAGACTCGTTGAGAATGAACGAGACAACGGCCGGGCAAAACAAGCAGAAGAAGAGGTGAGGACAGAAGATGGACAAGTTTCTCCGGGTATTATGTGTGGAGTTGTGATTTTAGGATGATTTCTCTTGCTAGAGGTCAGGATTTGTTCTTTGAGTGTCAGAAATGGAGAAAAACGGGCCAAAGGATAGCAAGAAAGAAAGAAAGAAACTGACACATATGAAGAAAGGAGAGAAAAGCTATGCAGTATGTAGATACGCTCTACTGACTAACCAAAAACAGTATAAGAAGAAGGAAGATGGGTACATTATGGTAGAAATGATAATATTTCAAAGTCAGAGCTGTTTTGTTGACACATGATGTCACTTCCTGCAGCAAGCGGCGATGATGCATCACAAACTCTGCTCAAATCGACAGAGGAAGAACCGGTCATTCCAGAACCTTCTCTGATGCTGCAGGTGACACTTTACTCACTTTATTCTCAGCCTCTAGGATCAGAGATACACCGAGAGAGTTCAAGAGAAATAAATGAAAGCAAAGCGACAGAGTGAGTCAGACAGAGAGGATGTATAAGTATTGAGTATGCTGTTCTTTGGAACAGGACGACGCCGAAGCTCATACACACCGACGTGACCGAAGACCAATCAGCAGCTCTGATGGAGAGCGACGCTCCCAGACAGGAAGAGCCCGAGACCCTCACCAACCCGAGCACGCTCAAGCACGCGGTGACGTTCCCGCTTGTTTCTGTGTCACTTGTGTGTTTTAGCGTCTTCTCACAAGCTTCAAGCCATGGTTTGGTTTTGGTTTTTGGTTCTTCAGCGTGAAGAACATTTTGGTTGTTTCACGTAAGCTCTTTTTCTGTGATGGAAATGAAAAAATGTTTGGTTTTCTAGGGGATTTTTCCACTGACTGGAATAGTTGATCTAGTATTTATAATAACAATGAACCAAACACTAGATGAATAGATGAATAGTAACAAGATTATTGTTTTTTTTCTGCAGGAGGAAGATGAAGAAGACTGAAGATGAGACATATCCTCTCTAGATATGCTTTATACTGTATAGGTTTTGTAATATAATATATTTTAACGATAAGCTTTCTGAAGCAGCATACGAACGTGTTATAATACATGAAGCCGTCCTCTGTAGCTCATTTCTCACAAGATTAAATATTGTTTTGCTGGATTTGTGTTTTTCTTGAAAGTGCTTTGGGAGACAAATCAGGTTTGTCCGAGCAGGAAAAAAAACTAAACTACGATATTCCTGATTTCAGAAGGGAAATGTAAAAAGTTTCAAGTTTAACCTGATGGATTTTTAATCACCATTTATTTGAAATATCGGCCATCATGATTTTTTTTTTTTTTATGAAGTCTCATTTAAACGTAAATGAATGCAGTTTTATTACTTGAAAATGTTGGGCCGGTAAAAAAAAAAAAGTCTGCGTTTCTTATGCTCGTCCTATTTATAGTCCACGTGAACAGAGAGATGAAATCAGAAGCGTCCGATTGAACACATTTGATACTAAACAAAACACGGCAATATACATGAGCAGGTCAGTGCATCATACACACGTACAGCATCAGGAAACACTCGATGTGTGTAGGTACAAAAACAAACAGTCTGTTGAGGTTTTAAGTAAATCCAGAAGTTATTATTGTGTGATGTAAATGGTACAGGTGTTCAGGTGAGGTCAATACGAGGGAGACTGAATTCCCAGTCAGTGTCTGATAATATATTTCTGATTTATTGCTTTCATTATAATGTTTTTAGGAGTTTGATAGAGTGAGAGGGGGGGGAAGAGAGGGGGCGAGAGGGAGTGAGAGACAGGGAGAAAGAGAGAGGGAGTGAGAGAGGAAGAGAGAGAGAGGGAGAGAGGGTGTGAGAGAGAGGGAGAAAGAGAGGAAGAGAAAATCATATTGAAAGTGTTAATACATATTCTGATATTTGATTTTTTCTGAGAGAGAGGTACAAAACTCGTTCCAAAATGTTTTAACACAAGGACATTCACAAGCAATATGTCAAATTGTGTTAGAATATGAACAGCTGACAGCTCATTTGCATTTAGTGACGACCATAAAACTCCCTAAAAGGTAAATGCACAGACAGCTGTGAGCAGGAAATGAATGATAAGGGTAAAAGTCTGAAAAATCCAAGTGGAAGATATTTTGTCTCACTTCTACACCAATAAAAATATGACTAACAATAATAAAAAGCGAGACCTAAATACTCTGTCAGCTGACTCCAAAACACTTGTAGAAGTCACTGTGGATAAATGCGTCTGCTAAAAGTAATAAAAATAAGCAATTTAGATACAGTGCTGTGAAAAAGTATTTGCCCCATCCTGATTTCTTCTGTGTTCATGTATATCCCATAATAATTGTTTCAGAAATTAAAAGAAAATCTAAGAAAGAAACACCGGATGTTATAACTTTGGGTAAAAGCATCTGCTAAATGAATAAATGTAAATCTACACAGAACAATGGGCACGTGGGACAACAGAGCAGGGTTGCATGGGAAAGCTAAAAATCCTACAGTCCTGGATTTATTGGAGGATCATCTCTGCATCTTCTCACAGTTTAAATGATCAGTCCGATGACTCCTACAGCGATGATCACTCCTAGTAGAACACGCAGTACTGAAACTTCAGCGTTGTTGGTGGTTGTTAACTCTTGTAGCCCTGGTGAAAATCATACCTTTTTAAATAAAAGGACATTTACAAAGCTGTAGATGAGAAACTGTGGAGCTGTGAACACTAGGAGGCGTTTATGTGTCAGTTTGGTCTTTCACACGCTACCTGACTTCACGGAGACTGACTATACAGTACATCAGTACAAACAGTACAAAGTGGGACTGCATTTTCAAATAAAAACTCAAACTACACTGGAATGTTCCCTCAGCTCACAGGAACTATTACCAAAACCATTAGCTTTCAGATTTGGAGGTTTTTAAGTAAGATCAGTGTGGTAACTTGTATAATAACCAGGACCACAAAGGGTGTTGTACCGAGTGGTAGCTTTTATATGAAATATAATCACATGAATGCTGTAGTATAAGAACACTAGTAGAACAGCACGTGCTTCTGGTAGGCGACTTCCCTAGAACACCTTTTCTCTAAGAAGGTAGTGCAAAACTAACTATCTAAAAGCATAGACTCCACCTAGTGGTAAGAAATGTAATTACTATACGTAAGTATACAACAATCAGAATTAGGGATAAACTTACCTTCTACCTTCAGTAACACAGCTCGTGGTTCTCCGTCCTGAGATTCATCATGGATCAGACACTGATATAGTCCTGCATCAGACAGGTGAACTGAACCGATGTGAAGAGAGAGATCACCATCTAGAAAGCCTTCTACTGACATCATAAATCTGCTTTCTGATGCTTCATCAGTAGTCACGGATCTGTTTGCATGAGTGTACAGCAGAACCGTTTGTCCATCTTTCTTCCATTTGACGTCTTTAACATCTTGCCGAGTGTCTCCGTAGCACGGGAGGGTGACGTTCTCCCCCTCGAATGTCTTTACACCTGTCGGAACTGTCGGGCAAAAACACACCGTGTTCATCGTTTTAGCTTCACTACTGTGCTTTTCTGTAAGAGCTACACCTGATCCAGTGGCTGGTCAGACTTTACTACTGACATGTTAAGAGTGACATCATTTCCTGCTCATGACAGCAAGCACACTTACCAATAACTTTCAGCTTGACTTCAGTAACTGATTCTCCATTACAGCTGCACCTGTAGGAACCAGCATCATTGTAGGCTACTGAACTGATCTTCAGGGAGAAATCTCCTCTGCTCTTATCTCCTGATACTGCAAATCTTTTCTGATGACGCGGTTCACTGAGACACATCCGACTTTCAGCAATCACGGCTTTACTGGGAATGAAGCGGGTCCACTGACCATCTGGACAAGTTCCAGAGCAGGTACACGGGAAGGTGACGGGTTCATTCACTATGATTTCTCTGACGATAAAGGCGTGGCACTGCAGCACCAACAGGTAAACTAATAGATCAGACAGCAAGTTAGAATAGACATTCCAACATCAGACACAATCAAGTCAGAAGAATTTCCTGTCTAAAACTGATAGCCGTTTAGTTTTCTCTTTTGGAAATCATCTGGACACACAGCATGGAAAAGGCTTCCAATCTTTTTCCTCCATGAGCCCCAGCTATCAACACCCCAGGCCAAAATAAATCAATAAATCAATAAATCTGATTTTTGCCTGTTATTAACTGTACAATAATACAGGAGTATGGTGGTTATAGTAAACAATAAAAAACAACACAGTACATTTTCAATAAACATTTTAGAAGTTTCTTCTCTAATGTCTCTTTCGCCTGAGACCACGAATGAGTTCTCTTCATCAATCTTTTGAAGTTTATGTGATGTAGTAAATCCTTTTACTATGAATTCGTTTTAATCTACCATAATGCTTGATTTCGCGATGTAATAAACATTTTTTGCACTCTCTGGCGACTTTCTGCCCTGCTCGCTTGCTCGTTTGGTAAGCTTGCTTTTGCTTGCTCCTTTCCGTTCCACAGCCTTCTCACCACCACCTCCGGATTTACACTCTGTTCTATCCCTCTGAACTAAGTGTTTAATACAGAATGAAAAACATTAATACTCACCAGAGATTAAAACCGACTTCATTCTTTCCCCTCTTTTCCCCCTCAGAGTTACACACCTACAATATACATCATCTCAACAGGTCTTTAACATGCGGTGAGGAAGGACAATAAACAACATTGTTGTCTTCATGACTTATTATTACTTATTATTATAATACTTATTACTAACAAAACAATTCAGAAAAAAATAAACTTACCGATGCAGCTGCAAAACTCTTCTCAAAGTCCGACTGAACACTTAAAGTCCAATCCAGTTTTACAGAAATATATCAAATCAGGATATTCATTTCAGATATATTTCAACTCCAACTAACAGCCAGAGGCGACTGATGACAGAACTGACTCACTGTTGCAGACAGTAAGTGAACAGTAATCAACCTGTGGTCTGAAGGTGATGAACAGGAAATGCACAGGAAATGCACAACAGGACAGGAAATGCCGCTTTCCCACATTCACACATATGATACACACAGTAGCAGAGCTGCCATGCCATGGCGCTAGCTTGCCATCAGTTCAGTGGGGTTCAGTGTCTTCGGAGTCACCCGGGCCGGGAATCGAACCGCCAACCCTACGATCAGTGGACAACCCGCTCTACCAGCTGCTACCAGTGGTGGTTTTTCTCGCCGAAGTTGAAATGGTTGATGCGCTAATTGAACAGGGATTAGTTATAAACAATGAGTATGTTCGTGTGTTTCCACTCTCCGGGGTCTCTAAGAAAATCGTGCTGTCTAACCTGTCTAATCTACCATAATGCTTGCTTACGCGATGTAATAAACATTTTTGCTTGCGCGCGTTCTCTCTTGTCCACACTCTCTGGCGTCTTCTTGGTCGCGTGCTCGTTGGCAAGCTTGCTTTTGCTCGCTCCCGTCCGTTTCACATCCCTTAACCACCGCAATTACACTTCTGTTCTGTTCGGAACTAAGTGTTAAATACAGAATGAAGAACGGAAATGGGGAGAAAGCGAAAAGGAAGTTTTTTTTTTCATCACAACCTGTGAAGCGTTTAAAGAAACAGATTTTGCTCTTGGCGTGAAGGAAGTTCTGCAGACGCTGACGGCTCGAGTATTACAGACATCTATATCTAGTATTACAGACATAACAGCGTAGCTGAGACAGACAGCAGGGTTTATTCTCTCTCTCTCTCTCTCTCTCTCTCTCTCTCTCTCTCGATTTTAGCTTTTACAGTAGTATGGGGGACTTGGAGATGTTTAAG
>CM022760.1:6889474-6904474 GCA_012411365.1 Ameiurus melas | reverse complement strand
AAGTAATGTTGAGTTAATAAAATAATAAAAGATAATTAAAAAAAAAAAAAGTGATAGCCAATCCTAGAGCTTTATAATGTACATGAATCTATTATTATTTTTCCTTTTATTTATGAGTGAAGTTCAAATTGCTTCGTTAAATTTAAAAGGAGCAAGGGAAAGGAATAAAACGTTTTTGTTATTTGAAACGATATAATTTTTGCACAGGAAACCCACACAGACACCAGTAATGCTGCTGACTGGGCCAAGGAGTTTAAAGGGTCATAAGGCGTCGACCAGTGAGTTAGTAGCTATATTATTTTACCATAATTTAATTCCATGTTCTTATCAAGTTGATGAAATTATAAAGGGTAGACTGTTAAAGATTAGAGCACAGTATGAAAATAGGTGGGTGTTTTTTGCTACTGCATTTAACTGCACACTTTCATACGAAGCTCATCCTGAAGTTATTATTGTGTGATGTAAATGGTACAGGTGTTCAGGTCAGGTCAATACGAGGGAGACTGAATTCCCAGTCAGTGTCTGATAATATATTTCTGATTTATTGCTTTCATTATGGTGTTTTTAGGAGTTTGAGAGAGAGAGATGGGGGAGAGAGGGGTGTGAGGGAGGAGAGACGGAGAAAGAGAGAGGGAGTGAGAGAGGAAGAGAGAGAGAGGGAGAGAGGGTGTGAGAGAGGGAGAAAGAGAGGAAGCGAGAGAGAGCAAGAGGGAGAAAGAGAGAGAGAGAGAAAAAGAGAGAGAGGGAGTGAGAGAGGAAGAGGGAGAGAGGGAGAAAGAGGGAGTGAGAGAGAGGAAGAGAGAGAGCGGAGAGAGAGAGAGAGAGTGTGAGAGAGAGGGAATGAGAGGGAGAAAGAGAGAGGAAGAGAGAGAGAGAGAGAGAGAGAGAGAGAGAGAGAGAGAGTGAGAGAGAGAGAGGGAGTGAGGGAGAAAGAGAGGAAGAGAGAGTGTGAGAGAGAGAGGGTGTGAGAGAGAGAGAGGGAGAGAGGGAGAAAGAGAGGAAGAGAGAGTGTGAAAGAGAGAGGGTGTGTGAGAGAGAGAGAGAGAGAGGGAGTGAGAGGGAGAAAGAGAGAGGAAGAGAGAGAGAGAGAGAGAGAGAGAGAGAGAGAGAGAGAGAGAGAGTCACACCTGACTTATCAGTGAGTTAGGGAAGATGAGGTCAGTTTACTGTGCACAAGTTAATCTACTCACACACACACACACACACACACACACACACACACACACATAATACGCACACGCCCTGTGAGAAAATGCCAAATTGTGCAACACAATGTCTGGATCCATGACAACTTACAAAACTGTCCAGGAATCAAAACCTCCCCAATCCCATGGGCATTTGGAGACAAAAACAATCATGTAACATGGACAAGTTGAGAGAAGGAATATTTATATAATTAAGTAAAGATTTTGTTTCAATTATTGATGTATCTTGAGCTATCTTCTGCATTTAAGAACAAATACTTAATAAATAAAGGATTTATTTACATTTAAAAACATTCCCTGATTGGAACAGTTATTTTAATGAACCTGGAGGGCTGCAAATGATCCAATTACAGCTGGAAACGTTCCAATAACTGAATGTGTGTATAAAAACAACAATTTTCTTTTTTTGAAAATAAAAAGTAAAGAGTGAGTTCTACAACAATTACTTCTACTACCACTATTCTAGTCTTACTGCTATGAATACTACTACTACTACTAAGACTACTACTACTACTATTGCTGCTGCTAGGAATACTACTACTACTATTACTACTACTACTACTACTACTACTGCTGCTGCTAGGAATACTACTACTACTATTACTACTACTACTACTAAGACTACTACTACTACTACTGCTGCTACTAGGAATACTACTACTACTATACTACTACTACTACTACTACTACACTACTACTACTACTACTAGTAAGACTACTACTACTACTGCTGCTGCTGCTAGGAATACTACTACTACTATTACTACTACTAAGACTACTACTACTACTACTGCTGCTGCTAGGAATACTACTACTACTATTACTACTACTACTACTACTATTACTACTACTACTACTACTACTAATACTAGGCCTACTACTCGCGCAGCAGCACGCTGGGATACTACTACTACTATTACTACTACTAAGACTACTACTACTACTACTGCTAGTGGGATACTACTACTACATATATATTATAAAATTAAGCTGCTAACGCTAGGATATATATATTACTATAAAAAAACTAATAAGCAATACTACACACTAGGAAACTACTATACTAAGACTATATCGAGTTTACTACTACCGAACCTATATTACTACTACTACTACGACTATACTACTACTACTACTACTATTACTATATACTACTACTAAGTTACTACTACTACTGCACTATACTGCTACTATACTATAATATGTGACTCTGTCTTAGCTATGGTACTACTACTCGTCTACTACTACTACTACTACTACTACTACTACTACTTTACTACTGCGCAACCGCAACGTGGGTATACTACTACTACTACTACTAGGCCTGCTACTACTACTACTACTGCTCAACTGCTGGGAATACTACTACACTACTACTGCTGCGACTGGTCTTGCTGCTGGTGCTAATACTACTACTAGGTCTACTACTACTCACTACTACTACTACTACTACTACTACTATTACTACTACTACTACTACTACTACTAACTACTGCATACTTACTACTGCTGGGAATACTACTACTACTACTACTACTACTACTACTACTATATTGTGCTTGTCTTACGCTATGAATACTACTACTACTACTACTACTACTACTACTACTACTACTGCTACAATTACTACTGCTAGGAATACTACTACTACTACTACTACTACTACTACTACTACTACTACTACTACTACTATGACTTCTACAATTACTACTGCTCGGAATACTACTATTATTACTACTGCAACTACAACTAAAACTATTGTTCAGGTTCTGTGGTTGGAAGGTTTCTGGAATAAAAATACATTATTAAAAAAATATTCTAATAACTAAACATGATATCACATGCATGTTACAAAATCGGTTTTACTTCTAATTATAGCACATTCTTTCCCACTTGTCACTTACTTTCACTCACACACACACACACCCACACCCACTCACACAAAACACACACACACACACACATCAACCCCTGCTCTAAATACCATCAGTTATTTCCTCACAGAATGCAGTTCTCGTGTGTGTGTGTTGTGTGTGTGTGTGTGTAGAGCAGGTTTAATGTGAGTAATGGAGCTTCTGACCCGTTCAGTGGGAAATGTGGGAGTTGTGCTTGCTGAGGCTTTATGCTCTTTCACAGAACCCTGAGCTCCAATCATACTCAACGGAGGTCAGTGAGTGTGTGTGTGTGTGTGTGTGTGTGTGTGTGTTTAGGATTTACTCTTTGTTCCCATAGAGAGAATATAATGTATAGAAAAGGAAAGAAATTGTGTTACTGAGACCGGTTATGTCTTGAGGCGAGTGTGTGATGATGTCCATGTTTTTTTATGTTTTCTCTTAGCTCACGTTCTAACCCTGCCCACATGAGACAGCTCCTGATTGGCTGATTTCTTCTTCTTTATGCAAATTAGCTCCGTTTTGGTTTTTTTGTTTAACGTTTTTATATAAAGTTGTTCAGTCACAAAGCCGCTGTTGTGACCGTGTGTGTGTGAGAGAGCGAGAGATTGGACAGATGAACTCACAGCCATGAGACGTGACTTTTAAAACTTTATTCAAACTCCAACAAAAAGTGAGTATTTCAGCTAAATAACTCTTATCTCTAGTTCCTTTTTTAAATAAAACAAACAAACAAAAAACTCTTCAGTCCTGAAGTTACGGCTTTATCTTTGACTGTTACTGTCAATGGAGACTCCTTCCATTAATGCTAAATAAACATCTCCTTACCGAAAACGCCAACGTATCTGTACCAACATTTATGTGAAGCATCTGCATGAGCTGTTACTATAGAAACGATAATGTATTAGAACGAGCACGTTAATATAAACCTCTGATAGTGTCCGAGCTGCTGACCAATCAGAATCCAGAATTCAACAAACTTCATTATGATACATTATGTATGTATGTATATATATATTACACGACTGGTCAAAAGTTTGCGGACACTCGACTGAAATGTTGCTCATGATCTTAAAAACCTTTTGATCTGAAGGTGTGTGATTAAACGCTTGAAATCGGTCTTATATACAAATATATAATCGTGCCGACATTTTCATTTCTTTCGTTAGAATTTTAATTAAATTTTTTTAAACGGACGTGTGTGTGCCGATAAGAGTCGATAAAATTTCCTCAAGAAATCGCTCGAGAAAACGCCAAGAATCCGTTTCTGGAAATTCTAGACAAAAAGCGCGTCTGCTTTGAAGATGATAAAAGACTCAATTATTCTGATTTATTTTGGATTCTGAACATAATTCCCATGGCTCCAGACTTTTGATGACTTTATTATTATTCTAAAATGTGGGGAAATAATACTAATAATAAAGAATTTATTTTTTTAACTTTTAAAAATTAACTTTTTTTGTCGTTGCGTTTTGTCTCTTGTGGTCTGCAGTGTTTGTGAATATAGCAGGGTTTAGTGTGGATGTGTGGATGCTGGCAGTGGGTGTGATCACTGTCGCTGTCCTGCTGCTCAACACTGACCTGTTCCTGACTAAACCACAGCCCACCTCACTGGACACGCTCGCCAACGCTGAGCTGAGGACCACCACCGGGGGTGAGACACACTAACACACATTAACACACACACACACACACACACGTAGCCTTTGTCAAGTACTGCATACAGCGTTATGATGAATTATTATTATTAGTGATAGTATTCAAATGAGTTGGTGTGCATTATTATAACTTTCTCCCCATCATACACAACAGGAATTTCCCTATTCAATTGTTTATTGTTGTGTTTTGTGTATTTGTGTTGTGAACACTGGAGACGCAGAGGAGAAGAGCTTTAAAGCGTTCACACTCTGGAAGAAAACCGGAGCCGTGATCATGGCCGTCAGACGACCTGGATGATCTTTGTGCAGAGAGGTGTGTGTGTGTGTGTGTGTGTGTGTGTGGTTTTGTATATCTTTGTGTTGTGTTGTTACACTGTACCAGTATGGTGTGATACGGAAACGTGGTGGTCTGTCCCTTTAATTGATATATTTTAAATGAAGAGCAAAAAAATAAATATCTAGCTGGCATAACTCACATGACTGCATTTAAACTGCACTTTTAATAAACTTGTGAAGAGCGAGATCTTCTAAATATAAAACCGAACTCTTTGTTGTTTCATTGTTGGGCTGTAAGCCAAATGTGTACCGTTTCACACTCATTTCAAACTGCATTGCACAGATTCATACAGAACAGCAGAAATTACATTACAGGCCGAAATAAGAGAGGTGCAGTGATATATTTCTACCAGGAGGGGGTTTCCAAATCCCCAAAAGTTGCACACTGCATCTTTAAAGCCTCACAGATACCACAGTTTTATTCTTTTATTTCTCTCTCTCTCTCTCTCTCTCTCTCTGTGTGTGTGTGTGTGTGTGTGTGTGTGTGTGTGCGTGGAATAACAGGAAGCCTCTGAGCTGTCCTCTCTGAAGCCTCAGTTGGATGAGGTCGGTGTTCCTCTGTACGCGGTGGTGAAGGAGAACATCGGTACAGAGATACAAAACTTCAGACCCTACTTCAGTGGAGAAATCTTCCTGGATGAGAAGGTCTGAGATTCCCAAGTGGCACTAAACTTTGCTTTTAATTATTATATATTTTTTGACATTATTATTCTTTCTGAAAGCATGTGCTTATTGTTTTATTACTACATGGGATGAATAGCATTTTTTTGAATGGCAAAATCGTAGTAAATAATATAGAGATTGTAACAGAAACAGAAAAGCATTCACCCTACAGTATCATCGGGACATCCTTAATTAAATTCCCGACTACACCTAAGCAATCCGTGGTCAGGAGTCATGTGAGCAAAACTCTCTCCCCTGTCAGTCAAAGTGACACTAGCCAACCATGGGCATTTGTGAGTTCATGTATGCGGAAGAGGATAGATAGCACTTTCATCTGCTTCCCTATACAATGCATTAAAACATAGACTGAGAACTGCATCTGCTCGTCAAATGACTCGTGATTCATTTCGAACAAATCACTTCAAACTAATTGAATCATGATGCACATTCTGAAGTCTGGTCTGTAAATCCCCTCCAGCAATTATTTTACACTCCCAGGAAGAGGATGATGGTGACTCTGGGCTTCACTCGTATCAGCGTGTGGAGGAACATCCTGCGTGCAAATTGGAAAGGTTACCAGGGCAACATGAAAGGGGAGGGGTTTATACTTGGAGGCCTTTATGTGATTGGTCCAGAGAATCAGGTGATGTTCCACCTTATTCAGATGACATGCTGTAAATCATCCCTTTATACGATTTAGTAATATAATATCCGTATATTTATTTGCAGGGTATTTTAATGGAGCACCAGGAGAAGGAGTTTGGCGATAAAGCTGATCTCAGATCAGTGTTACATGCCGTAAAGAAAGTGCAGAAAGCTAACTAAAGCTATCAGCGCTGATCTCAAGTCAGTTCTACAGAAAATGACGCGTACTACGGAGTAATGGTCTTTCCTTTGTTTTTAGTTCAATGTGATATACATCACTGTGCAGAAGTATTCCCCCCCTTCCTGTCCAGTGTACTTAATTGAGAATTTTATGTCATGAAACTGCACACCATGTTTTTCTCTTCTTTTTTCTGGCAGGTGTGTGTATTTTCTATACTTATAGATAAGCCTTGTACCTGTTTACGCTGTGTTCTTTGTGGGTTTTTCTCTCTTATCAACGTGGTAGATGCATTGCAGTGCATCTCTGTTGTGATGCTGTAGGGTTTGGGAGCGTGTTCATGACAGACTGACTCTAAACTCTCTACAGGAGCGAGCAGTTTCGATGCCTCGCTCTCCCAAAACCGACAATAAACACAACAACACACACTGTGATATGGTTTATAATATGAAAAGTACACATGTGCACTAAATCGAACACCCTGGAAACAGCTGTGGGGGGAGAAAAATCTTTAAAAAGTAATAATCTTATGAGTGGCTAGCTGATTTATTTTTCGTATAAGTATTCTTTCTGTTTCTACTTCTGTTTTACTGTTTGTACTGTTTTGTGTCCGTTACGTCATTCATATACTCTAAATACTCTAGTATAAAAAAATAGATTAATATCAAGATGACATATGACTGATCAGAAGGTTTATGTTTATCTTAATATATGCAATGCAATGTCATATTTCCTATAAATCACCTGTGATACATATTAATGCCTTTGTAGAAGGAGAAACACTACACACTTAATCATATAAACACTGATCTGGACTAATAAGTAGATTAGATACAGCATAATTTGGACAATCGTTCAGTCCATAGAGCTGCATTTATGAAATAAATATATGAAATAAATATTGATTTATAAAAGTTATTGGAGCTTGTGTATGTATTATTTATTTATTTATTTATTATTGAATTAAACGCACAATTAAACCTGAATTAATTAAACCTCAATTTTATTTCCTCTCTCCATCTTTGAACCTTAAACGTGACCGAGATGATTGACATAGATTTGAACCAATAGTCATCTTGTAACACAAACCAATCAGCGGTAGCGGGCGGGGCTTAGGAACTGCCATAGGAATGAATGGAGCAGTCATTTGTCCTTTTCAACAAAGGTAAAAAAAAATAAATAAAATAAATAAGAACGCAGAACTTTTTGAAAAAAGACATGAATAAGTTTATATCGATTGTGTTACAGCATGTTTCTGTTTTAAAAACGACGATTTATTCGGTTCCTTTCATTTAAGAGCAACACAGGTGAAGACTAACCTAGCGGTTCACTTGTTGCTTAGCAACCGCTGAGAGCGTCTTTTATTTCTTCCTCCTGTAACTGAGCCATTATTGACAATTATTTTCCTGAAGTAAATACGGGTTTGGTAAACGTTATTGGGTGATAAGGAGATATTTTAAACAGCGTGTGTGCTTTTTACAGAATATCCACACGGATATAAGGTCTTTAGTCACGTTCAGGCTCCTGGCGCGTGCGACATATCAAATACCAGACCGGAAGTCATTAACGCGACATACTACAGGTCACATCAATTAATTTTCAGAAATAAATAAATTAAAAGTAATAATACATTTAATCTAGAACATATCCTAATGTTCAAAGTCTATTTGTAAAAAAAATGAACAGAAAAGTGTTTTTGTCAGGTTTTTTTTGTCCACTTTGAATCTTAGCAAGACGGTAAGCCCCGCCCACGACATAAACGACGTCATGAAATAAATTCGGTGTTTAATTTGTGTTTAATTCATTTTTATACATTTTAAATTATTAAATTAAAATGGTGAAAGAACACTAAACAAATTAAGTCAAAAGGTCTTCTTGCATGAATGAGAGTCTTATCCAGAATCCTCCCTCACTATTTCTCTCTCTCTCTCTCTCACACACACTTCTCTCTCTCTTTCTCTTTCTCACACTTCTCTCTCTCTTACTCTCTCTCTCTCGCTCTATCACACACACTTCTCTCTCTCTCTCTCTCTCTCCCCCTCTCTCTTGCTCGCTGTCTGATGCTTCCAGGTAGTGTTTAGTTTAGGTTCTGATTACCTAAATAAGTGCACATGGACAGATATCTGGGATTTTGAGGAGACAGAGGATGGAAATGGGGCAGGGTTACCACAGGAGATCTTGCTGACCCTTACACACACACACACACACACACACACATGCTATGGGGAGTCCACGGCAGCCCACAACCCCGCACCAGGATCACCACAGAACCAGATCTCTGTCTCCAACACAAGGGCCAGCTGTCGGAAACACCATCTTAGAGGGTGAGACTGTGTGTGTGTGTGTGTGTGTGTGTGTGTGTATGTGAGCGTGTGTATGTGTACAATCAGAATCCAGAATTCAACAGAGCTCTGGTGTGTGTGTGTGTTGCAGGTGATCTGCATGGGGAGACGGTGACAGTAACAGTGGATCAGACCGAAGACGGTCATTTGGGCTTCAGTGTTCGTGGAGGAGCCGAACATGGCCTCAACATCTTCATCAGCAAAGTGGAGTACAACAGTGCTGCAGGTGTGTGTGTGTGTGTGTGTGTGTGAGAGAGAGAGAGAGAGAGAGAGAGACAGAGCTCCATCCATCCTGAAGCTCCATCCTTTAATCATATTTAGGAATGTACAGAGAGGGAACTCTGTGTGTGTGTGTGTGTGTGTGTGTGTGTTTTAGAGCAGGCAGGTCTGTGTGTGGGGGATAAGCTCCTGGAGGTGAATGGTATCAGTCTGGAGAACATCAGCATGAGCAGTGCTGTGAAAGTGCTGACAGGCCACCGCCGCCTCCGATTGGTCCTCCAGAGAGTGGGGCGGGTCCCCGGAGTCAGATACACCAATGAGAAGACCACCTGGTGAGCAGCACACACCTGTTCTTACTTACTTACTACAGGCAGGAGTTATCATGAGGACACAACATAGCACATAGAGACAGACAAATAGATAGATCTGTGTGTGAGTGTGTGTGTGTGTACGTGTGTGTGTGTAGGGTAGATCTGATCCACCGCAGGATGGTGGTAGAGCATGGGGGCGTGTCTCTGTCAGAGAGGCGTGCAGACGGTGCTCTGTGTCGTAAAGTTCACCTGCACACGTCTCTCTCACATCCCTGCCTCGGCCTCAACATCCGCGGAGGAACAGAGTACGGCCTCGGTATCTACGTCTCCAAGTGAGAACCTCTGTCTGTATATCTGTCTGTCTGTCTGTCTGTCTTCCAGTGAGTTTTTATGTCTCAGCGTGAGCAGCTCAATGTTTAATTTTCTATAAATATATATTTATAATTCCTATATTTCTCTGTGTGTGTGTGTGTGTGTGTGTGTGTGTGTGTGTGTGCGCAGGCTGGACCCAGGAGGACTGGCTGAGCAGGGCGGGATTAAAATGGGGGATCAGATCCTGTCAGCCAATGGCGTGAGCTTTGAGGATATCACTCACAGTAGAGCCGTGGAAGTCTTGAAGAGCCAAAATCACCTCACACTGACCATCAAGGTGAACACACACACACATACACGCACACACACACACGCACACTCAAACATGTATGCTCTGCAGTAAGATTATAAGGCAAAGCAGCATCTGAGCATCTGATATTTGAGTGTAATGCACCCAAGTGTGTGTGTGTGTGTGTGTGTGTGTGTTCCAGGTACTGCATGCATTATTTACCATGCCGTAGGATCAGGTGCTAAGTGTTTAAAGGGTTTAACTATCACTCCGATACACACACTGTGATTAGTGATATCTGAGTGTATATGGGATTAATATTGGTGATCAGAAGAAAACCAACACACTGCTGAGTGTTGAATACCTCACACTTGTCTCACCTGGATAGTGTAGCTGCGAGCTGCTGCTGTAATCATAAAGCCTGTCCTGTGCTCATCCCAGGATTCACAATTTGCTCATACTGAACATCCTGTGAACTTCTGCTTCGTTAAACACGTTGTATAAATCAAAGCCGAATTCGAGCGAGTCTTGTTTGATTGACAGGAGGCGGGGAGATACCCAGCTTATCAGGAGCTAGTGGCAGAGTACAGCTGGCTCGATAAACGTAAGAAGAAACCCGAGTGTAGATCGAATCATAATTCATGAATAATGCCATTGAACTTCGGAGACATTGTCTATTATTATCTTTTAGGAAGCAGTAGAGCGTTCCATTCCTCATCGCGTGGGTCGGACTTGTCCTCCTCTGCCTCCTCTATGTCCTCTGGAACCCCCCTCAGCTCGGTCGCTGGTCTCTCCCAGGCCACGCTGCCTCTCTCTCTGCCCCTCAGGTCCCAGATGAGTGACATGTCCAGCTTGACAGAGGGCCAGATTCTCACAGATGCCATCGAAAACGAGTTCCACGCAGAGACGAGTCTGAGCCGCGGCCCAACCGAGCTCCTGCGCGACTCAGCTATCCGTAACGGAGGAGGAGGAGGAGGAGGAGGAGACGAGAGAAGAGAGGGGAGGAAAACGTCTCTCCTCATGGCACTAAGCCGACCTGGTCCACCCATCCGCAGGACCCAGAGTCACATGACAGTCTCAGGTCTTTTTGAATATTAGCCATGGCTTGTGTATCTAATCACAATTTGATCCTTACTTAGATCTAAAATGTGAAAACACTGAGCGTATTTCCTGTCTCTCTTTCTCTCTCTCACACACATTCAGAAGAGGAACAGCGGAAGCAGAAGGAAGCAAGAGAAGAAGGTGGGATCTCCCTGCAGCGTTCCAAAACCTTCCTCGGCATGCTTTGGAAGAGGAGCTCATCTAAGGAGCGTTCCAAATCGCCATCCCGATCCGAACCTGGTCACGGTAAGACGCTGTAATGAATATGTCGCCATGCACGTTCCGGAAAAATTGTTTCTCTGGGACGAATTTGCTCATAATTAAGGTCTGTGGCTGAAGGTACGACAAGCAGCAGGTTGTCAGATCAGGAAGTGCTGACTCAGGTGGAGGAAATGGCCACAAAGCTGCTGGAGGAGGAAGACGTAGCTGTCCTCCTGGAGATCTGTAAGCGGGTAATAGCGTGTGACATCGCTCGTCAGCCAATCAAACCCTTTCCTCTTTCAAATGTGTTTGGTGTATGTGAAGTTTGCTCCCTGTGGTTGTTCAGTATACAGTGGAGCGAGAGTTGAAGTCTCTTGTGCGCCCCCTGCTGGCCATTCTGGATGGACCGGAGAAACTCCTGTTACTGAGGGAGATCAGGTGAAAAAAAAAGCACACACACACACACACACCTGCCATCAGGATGATCCCTGGAACATGAGAAGATATTTTCTGTCATTGTTTCCTCAGTGTATATATATATTTTTATGACTTTGAGAAATGGTTCCCTCCGTCTAAGGACACGTATTCTCCGACCAGACTAGCTTACATCTCCTCATGCGTTCTTCTCCTGCACTGATTTCAGACTGCTTGTCCCTAAGGAGGATCTTCAGGAGTTCAACAGCACAGTGAAACCCTTCGAGGAGGAAGCCTATGACATATTAAAGAGACGCTCTCGTAAGTTGGAAAATACGAAGCGAGGCATGACGCTATCCTGTTTCATACTTACACCGAGACCTTAATTGTTGTCCATATGGTTGTGTCCCAACAACTGAAATTCACGACTAGTTATTCTTATTAAAGCTAAATAATGAAAAAAAATAAAATAAAAGGGAATAGCTACGTAACTACTGAATCAAATAAAATTCCCAACCCACCTGTACTTCTTAGTGGTCTCACCGAGCATTACTTTTTCAAATTAATAAAAAAAAATTATTCTCTTTTCTTGCAGGACAGTCGTCCCCTCTGCGTTCCCCCAAGGCAGGCCACGCCCCCAAGCGACACCTCATCACACCTGTACCAGGTAGGATTAGAACAGTATTATAAACTCTTAGACTCTAGACGCTCCATGGTATGTGTGTGTATATATATATATATATATGTGTGTGTGTGTGTGTGTGTGTGTGTGTGTGTGTGTATATGTTTCAGACCAGCATGGTGGATTCGAGCTTCAGGCAGCCGAGGACGTGGACAGACAGAACCGGCTGCTGAAACAATTACAGCGTCTTCGTTCGCCTCAGACGCAAAATGAGACGGAGGAACCTAGCCGAGCGTCCTTCACTCCTCTGCTGGACATTCCTGTGGACTCGTATTCTCACCCAGATTCCCTCAAACACCCCAGATCATCTCCAACAATCCCCAACTGGCTACTGACACAAAATCCACACTCTCCTCCCACCGAGGACGACGAGCCCGAGACGACCCCGAGAAGGGGGAGGACTCCTTTCCGAAACGGACACTCACAAAGCGAAGCGAATAAAAAAGAGAAAACAGGACGGGATGTTTTCTTCACCGTACTGGACACCCCTCGTCACAGGAGGCCACTCCTGGCACAGGTCTTCGGTCCACTCGGGAGATCGCAGAGCTCTGAAGCGCCATCTGTAGGACACAGCGGGGAAAAGCAGGCGCAAGAACCTCAGGAGTATGAACTCAAAACCGTCTGCATCAGCAAAACCAAGCGCTCACTGGGTGAGGAAATCTGCGCTGTCTGTTTCAGTCGTGTATAAACCACTCCGTGGAACGCTGTTATACGTTAAATAATCAGCGTCGGAGTGACGTGATGAAGCAGAGATACTGTTACCACCCTGAATCTGGTTCTTTTCCAGTAACAGCACGTCCTGAAGTGTTTTATTCCTCTTACACCACGGTCATTTATACATTTAACATAGTACATTTACATAAACCTAGTTAGTTCCTGTTCTGACTTACATTATAACAGTATTTCCCTTAAAAACGTTTTCAAAATACAAACGATCGCCGTACAAGTCCCTGTGAACGAGCTGTCGCTATAGAAACGATACCTGAAAATGAATGGACACTGACCTTCTGACCAATCAGAGTCCAGAATTCAGCAGGTAACGCACTCTGTGGTGTAACTGCTTTCCTGCATGTGCAATGACACGCTCTCTGAAATGAACAGGGATCAGTATCTCGGGTGGCGTGGAGTCCAGAGTGCAGCCCGTGGTCAAAATCGAGAAGATCTTTCCAGGAGGAGCTGCGTCTACTAACGACATGCTGAAGGTAAGATCGGTTTTCTAGAGCGTGCTGCTAATAGAGCACAGGTCAGGGCTTTAAGGAGATGTATGATGCTGTGATAAGTGGAGTTACTGCTAATCGATTATTTCGATTGCTGCGTTATTTATTTATTTTTGTCTTCTTACCATGAAAAGAGAGGGAGGTGAGGGAAGGGCGAGGGAACGACTGTTTATAGCTGCTAGGTAAGGTAAGTGAGAACAGAGGAAATGTGTTCGTGTTAAACGTAACTCTAAATGGACGAATAGCACGACACATTGTTATTTACTAAAAAGAAATAATAATAAATAAATAAATAAATGGTATTTGCTGAGGTGCAAGAGGAACACTTCAGCATGTGCTGATAATAGTAACGCCACTTCATCACACCACCCTGTCCTTCATTATTTTCCCGTAACAGCATGACACCGAGCGATTTATTCCTTATTATTGGGAGAGGTTTGAGTTATAGCCAAGGAATATACCACATCAAAGTTTAGTCATTTCTGTTAGATCTCTAATTCTCTCTCTCTCTCATATGGCATCTCTTTCTGTCTCGCTCTCTCATATTGTATCTCTTTCTCTCTCACTCTGTCATATTGTATCTTTCTCTCGCTCTCTCATATTGTATCTTTCTCTCGCTCTCTCATATTTTATCTCTCTCTCTCGCTCTCTCATATTGTATCTCTCTCGCTCTCTCATATTGTCTCTCTCTCGCTCTCTCATATTGTATCTCTCTCTCATATTGTATCTCTCTCTCGCTCTCTCGTTGTATCTCTCTCTCTGCTCTCTCATATTGTATCTCTCTCTACATTGTATCTCTCTCTCTCTCTCTCTCTCTCTCTCTAACTCTCTCATATTGTATCTCTCTCTCTTTGTATCTCTCTCTCATTATTGTATCTCTCTCTCGCTCTCTCATATTGTATCTCTCTCGGCTCACTATTTGTATCTCTCTCTCGCTCTCTCATTGTATCTCTCTCTCATATTGTATCTCTCTCTCTCTCTCTCTCGCTCTCTCATATTGTATCTCTCTCTCATATTGTATCTCTCTCTCTCTCTCATTGTTGTATCTCTCTCTCTCGCTCTCTCATATTGTATCTCTCTCGCTCACTATTGTATCTCTCTCTCGCTCTCTCATATTGTATCTCTCTCTGCAGCTCTCTCATTTGTCCGCTCTCTCATATTGTATCTCTCTCTCTCTCTCTCTGCTCTCTCATATTGTATCTCTCTCGCTCTCTCATTTTATCTCTCTCTCTCTCTCATATTGTATCACTCTCTCATATTGTATCTCTCTCTGCTCTCTCATATTGTATCTCTCTCTCTCTCTCATATTGTATCTCTCTCTCGCTCTCTCATATT
>CM022760.1:6824474-6881974 GCA_012411365.1 Ameiurus melas | reverse complement strand
CTAGGACGTGTACGAGTTGACCCTGGAGACGTGAAGGAGTCGGGTCCTAGGACGTGTACGAGTTGACCCTGGAGACGTGAAGGAGTCGGGTCCTAGGACGTGTACGAGTTGACCCTGGAGACGTGTAGTAAGTCGGGTCTGAGGACGTGTACGAGTTGACCCTGGAAGACGTGTAGGAGTCGGGTCCTAGGGACGTGTACGAGTTGACCCTGGAGACGTGAAGGAGTCGGGTCCTAGGACGTGTACGAGTTGACCCTGGAGACGTGAAGGAGTCGGGTCCTAGGACGTGTACGAGTTGACCCTGGAGACGTGTAGGAGTCGGGTCTGAGGACGTGTACGAGTTGACCCTGGAGACGTGTAGGAGTCGGGTCTGAGGACGTGTACGAGTTGACCCTGGAGACGTGTAGGAGTCGGGCCCGTGGACGTGCAGGAGTCGTAGAGGAGTGAATCAGGCCCCTGGACTCTCAGGAGTTATGGTGGAGTCTGCAAATAAGAGTATTTAAGTCCCTCCAGTCCAAACACATGCATGGTAGGTTGATTGGCGTGTCTAAAGTGTCCGTAGTGTATGAATGGGTGTGTGAGTGTGTATGTGATTGTGCCCTGTGATGGATTGGCACTCTGTCCAGGGTGTACCCCGCCTCGTGCCCGATGCTCCCTGGGATAGGCTCCAGGTTCCCCGCGACCCTGAAGAAGGAATAAGCGGTAGAAGGTGGATGGATGGATGGATGGATGGATATTTAAGTCTGGGACATTTTGGGACGCTTGAGTGTGGAATGTCGAGGTCTGGGAGAAACATGGTTCTTGGGACAGACGGGTCTAGTCTGGGATCTATGTGTCGAGAGACTTCAAACGAGATTGAACAGTTTTGGGGGGAAAATATTGATCTGGTAAATTATTGTGTATTATTCAGGAACAATGCAACAAAATGTAATTATTAAAGCAGCGCGCCGAGGTCGTGCACACACTAGACTTGGAGATTCCTTCATTTCTTCACCACGACTAGTTGGAGTGAAGTGACCTCTGCTTTTAGTTCTGCTCTGTCCCTTGCAGACTGCTGTGTCAGATATCGCTTCTCTCTCTCTCTCTCTCTCTCTCTCTCTCTCTCTCTCTCTCTCCGCCTCCTCTCGCTCTTTTCACGAAGTATCGGTTGACACTCTTTCCTAATCTGGTTCTGATCACTCAGCTTTAACTACACTCTCTCTCTCTCTCTCTCTCTCTCTCTAGTACTGAGCCTTAAACTCTCCACTATGTTTTTTTTGTATTCCACGTTGCGTTTCACGTGATTGGTGTTGCTGTTTAAGTGCGTGAGATTCCAGGTTGTCTCTCGGGTGCTGTGTGCAGTCGGGAAGCCGGACAGCTGCACTGAGAGAGTGTTTATTTAGAAATACCAGTGAGATTAATGCAGGGTGGAATCCGGAGCGTGGTTGCTTGTGTGAAACAGGTTTGGAGTAAACTACAGAAATCTCTCGTGCTGTACACACACACACACATATAGACTTGGCGTGGGTCAATAATGAGTGTGTGTTGTGCAGTTATAGGAAGATAATCCGTGACGGGCTGGTGTGATGAAGCAGAGCTGCTGTTACCACTCAGAAGTTGGTTCTTTTCCTGTATCAGCATGTCCTGAAAGGTTTTATAGCACAGTAATTTGCCAACGATTAACATTTTTTGAAAGAACACCATGTCGTACTTTTTATTTATTTATTTTTTTTATCCTTTTATAGTTGCATTTGATTTTGTGGACCGTCCAGAAAGCAAGTCAGTTCCTGTTCACAATTATGTTGTGACAGCACATGAGTTATGTTTTTGTTTTTTTTTTTCCCTCTTCCCTCTCAAGAAAAACACAAGTTCGTCATGTTGAGAAACTGGAAAGCGCACCAGAAGCACAACAAATCTTTAAAAAAAATAAATAAATAAAAATGTAAATCTCATGTACAAACATGCTCCAGGAAAACGGAGCTACCACATCACGTGCGAATTTAATAACGATACAGATTAGACAAAGAATCGCGCGTGAGAATTGTGCTAACTAAGGCTGGGAGATATTACAGTATTTATCCGGTCTGTACGGGACTTCAGCGATGTTCATGTTTTTAATTGTCGCGCCAAAGAACGTTTGCTTTTGCTGCGGATTTTGACAAAATTTGCGATGTAACTGGCGGAGTTCTGTGCGCGTTTTTTTCTGTTGGCGGAAAGCCACTCGAATCGATGCGATCGCACGAAATACTTCTGCACGCTCTTTCACAGCGACGTTTGTTGATAAATGAGCCATTTGTACTGTCCTCACGTTCGACGCACGTGAAACGAAGACGACTTTGGACGAACGCGCGCCTTGTTGACGTCACGTGACGCGTCTACGAATATTGCAGAGTTTTCTTCGTTTTGTGTGTTTAGCAAAATCCTGGAGAGATTTTTGATATGTAACATAATATAATTAGTTTGAATTGTTGTTGTTGTTATTATTTTATTTTAGTTTTTAAATAGCAAGGGCTATTGTACTGAACGTTTTTAAAACGTAGCCTGTTGTTTTATTGTGTGGCTAGCATGCAGCGCCCTTGTCGCCGTGGCCCGGGTTCGATTCCCGGTCACCGAAGATCATCGAAACTAAATATCATGATTTGGATTGTGTATTATATATATTAAAAAAAGTACCGTTATGTATTTTGGCTGTATGACTACTTTCTTATTGATCACAACTACTTTCATTTCTGAGATGATAAAAATGCAGCGGGAGCGTTAAGCCCGTTATCAGTGGAATTAATTTCAGATGGAAGGAGGAAATGGAATGCCCTATTGGAGTGGCAGTTGGAGCGGCGCTGACCCAAATGTATCGTTTAATTAAAGGTGCGATCCACCGCAGGCTCTCCCGCCACATTCATAACGTTTCTCTTCAATAACTTAAATCTGACGGTTTCACTGAAAATCATCCCAACAGGACGAGTGCATGCTGTCGTTTAGAATAAAGTGAAACAATAAAATGTACGGAGCGGTTCGGACTATGGTGCTATATGATGATGTAACGTCGACATCATGACGATAAATTGTCACGCTTTCCTGAGAGATGATGGATATCGTGATTGTTAAAGAAAATACGTATTTATGCTCTTGTTTTTGTCAAACTTAATTGTAAAAGGGGGAAAAAAAAGATTTTGTTTTTGGATGTTTCAGTGCAAATAAAAAAAACAAACAAACTTGTAAATTGTTTTAAAAATAAAAATGCTATTTTTGATGAAAAAATATATAAATAAATCGAACTTTCACCAACATGAAATATCGCGTCGTCAAAACCTGAAATGGAGGAGAATGTTGAGTAAAGTCCTGATGAGCGCAGCACTGCAGAGTGCGGACACAGCGGAGCGATCTCGCCTTGCTGAGTCTGGGGTTCTGCTACATGTCTGCTGCTAGGTACCCAGCTGTCTCGCCTCGGCCCTCAGTCTGCGTTTTCACAGCGTCACGTGATCATAACCCCCCGGAGGATCGTGCAAGTTCAGGTGTGCACGCTAACGAGACTGTAGTCCTCTGGTTTATTTTCAGACCCGTGTGTGAAAAGACGGAATGTGGGCTTCTTTATATATTACGTTATCAGAAAAAAACAAACAACCGCTAACTCTACCGCAGGGCTGGACCACGTCACGATCTAATATCAGTATTGTGATTTAAATTAGGTTTGTTTTCTGATATAAACGTTGATCTTGGTATAAATCTTATTACAGACTCATTGAAACACATTGAAGTCCCCTTCCCCCAAACCCCCACCCAATGGAAAAACGACTGTACTGCTAGCTATGTGAGGATGATGCACATCGATTATCGTAGAAATGTCCTCAAGAATCCTGATATGATATTTCTTGGCGAGATGACGATGTGATATCCGTATCGTAATAATGTTTTTCTTGGTGTTTACTTTTCAAAGTAATTTGGTTGTGGATGTTGTCAGGATTGTGACTTTATTTTCCGCAATTGCAAGTTGAAGTCTCTCGATTCTGACTTTACAGCGGGGGAAATAAGTATTGGACGCGTCAACATTTTTTTCCAGTAAATATATTTGACTACTCGGGCGAAATTTTCACCAGACATCACTATTAACTCAAGAAATCCAGAAATCTAAAGAATTCACAACATTAAAAACAATAATAAATGAAGTTATGTGTAATAAAGAGGAATGACATGGGAAGAAAGTCTTGAACACGCTAACTGAAATGTATTTAATACTTAGTGGAGATGCCTTTGTTTGTAATGACCGCTTCAAAACGCTTCCTGTATGAAGAAATTAATGTTCCACAGTATTCAGGTGTGATTTTTGGTCTGTTCTTCTAAATATATTGTCTTTAAATCTTGTTCAGTTGGATGCGAGTCAGGTGATTGGCTGGGCCGTTCTAACACCTTGATTTATTTTCTCTGAAACCAATGGAGAGTTTCCTTTGCTGTATGTTTTGGATCGTTGTCCTGCTGGAAGCTCCACCCACGTCTCGTCTTCATCATCTTGGTGGATGGCAGCAGATTCTTCTCAAGAATCTCCCGATAAAGGGCTCCATTCATCGTTCCTTCAATTATATGAAGTCTGTCAGTACCATGTGATGAAAAACAGCCCCACACCATGACGCTTCCACCTCCACACTTCACTGTTGGTGTAGTGTTTATAGGGTGATGTGCAGTGCCATTTCTTCTCCAAACATGGTGTGTAGTATGACAGCCAAAAAGTTCAGTTTTGCTCTCGTCTGACCAGACTACACTCTCCCAGTGTTTCATAGACTTGTCCAAATGAGTTGTAGCAAACTTTAAACGAGCTTCGACACGCCTTTTCTTTAGTAGTGGAGTGAGCGTGAGCATTGGAGTGGATTGCCTATTGTTTTCTCTGTGACGATAGTACCTGCTGCCTCCAAGTGTTTCTGGAGCTCTTTCCGAGTGGTCCTTGGCTCCTGGGCTACTCTTCTGACTGTTCTTCTGACCCCCTGGTCAGAAATCCTGTGAGGAGATCCTGTGCGTGGCCGGTTGATGATGGAGTGATGTTGCTTCCACATGCGGATAATGTCCTCGATGGTGCTTTCTGGAGGATTCATCTGTATCCGATTCCATCAATATGTTTTGCAGCAATAAGGTTGTGAAGGTCTTGGGAGAGCTCTGTGCTTTTATCCCTCGTGAGATGTTTCTTGTGTGACACCTTGAAAAAAAATTCAGCTGTTCCTTGCCTTGGAGAACTGCTTTTTCTTCTTTTTTTTTTTTTTCCTTGTCTTGACTAGCTGATGAGTGTTGTTCTAGAGAACGATTGATGCTTTGTCGGTGCATTCTTTGTAACTCGCTAAATATCAAGTGGACGTCTAAATTATTTGAAAAATTGTCCGAATTGACACAATTACCTTTTAAAAAAAAGATTTTTTAATCCGTGGTGGAAACGGGCTTTCATTGCCGAATCCTGTTAAGATTTAGATTAAGAGTTGAGTTATTAGTATTTCAATATTTCTACTTGTTCATTTATTTATATATTTATTTACTTAAATAAATAAGAAGTTATTTATTGAAAGCAGTTTATTTGTGTGTAATGTTGCTGTCCATTTTTGTTTGTTTTTATCGATTTATTATTTTTGTTGTTGTTGTTGTTGTTGTTGTTTATTTTAGTGCAGCACTGCGCTGTGGCTGGCAGTTTGCTAGCAAACCAAAACGTTTTCGTGCATACAGTATCAAATCTCGTAGAAAGTATCACGGTGTGATTCCCCCCCTTCACCACTTTGCTCGTTTTTTTCCTGCCCCCTGAGTGTACGTGGGAACTTGGCTGTGCTGATGATGTTTGCACAAAGTAAGCGACTGTAATATTTGCTTTTTTTTTTCTTTCTTCTTTTTTTTTCTTCTTTTCTTTACCTGACCCACATCAAATATTATTCCTGCCTTGTAAACACAACCCCACCTTTGGTCCATAATCTGCTCCGGTGTTGTCGAGCTTTATAGAGGTTATTCTGTTAGCGTACATGATATTACTACACCTGGAGCTACTCCTGGATTACAGCGTACTCAAGTTAAAGAACACGTTATTAAATTAGTACGTTTCATTTAATTACAAACACACGAGCGAGGTTTCCGAGGTTGGAAAACGCTGTGTCTTTAGGTATGAGCGCTGTCTCTCGCATCAACTACATAATAATGACATTAATAATAATAATAATAATGATGATGATGATGATGATGATTGTAACTAGCCCTTTTTACACCACAGCGCTGCTGGATTCTGATTGGTCAGAAGGTGTTAATTGATTACTTTCCTATAAGAGCAGCTCTTACAGTGCACTCGTTCTAATACGTTCTCATTTCTATGGTAACGGGAAAAACCCAGAAAACCATTGATACGGCGGCATTTTCTGTAAGGAGACGCTTATTTATTTGCGGTGGTGGTGGCTCAGGTGGTAGAGCGGGTTGTCCACTAATCGTAGGGTTGGAGTTTCGATTCCCGGCCCACGTGACTCCTTGTGCAAGACACTGAACCCCAAGTTGCTTCCAATGGCAAGTTAGCGCCTTGCATGGCAGCTCTGCTACCTTTGGTGTGAGTGTGTGTGTGTGTGTGTGTGTGTGTGAGAAAGGGTGAATGAGACGCACTGTAAAGCGCTTTGGATAAAAGCGCTACAGAAGTGCGCCATTTTATTTAACGTCTATGGAAGGAGTCTCCAGTGTCAGTGACCCCTTCAGGAGTTTACTCTTCGAGGAGCGACTGTTTGTAACTGCATTAACGTAAGCAATAACGGGAACTCGGCCCGTTTCACAGATCTAAACGTAACTATAAACGGATGTATCGCTGTTTTACTCAATAAAGACTGATCTAAAATCAACGACTGCTGTGGTATAAGAGGAACAAAACTAAAAAGTAATGAGTTTCGTGTGAGAACAGTGACACCGTTACTGATGATTTTTCCATAACAGCACACCGTGGAGCGTTGTAATTCCTTACGCATCACGCGCGTCTACTGTTCATGAGCTCTAAAGGCGGCGATATATTGCACCATGTACGATTTAAAGCGGCAAGTCGTCGGTTTTCATCACGCCGCTTCTCAGCGCTTTTGTTTAATCGATGGAAAGTTTATCGCACTCTGAGTCACGCACTACAGGAGCCGTGTTCATTAATAATTCAAGCATGGTGGGGGAAAGGGAACGTGGGGCTAAAATAAACCTGAAAGCGAAGGATAGAAGACTCGAGCCATAACGTCTTCCTCAGTCAGTCGTAATTAATGTGGAGGAGGAAAACGGAGCAGAGAGAGAGGGAGAGCGAGAGAGAAGGGGAAGGAATGTTCTCATCACACTGTTCTCTTGTGGGTTTTTTCCTTCAGGCTGGAAAAAATTTGCTGATTTCTAAATATGTGCTGATGCTGAGCTCTCTCTGTTCTCCTCCATCTGTGCTCCAGTAGTTCTTTTCAGGTCCCGAGTTACGGAGGATTTGTCATTGCACGCACACACGAGCAACGTTTTCTTGAAGTGAGAGAGAGAGAGAGAGAGAGAGAGAGTGAGTTAGTTGTGTATGTGAAAAGTGGACGCACAGGAACGTTCACACTAACACCGAAGCGCATTTGACGGGAATTTGATTTGAACGATTAGTAGCGTGACCTAGAATGTAGTTATTCACGCTCGCGCAAAACAACACACACTTGTGTACACTCGCTGAACGCAGCATCACGCTTCGGGTTAGTTTGTCTGTTTTGATGTGCTCGTATCATCCGTCCATGTCGTGCTTAAACTGTACAGCGACCCCTGGTTCTCGAGACGGTGCGTTTTTACTTGACGAATCGAATGGACGTTTTGAAACGCAGTCGTTTCATATTAGTGACGTATCAGGCGATCAGGAGAAAACAAGGAAGCGTTAAGGTCGACGCCTTGACCGGACGCTTTCCTTGGAAGTGTCGCGTCAAGACCTCATTTCAGTCCCTCCATTAATTTCGTGATCTTCACGACCGAAGATGTGAGCGCAAAATGACGTCGTCACGACACGCGTTCAGCCGATTCACGTGCGTCGAACGAGTACAGCTAAAACGTCTCGTTTACCAACAAAATTCACTGCGAAAGACCGCGCAGAACAATTTCATGCGGTTGCGATTTCACCGATTCGAGTAGTTTTCTGCCAAAAAGTACGGCGTAGTAAAATAAACAAAACCCCGGTGAACTTCACCTACAAAGACGAAGATTAAGCAAAAAAAAAAAAAGACGTCGAATCAACGTCTGATCAATACCATTTAATTTGTAATTATTAAAAATTGAAAAAAATACATCGACATACCAACGATATCTAAGAAAAGTGTATCGCGTAATCATTTATCGCGATATCGATATTCTATCGATTATATCACCGAGTTCTAGTTTAATCAGTCCACATCGTCACATCAGAGGTGCACTAAAGCTGTGTCAGATTTGAGCTTCTCTCTCTCTCTCTCTCTCTTGCTCTCTCTCTCTCCTTCTCCCTTTCTTTCTCTCTCTTGTTCTCCCTTTCTTTCTCTCACTCTCTCCCTCACTCACTCTCTCTCTCTCTCTCTCTCTCTCGTTTTTTCCCCCCCACGGGTGTGTGTGTGTGTGTGTGTGTGAATTATAAACACCATAGAAATTGGTAACGAGGTAATTAGTGTAATGACCAGTGAATGTAATTAGTACACAAGGGAGTGTAATAGACTGGTGGGATTCTGGTAGGCCTCAAACTTGGCTTAAACCAGCAATGTGAATCGAAGCACTCGTAACTGTAATCCGAATACTTGAAAGTTGAAAATCAATCAAAATCTAAATCGTTGGTACGTAAATGCTTCTGGAGCGGATTGGCGGAGGTCATGACGCGAGTTGTGACGTTTATTCGGGATTAGTGTGTATTATAGGCTATACTGTACACAGTGTATAATAAACAGTCGATTATAGCTGCTTTGCCTTTGTGTTTCATTTTTATTCGTCTACTTAATTTAAAGTATGACCATCAAAATAATTTTCCAAAATCAGGACATTGGCAGCGTCCGCCATTTCCTGCCAAAACGCAGCGAAGTGCCTAGCTGAGGAGGGAAGTGACCGCTAGCTTCAGCCAGATTGATAAACAACAGTTTTCAGAAATGAATGCAAATAATCAGGCTCCAGGCGAAGTTGGAGGTGGCGGTCATGTTCGTTCCTGTTACAGGTGTTAACCAGGTCCTGTTTTTGAGAGGTCAACCAATCATCATATAGAGAAGCTGTGTATCCTGGCCAGACCAACAAAGGTCATCTGTGGCGTGTACGTTCGTCGACATGACTCAGTTACTGAGCTGTGTTACTGGAAGATTTAGCACACGCCACACTAAATGGTGAAGCAGGCGCTCCTTGACCATTTAGTCACCATTTTTGTCCCGTTGAGCTTTGCCTTTTATGGTGTTTTGTGGGTGTGGCTAAATGTATGTGTTTTGTGACTGTATGGTAATTTACAGGTCATTGGTGTTCATCAGTCTGAGCAACGTTTTGTGAATCTGGCAGCCAGTTTTATTTCAGTTCGGCCATGAAAACGTTCACACTCAAGGTACTAAATGATTTCTGAGGATAAATGAAGATTCTTGTTGACGTCAGTCATGCCGTCCAGCACCGTTTATAATTCATTGCAGTCGTTTTCAGCTGCACTCTCTCATTTCCTACCCTAACTCTCAGTTTCTCAAAAACAATTCACAAAAAATGGTTAGCGCTTCAGGCGATTCGGGCATGTCCGCCCCAGCACTCTCTTCAGTTTACAGCCCAGTCGAGAACGTTTCCCTTTAACGTTGGAGCACTTCACGGACTTTTCCCTTGCTCAGATCTGCTCATACTAATTTCCTTACCATCCGTCTCACTAAATTCTCTCCTTCATTCAGAGCCACATCTTTTACTGCCAAGTCTTCAAACTCTGGAACGCACTTCAACACCTTCAAGACTGCACAAGCTTCGCTTAACTTAAAAAAACAAAAACAAAAAAAACCCCAAACCCACACAATATTTTTAACCCTTTCCTTTTAGTGTACTGAAATTCTGTGCTCTCCCGTTTTCAGGTCATTCTTGGCTTGTCCTTCTACAGGCCCTATTGCCGGTTTGTGCAACTTTTGATTCAATAAAATGTGCGACATAATTAACATAGTGGCGCGGGGGGTGTGTGTGTGTATGTGAGACTTCTTTCGCATTACTAGTTATCGTTAAACTTAAATGCAGTCTACTTGGTTTCTAATTAAATTTAAGCACTCGGATATTTCCGGACAATTCAACACTGTTTTATTTGTATAGAGCTTTTAACAATGGACAATGTCTCAAAGCAGCTTTACAGAAACATATATACAGGATATATATACAGGATAGAGTTTTTAAGTGTGTGGATTAATCCGTATTGAGCGAGCCGGTGTTGACGGTGGTGAGGAAAATCTCCCTAAGATGTTAAGAGGAAGAAACCGTGAGAGGAACCAGACTCAGAAGGGAACCCGTCTTCATCTGGGTAACAACGGATAGTGTGAAAATAAGGGGAGGTTCATTAAGGTTTTAACATGAAGTCTTTGTTGATCTAGTCCACTGTTCTCTAAAGGAGACCTGAGTACAAAACTGCATGTGGTAATTACAGTCTTAACGCCATCGCAGCAACCGTAGTCCCAGCAACCACAGCGGGAATGTCCATGTGGAATAGAGGTCCAAAACCATTTCATGCGGTGCCGTCCTCCGCGATCTCCAGGTTGTAGCCTCCAGTTGATGAGAGCTCCATCCAGAGGTAGGTCATCACGAAGGATCGGACAGGTCCGGTGAGCAGAAACGGTCAGGATCACTGGCATCTCCATAAAATCCTGTGTGGTTCGACAGAAAGAGAGCGGGAGGTAAAGAGAGGGAGTGATCATTAGGTATGCTTACTATCCCATGATGGATGCAAATATGTGAGCGTTGTGTGTGTTGATGGCCCGGTTTTTACTGAAATTTACGCAGTTTAATGTCCGCGTACTCTTAAATTGTTTGGAGATCCACTGTGAAAAAAAAAAAGAACTCACAGAACCGTTTTGTTGAAAGAAATTTGATAAAAAATTTTGATCTTTCAAAGTCTCCACCTTTTTGCAAATATATAAGCCGAACACACTCGTGGTGTTCTTTCTACGATGGAAATCAAATATTGTTCGGGAAGTTCTTCCCAACACTGTTGCAGAAGTTCCCACTTGTAGGTTGCTGGTCGATGGGGTTTATGTCTGGAGACTGTGCCGTCCAAGCCAGGATTCGTCTTGTTCTTTTCTTCTAAGGTCATTAGAAGGTTGTGGGCCATTATCTTACTGTATGATGAACCTCTGACCAGCTAGGCGTATACCAGAGGGTATTGCCTGGTGCTGTGAAATACTGTGGTAGTTTTGGTTCAGGGTGCCACTCACTCACCAACTCTGGATCCAGCAAAAGACCCCCAAACCATCACTGTTCCTCCTCCATGTATGACCATTGGTGTCTCACACGGAGGAACCATCCCGTCACCTACCCGACTGTACAAAAACCCCACGTGATGAACCGAAGATTTTAAAAATTTTGATTCATCGGTCCATAAAACCTTCTTCCAGTCTTCAGTGGTCCACTGGCAGTGCTTCATGGTCCAGGCAAGCCTCTTTTTCTCACGTGCAAATAAACGACTGTTTGAAGTCGTGGGCTGTGTCTAAAACCGCGTACTTAGGTGTATTGAACCTACTATATAGCAGGTAAGTACGCGGTTTGGGACGCGGCCGTGCTCTCTTGTTTGGCGTCAAACGGTCGAGCGCTGCCGTGTGTGTACGTGTCCTGTCACACAATACGGTGAAAACTCCCACACGACGTTAATAGTGTGATTAAGGCGTGTACATGTCTGTAACGCATGTCGATAACGTGACAAACAGGAATACTCCACACGTCTTAATACCATTTGTGTTTACTTCGAGTACGAGTCGTGTTAACCGAGGCTGTCCCGTCGTTCAACGGCATTTACGGAAAATGATGAGCTCCAGAATAACGCACCACGTCTAGGCGTGCATCGTATTCGATTTCCGACAGAGCATCTAAACCGTTCTGCACGCATCATTATCAAAAACATATAGCCATCAAAAATAGTCATGCGAGGCGAGCGTAACAATATTTATTCGCTGATCAGATTTTTGAAAGCATTCGAACGTATTTGGAAAGCTCGTATTTAACACTGAAGTATTTCGTTTGTTCGTTTCTCTGATTGGATTAGCATCAGGGACGCTCTGATGAGTCCAAGTGGAGAGAGGAGCTCTCGGGATTCTCGTAATTGACGACGAGCGCTTTGTTTAAGCTTTTACGAACAATAGACCCCGTTATAATAAGTGCCTCATACACTCCATCTTTCTCTCTCTCTCTCTCTCTCACACACACAGGCTCATGACTCCATCTCCGTGGTACACACAATGAGACATTCATGTGGCTGAACAGCGACTCAATTTAGTCTGGCTGTGCCAAGTTAAGCTTCAGTACCTTTTTAAAGCTACTTGCCGGGATTTTCCTGTCTTTTCCTGATTTGTGGAGAATTCCTGCAGGATGTGACCGGAGATCATCCCTCACACCTCAGTTCAGCCGTTTTGCTCTGATGAATTCCTTTGTAATTTCATTTAGTGGGTGATGTGTTCAGCTCTGCCTCAGTGAGCATTCATTGAGGTGTGTGTGCATGTCCACACACACACACATCCGTAAAAACGCAACCGTTATCGCGTTCGTTCGAACATTGAAACATTGTAATTGACCGTGTTTATTAAATTACTCAAGTTCCATATGCGCTCATACGAATTTAAAACATTCTAATAAGTCTCAAACGTTATCGTGCAATCCTTACGTTTTTTCGTTTAAGTCTGTGGGAAATATTAAAGCTTCTATGTAGAACCCTCGACACAGCCTGCTTCTCCGTCTGAAAGAATTCCCTTTTAGGATGCTTAGAACTCTTTAAATACCTCACAAGGACTTTATTTGTCCCAACAGTGGTTTAGCTAAATGCGTGACCGGTCCGAGATATTAAGAAGACCAATGTTTTGGACTTTGTGGCATATTTGTGCAGTTAATACGTACGTACATTCTTTGGAAAAACAAGGGTTTGTTAGATATTTAAAGGTTCCTGGCTTTCAGAAAAGGAACCATTTCTGATCGGAAAACACTTTGTGAACCATTTTAAGGTTCTTCTTATAGTTAAAAAAAAAATTGTACTGTAATCATCGCTTCATCGTTGGAAGGCCAAGCCAGCAAAGCATCCCCCTTAGTGTCATGCTACCACCACCACGATTCACTGCTGCTAAAACGTTCCTACCTTAAATAATCACAGCATGAAACAAATAGCAAGACCTGTTTCCTGGCAACAAATTCCACGCTGTAGTGTGCTTTTAAAACAGAGTTTATATATATATATAATATTATATATTAATATATATATATATATATATATATATATATATATATATATATATATATATATATAATGTACACCATAATTTCTGGACTATAAGACGCTACTTTTTCACACGCTTTGAACATTGCGGCTTAAACGATGACGCGGCTAATTTATGGATTTTTACGGGCTAACGAGTTTCATGCCGCCAAAACATTTTGCCTCGTCACATCGGACAAATGAAATTACCCAACAGGTCACAGTGGACCAATGAAACTGTTCGAATTAAATCTAATGCGCTCACTCTACATTCTTCAGTTCAGTTAGCTTATAGCTTAGCCTGTAGCCTAGTAGCTTATAGCTTATAGCCTAGTAGCTTGTAGCATAGCTTATAGCCCAGTAGCGGATGGTATAGCTTAGAGTTGTATAGACTTAGTTTAGAATATAGATGTAGAAGTGGTTTATAGAGTATACAGTGGTGTGAAAAAGTGTTTGCCCCCTTCCTCATTTCCTGTTCCTTTGCATGTTTGTCACACTTAAGTGTTTCGGAACATCAAACCAATTTAAACAATAGTCAAGGACAACACAAGTAAACACAAAATGCAATTTGTAAATGAAGGTGTTTATTATTAATGGTGAAAAAAATCCAAACCATCATGGCCCTGTGTGAAAAAGTGTGATTGCCCCCTTTGTTAAAACATACTATAACTGTGGTTGTCCACACCTGAGTTTAATTTCTCTAGCCACACCCAGGCCTGATTATTGCCACACCTGTTCACAGTCAAGGCATCACTTAAATAGGAGCTGCTTGGCACAGTAAAGGTCCACCAGAAGATCCTTAAAAGCTACACATCATGCCGAGACCCAAAGAAATTCAGGAACAATTGAGAAAGGTAAGTAATTGAGATCTATCAGTCTGGAAAGGGTTATAAAGCCATTTCCAAAGCTTTGGGAATCCAGCGAACCACAGTGAGAGCCATTATCCACAAATGGCGAAGACATGGAACAGTGGTGAACTTTCCCAGGAGTGGCCGGCCGCCCAAAAATTACGCCAAGAGCGCGACGACTCATCCAAGAGGTCACAAAAGACCCCACAACAACGTCCAAAGAACTGCAGGCCTCACTTGCCTCAGTTAAGGTCAGCGTTCATGCCTCCACCATCAGGAAAAGACTGGGTAAAAATGGCCTGCATGGCAGAGTTCCAAGGAGAAAACCACTGCTGAGCAAAAAGAACATCAAAGCTCGTCTCAATTTCTCCACAACACATCTTGATGATCCCCAAGACTTTTGGGACAACATTCTGTGGACCGATGAGACAAAAGTGGAACTCTTTGGATGGTGTGTGTCCAAGTATATCTGGCGTAGAAGGAACACTGCATTTCATAAAAAGAACATTATACCAACAGTAAAATATGGTGGTGGTAGTGTGATGGTCTGGGGCGCTTTTGCTGCTTCAGGACCTGGAAGACTTGCCGTGATAAAAGGAACTATGAATTCTGCTGTCTACCAAGAGATCCTGAAGGAGAATGTCCGACCATCTGTTCGTTTACTCAAGCTGAAACGAACTTGGGTTCTGCAGCAGGACAATGATCATAAACACACCAGCAAGTCCACCACCGAATGGCTGAAGAAAAACAAAATGAAGACTTTGGAGTGGCCTAGCCAAAGTCCTGATCTGAATCCTATTGAGATGTTGTGGTATGACCTTAAAAAGGCCGTTCTGCTCGAAAACCCTCTAATGTAACTGAATTAGGACAATTCTGCAAAGATGAGTGGGCCAAAATTCCTCCAGGACGCTGTAAAAGCCTCATTGCACGCTATGTAAGCGCTTGGTTGCAGTTGTTGCGTGCTAAGGGTGGCCCAACCAGTTATTAGGTTTAGGGGGCAATCACTTTTACACACGGGCCATGATGGTTTGGATTTTTTTCACCTTTAATAATAAACACCTTCATTTACAAATTGCATTTTGTGTTTAGTTGTCCTTGACTATTGTTTAAATTGGTTTGATGTTCAGACACTATAGTGTGACAAACATGCAAAGGAACAGGAAATGAGGAAGGGGGCAAACACTTTTTCACACCACTGTAGATATAGAGTCTTTGTTTCATGTCATAGTTAATGTTTAGGTTAGTTGGTTTAGTTAGCTTAGTTCATTGAGTTGGTCATGTTTTGTTTCTTGTTTCTCTTGAGTCTGCTCTCCTCTGTTTCGATAAAAGGTCTCGTCCTAACTGCACTTGCATCCGTCCTGCTTCATTTACCGTGAATCGGGACAGTTACAACGTGGACACCTGCGGCTTATAGACAAGTGCGGCTTATATATGTACAAAATTGTTTTTCTTTTTAAAGTTAGTGAGTTCGGCTTATATTCAGGTGCGCTCAATGGTCTGAAAATGACGGTGTGTATATATAAATAAATACAGTGAGGGGGGGGGAAGTATTTGATCCCCTGCTGATTTTGTACATTTGCCCACTGTAGGTTTATTTGAACAGTGAGAGACAGAATAACAACAAAAAAATCCAGAAAAACACGTCAAAAATGTTATAAATTGATTTGTGGGGGTGGTGTTCTTTGGGTCATAGGCAGCATTCCTCCTCCTCCAAACACTGCGAGTTGAGTTGATGCCGAAGAGCTCCATTTTGGTCTCATCTGACAACAACACTTTCACCCAGTTGTCCTCTGAATCATTCAGATGTTCATCAACTTCAGACGGGCATGTATATGTGCTTTTTTGAGCAGGGGGACCTTGCGGGCGCTGCAGGATTTCAGTCCTTCACGGCGTAGTGTGTTACCAATTGTTTTCTTGGTGACTATGGTCCCAGCTGCCTTGAGATCATTTACAAGATCCTCCCGTGTAGTTCTGGGCTGGTTCCTTACTGTTCTCATGATCATTGCAGCTCCATGAGGTGAGATCTTGCATGGAGCCCCAGGCCGAGGGAGATTGACAGTTCTTTTGTGTTTCTTCCATTTGCGAATAATTGCACCAACTGCGACCATCGTCACCTTCTCACCAAACTGCTTGGCAATGGTCTTGTAGCCCATTCCAGACTTTGTAGGTCTACAATCTTGTCCCTGACATCCTTGGAGAGCTCTTTTTGGTCTTGGCCATGGTGGAGAGTTTGGAATCTGGTTGATTGATTGCTTCTGTGGACAGGTGTCTTTTATTCAGGTAACAAGCTGAGATTAGGAGCACTCCCTTTAAGAGTGTGCTCCTAATCTCAGCTCGTTACCTGTATAAAAGACACCTGGGAGCCAGAAATCTTTCTGATTGAGAGGGGGTTAAAATGCAAATCAATTGATAACATTTTTGACATGCGTTTTTCTGGATTTTCTTGTTGTTATTCTGTCTCACTGTTCTAATAAGCCTACCATTAAAATTATAGACTGATCATTTCTTTGTCAGTGGGCAAACATACAAAATCAGCAGGGGATCAAATACTTTTTTCCCACACTGTGTGTGTGTAATTTTGCAATGTGGCAATAATTGGTTGCTTAGTCAGACAGTGTAAGGAGTGTTCAGTAGACTTGCATTAGGTGGTTAAGTAGAAAATAAGGTTTAAAATATTTGTTCTGACAGCGCTTTACATGCTTGGATGCATTACTGGTTAACGAAGATTAGACTAGATTAGATTAGATGATTTTTAAAAGCACTTAGTGTTGACTAGACGAGAGCTAAGTGTTGCTGATCCGCTGAACTCAACCACACGTTTAGTGCTTTTAGAGTTGTAATGAGACCACACGTGATGCTCTGTGCTTGTCTCAGCTTGCCTCGAGTGCTTGAGGACACAGGGTATGGGAAGTGTGCGAGACCGACAGTTAGAGAAGCGCTCACACACACGCGCTGCAGTGCAACCCGACTCCAGTATCTATAAACAGCCACTTGCATCAGTTCAGAGGTTGCAATGTTTGTCCCGTGTGGAGCACCGCTGAAACTGACCTCCTCGAGTGATCAGTGTATAATATCCTTCATCATCATTAGGGTCTTGATTAATCAGTTGCAAGTGTGTGTGTGTGTGTGTGAGTGAGCGTGCGTTATATTTGCTGTTGGTGTGTTTTGATGGATTTGACTACATGGGAGGTCTTGAATGGAGAAATCATGAACTAGACTAAACTTGGCATCTGGGATTCAGATCAGATAAGAGATGATGTACGCGGTTGTGCTTTGATGGTGGAGATTTGGATAAGAGGTAAATAACTTACAAACCGCGATAACACAATAACAGTTTAGATTTAAAACACGATATAGAGTAGAGTAAAGAGGTGATGTGATGGAAATGTACCATGATACTTCAAAATGTATTAAGGACACAGTATGTATCATGATGTATAGGTTGGCTATTATAATAATAATAATAATAATAATAATAATAATAATAATAATAATATTAGCCAACCTATACACCAAGGTGTTTCTGGAAAACCATCCACCACTTTAGGAAGGGGAAATGGGGAACTATGCAAGCTTTGTACAGTAAGGATGGGATGTGGTTAACCTCACCTGAGGAGGTGGAAGGAACACGTTCAGGAACTCCTGAATCCAACTAACACGCCCTCTATGGTAGAGGCAGAGGTGGATGCTCATGGGGGATCATGGTCAATTTCCCTGGTGGAGGTCATTGAGGTAGTCTGACAACTACACAGTGGCAAAGCCCTGGGGATTGATGAGATCCGTCCAGAAATCCTGAAAGCTATGGGTGTGAAGGGGATATCTTGGGCGACACACCTCTTTAACATTGCGTGGAAGTCGGCGACAGTGCCCAAGAAGTGGCAGACCGGGGTGGTGGTTCCCCTGTTCAAAAGGGGGACCAGAGAGTGTGGGCCATTTATAGGGGGATCACACTTCTTAGCCTCCCTGGTACTCCAAGTCTACTCCAAGGTGCTGGAACAGTGGGTTCGGCCAGTTGTCGAAACTCTGATTGAAGAGGAACAATGTGGATTCCGTCCTGGTCGTGGAACAACGGACCAGCTCTTTACTCTCACAAGGATCTTGGAGGGGGCCTTGGAGTATGCCCATCCGGTCTACATGTGTTGTGGATCTGGTGAAGGCGTATGACCGGGTCGCCAGGGGTTTACTGTGGGATGTGCCGAGGGAGTATGTGGTGAGGGGTTCCCTTCTTAGGGCTATCCAATTTAAACCCTGTGTCCGGAAAAATTCGCAAAAATTCGGAATCGTTCCAGGTGGGGGGTTGGTCTCCGCCAGGGCTGTACTTTGTCACCAATCCTGTTTGTGATATTCAGAAACATTTATAGTTTATAAGTTTACTATTTCATGCAAATACGATTTCGCCAATTTGAGTAGTTTTCTGTAAAAAAAACAAAAAACAAAACATTTTTTTGTGAGATCCTGTACAGACTGCCCATAATACTGTATCTCTGTAACCTAATTCATCACAATATTGATGTTATGTCATTGTATTGTCTGGCTCTATTTACCTACATTCTGGTTTTGTCAGGAAATCATTTCCTTCAGTCAGAAGAATAAATCCTGATTCCTGGGTACTTTGTTAAAGAAGGCAGGTTCTTCAGCCTCTTCAGGTTCTTCAGCCTCTTTGTGACCCTGAATGACGCTACGTTGTCGAGGGCAGTTTTTGTTTTTGTGTTATAAAAATGCACTCCGTGATAAAACACCATGTATTTCATGAAGTAGATGAGCTGATGCATGAGACAGGCGCCTCTGTTCTGTCGTAATTGGTGGCCTGGTCATGTTTTTTTATTTTATTTTGAATATTTATTAAACGCAGGCTGATCGTACTCTTTTAATGATGTTTCACTGCCACTTTCATCTTTTTGTATTCTCATGAATACGGTGTATTAGGTGCTCGTTATCCTGGTCTGAGCCTCGTCTCATTACGTATTCATCAAGACCTTGTGCCACACACACACACACACACACACACACACACACTCACGCGTTCATCCTGAGGAGGAATCGGATTACACAGCAAGGTCAAGCTCTTCCTGAGAGAGAGGAATGAGGGGCAGGAGTTAAACCGGACTCTTAAGATTATTACTCATCGCAGTGTACGAGATCACAACGAAATCTAGAACACCGTGAGATTAACGTGTGTTTTTAAATGATCCGTGTCAGATTATACGATGAAGATTCGCTAACGATTGACTTGCGTTTTGTGAAGTTTACGTCCTCGATCGGTGTGAACCGGTCTACAAAACAGGCTCACATACTTACAAACGTTGTTTAGCTCGAGGTCTCGTTTAATGTTACTGTTTTGTTGTGACTCATTTGAGTCATCCTGCGCTGTCCTCCTATTGGTGGATTTTTAGACTCTAGTGCTCACACTGAGACTTTGATTAAAAAAATATATATCTTGCGCTATCCATCTTTGGTGAAAATGGCACTAAACCAGCTGCTGCTGGAACATCACGTTCTAAGAAAGAAATGACCCCAAACGAAAAATTCTTTTTCACGTATATACAATTTTTGCCCTTATTGCTCGTCCACCTTCTTGTTTGATTCGTTTCACCAACCCTAAGCGTTCTTGCTGCTCCAAACACACCTGATTCAGCTAATCAGGTAGTAAAGAGCCCTTCTTGTGTTGTTCTAGTGATTGGGCTACAGGACTTAAATGTGCATTACTGAATGTTCTCCAGGATTGAGAACCTGTCCAATGCACCACCAGTGCCTCCTTAAGATGAATAACTAGTTTAACCACATTCAGCAACCGTAACAGCAACCATACGCTCTGTACAATGGGATAAATTCCTTTTACGATACCATGGAGAGATTTTAGCCCAATTAATTTTGCAGTAATGTTTCGTTCATGGACATTGCGATCGAGTTCATGTCAGGACTTTGCCTCCGAAACGTTGTTTTTTGTTTTTTTTCCGGTCGTTCAGACAGGGATTGTATGGTTCTGTGAAAAACGTGATCTCACCATACTGTTACACTACCACCACCACACTTCACTCTTGGTGCGAGGCGAACGCACTAACCACTAAGCCACCGTGCGACCCAATAACCTGTATGCAGGTTATAAAATGCTCAGGGACAATATATACGCGGAGTGGTAAATACCCAGGACGATAGATACACGGGGCAATAGATACCCTGGATGCCGGACACCTGAAACACTAAGTAGGCAGGACAGTACATACAGTGGACGGTGAATACGCAGGACATTAAATACAGGGTGATGAATGCACAGGGTAATAAATTTGCAGGTTGGAAAGCACTTGGGCCAATAAATACACAGGAGACGAGGGAGGATTTAATCCCAAGAACACACAGCGGTATCTGACTAGAAACCGCCATCGTGTCTAAACTGTAGACTTGACGTGATCATGTTTCAGTAGAAAAGCAGGTCCCGTGATGCGCCGGAGAAACTGTCCAAGAACAGGACCGGTAGTAAAGCGAGTCCGGGCGCAAACGGAAGTGAACGTACGGTAGTTCTGCTAGGATGATCCGAGCTTCTTTCCACGTCGGAGTTCAACTACGAGGTTCAATGCGGAGTTTGTCATGTGGGTGACCTGTCGAAGGGCAGTTCTAGGAGCACCGCTGCGTCTGTATAAAGAGTACGAACCAGTCTGGTTGCTAAAATACCGACGGCGTTAATAAATAATGCCTTTTCTTCTGCCGTGTAAGCAAACAATGAGCTCGTTCATGCTCCGAGAGTTTACTGTAACCTTTCTCACAAGCCTCTGCAGAAAAGGGTTCACTGCTCGGGCTTCTGAATGCATGCCAGATTCAAATAAGGGTGAATAGTAAAGCGTGTAACCGCCCCTCCTCCTCGCTCCTCCCTCCGGCGTCTCTGTCTCTCGGACATGATTTACAGTAGGGCCTCTTGTCCTCTTGCGTTTCAGTCCGAGCTCCCATATCGTTTCACCGAGTAATTTATATCGTGTGATATTTCAGCCCTTGTGTCAGTTGTAGGATGAATTGAACGCGTCGGTTTTCAGCTACTGGACTCGTGTTTTTTTTTGTTTTTTATGTGCAGCTTCAGGAAGTGAACGCGAGGAACGTTGCACAAGGTCAAGTCGGTGCCGTGACCCGGGTGCACGAGGCGGATGTCGAGGTCGGATCACACAAAGCAACGCTGCTTTGACTGTTAAAGTACGGAACCCACACCATCCGTGAAATTTCCATAATCCGTCTGCGAGATTCCGACCCGGTTTAATCTATACCGCAGTCGCTGCCGAATGCTGGATTCTGATTGGTCAGAGAGAATAAAACACGCCTGTGAGGGAACAGCTTATTGTCCTGCGGTCGCTGTTGTGTAAACGATTATGGGTATATCTTTGGGCGGAAATAGTCCGGCGTGCTCTGATGGCAGTAGGTGTTTTTTATGTTGCGATTTGTACGTGTTTAAAACGAGTACTCTTTGCTGCTTCAGGCGGGAATATCATTACAGGACGGCATTACGAAGTTCATGGCTGCACTTACGATTGTATTAGTCCTGTAGCTGTCTTGCTTTCCCTGACTGCTTTCTCAGCCTTTTATAGAAGAAACGACCATCTTACTTACTCTTTATTAACCTACCTCTCAAGGGCTAGGGCTAGCTATAATACACTATTTTATATATATATATATATATATATATATATATATATATATATATATATATATATATATATATATAAATAAAAATAAAAAATAGAACACAGCTCGTCATCTTTTCTTGTATACATGTTCTTGCGAAGGATTTACAGATAAATTCTTTTGTATCCATTTATGAATGAGGATCTGGAGAAATGTCTTTCAGTTTAGCGCACACAGACACACACACACACACACACACACACACAGATAGATGATAATCTTCAGCGGAGCACACACCTCCTTCTGTACTCGAAACACGATTGTCCTACATGTGGCTTTAATGCAACACAATAGGAAATTTTGTCCTGAACACACCCTGTGTTTTACCTGAGACCAGCACACACCTGGCATGCTGGTCTCTCTCTCTCTCTCTCTCTCTCTCTCTCTCACAGACACTCTCGCTGTACACGTGGGTTTTCAAATTGGGAAATTTGCATAGTGTGGTTTTTTTAAACCTTATGATTTGTACTCCCCATTAGGAAACCACACACACACACACACACACACACCTACCTACACACGGAAGAACAATGTAAATAAGATTCCAGATAGTAAAACAGAATAGAAATCGGTGCGTTATAAGAAGCCGTGTTGTAGTGACAGTTGTAGTGATGTGAAAGTGTTCTCCACGGACACTCTCCGTACTCCTGGCAGCAGGATCGGGAAATTCCTGGACTCCAAACCCGTGCTGGATTCCAGCAGGAATGTTTCCTGCATGATGCTGTCTGTGGGGAAACCAGCCCAGTTTAGTAACCGCCTTCACTCTGATCTACAGCAATGACTCCACCTAGTGGTGCAAATATGCACACACACACTCAGCCTGCACTGCAGCACCGGCCAGTGGAAATGACCGAATGAAACAGTCACGACTCACGTGTGTTTAACAGGCACGAGAACTTATCTGAGTTACGTTTAGGAGAAGTCCGAGTTTAAATGGGTTTAAACCTGGTCTGAACCTTCTTCATTCAAATTTCTCCTAAACGTCCTGAAATCAGTTCACACCCAGTGAACCAAATATTCCAGAGGTATTCAATTCGAATTTATTTCATATGGTTCCTTCCTCGTGAAGGCTTGGATTAGTGACTATCAGGATTAAGCGGCTTTAATGATTGCTTCGTGGTTCCTGTTTTTTTTTTTTTTTTGATGCATCTGGAGAGCTCCACAGTCCTGGGTCTGATCCTGGAGTCAAGTGAGTGTGTGGAGTCCTTCGCACCAGTAGGGCGTGATGAATCGTCCCGACGATAAAGCGGTCCCTGAGCACGAGCTGCTTTTATCTTTGACAGCTTTATAAACAAAAGAGCATCTCATAAACTGATTAAATGCGTTTTAAAAAAAACAACTTTCATTTAAGCTGGGTTTAAGCCCGGTTGCGTCGTCGCAGGTGTAATTGCACGTCGTAAAGGAAAATCTTTGGTCGGGAGTTGAGCTCGGCGGTCTTCGAGACCTCACCGGCGACCGATTTTAGCGCCACTGCGACCCAAGATGGCCGACGACAAAGTTACGGATAGTGTGAGGAACTTGAAACCTCGGCGTCTGAAATCCAGCGATAGGAGATCGCCGTACTGTAGGATTTTACACCAAAACGAATGGGTCCACGGTAGTGCGATGATGAAACATATAAACATAATCCGAATTAAGAACCAGGGACGTGGTGTGGAAAGAATTCGATGATTTACAGCTTTCAGGTTGTGTAGCTAGCTAATTAGCGCACAAACACTCATGTTCATCGAGCTTACTCGCCATTCTGACTGTGTGAAACTATTCCATGCTCTCCAGCGGAACAGATACACACCTGTGCTGTTGCTGCACATCTTCCTCGTATGATCTGACCGGGAGAACCCACACTATCACACAGACTGTTGCAGAATTTCGCCCAGAGTTTATTAGGATCAGCGTGACGGGTAATAATCTTAAAAGACCGATGTAATCACGCAGCGTGAAACCGGCTTTAGTGGATTTAAAATAAACGTGGACCTCAAGTTCCTCACCAAATAAATCTCTAATCGCTCTACATCACACACACACACACACACACACACACACACACACACATACACACGGGGTCTGATTTTGACTAAACTTCAATCATCAGCACACTTGTAGAGAGGGGTTGTGTTTTTATTTGTTTGTTTTGTTTGTTTTTAATTCATTCATTATGAATTCATTAATTGTATTTTATTATTCTAAAATTTCCTCAAGTATTTATCTATCTATCTTCGGGATTTTATCAGCACATGTGTGGAGATGGTTGTTTGTTTATTTGTTTTTGTTTGTTTATATATTCAGCCGTTTTTATTATATTTATTTATTTATTTAATTGATTGGGGGGGTCAATTCATCCCATATTATTAGATACGTATATTTATTTGCTTGTTTGTTGAATTAATTCTCTGTTTTATGAATTATCTCTCTGCCTCTCTTTTCATCTTCTTGACTGGGTCAGCACATTTGAGATGGTTCTGTTTGTTTGTGTATTCTTCCATTTTAATTAATTAATTACTTTATTCTTCTTATTATTTTTTTTATGGGGGCAGAGCTGTAAAAATATTTTAACGTTTTACAATTTTCGATTCAAAACTTTAGCATCTTATCAACTGCCGTCTGTGTCTAAGCTTTATGAAAATAAATACATAATTAAATATATAAATAATTGACCTGCTTTTTGACCGAACTGTAAATTGTAATTTTCCCTAACCACATTACATTTCTGACCAATGACTATTACAATGTTTAGATCATGGAGTAGATATGAAAATTGTATTTCCTCACACAGATGAATTTATTAATTGATTAATTGATAATTGTTTAATAATAAGTATTCCATTCGAAATGTTTTCATTAATTCTAAAAAGAAATATAAGCTACAGTAAATGTGTACAATTTTAAGCTTGAGCGCAAAATTTTAATCTCCTATCAGCTGCTATTAAAGTAATGTTGGATAAAGAGATGTGAGAAAAGTGTACTGTGGTACAGGTAATGATGATCTGGACACTACAGCGTACTCGAGTGCTGATAATATTTGGTGGTGTTCTTTATTGTGGTGGAAGACTTTGAGTGGACCAATAGGGGGCAGCAGAGTGCTGCAGGACAAATGTATTTTATTGTAGTTAGGTGTTTTTTCTTTTCTTCTTTTTTTTTCCTCTTTTTTTTTTTCTTCTTTCTATTTTTCTCCACATGGCTGTTAGATACTGAAAGGCTGATGGTCGACTACATGTGGCCCCTTCATTTTGTTTTTTTTTCATTGGTTCATTCAGGTCACCGGTTATAGGTCTTCGGGGCGATATAAAGCGATCAGGTGCTCTCGATGCCGCAGCTCAGGCCCTGGCACTCTCTCCGTGGCCCTGGATGGAAAGAAATTGGAATTTAATTTGGGAATGTTTTTTGGGCCAACGACTCCTTCTCTGTCCTGCTCCTAAATCCAAGATCTCTTGCATCATCTTTCCGCACATGTCTGAGGACTGCTCGCTCGCTACAACTTCGAAAGCTCAGATATTTACCGTACATGCATAGTGGTTATTTTATTTTTATTTATTATTATTAATGATGTGCTTGGGGCGAGAATTAAAAAACGTTTAAAAATGTTTTCAAATACATTTTCGATAATCACAAGTTTTGATCGATTAACATTTTTTTTTCTGGAGTATGACTACCGCCGCCTTCTTTGTAAAGTATAATACTCTGAAAATAATGAAAAATGCTTTTTCTTAAAAGTAAATGGAAAGATCTAACTAACGCTACTCGGGTTCGAATGTTGCGTCTGAAAGTTGCTTGGAGCGTATTTAAAAAACAAAACAAAAAAAAAAACAAAACAAAAGGGTAGCCGATGAAGGCAAAGTGTTCCGTATGGAGTAAGATGCTCTGTGTCATGCAGTTATAGGAAATTAATAAACACCCGGAGTTACTGTTACCACCCTGAAGTGGTTTATTTTCTTATAACGGCACCTCCTGAAGTCTTTTATTCCTCTTATACCATAACAATTTACCACTGATTACGAGGGGTCACTAAGGGGATGCAAACTTTCGCACTCGACTGTATTTCTATATGGAGATGTTTGGTAAAAGAACGAATCGTTTTCTCTGCAGTTTGCTGATGTTTCTGTGATGTCTGTGTGTCTCAGGTTAGTCCATGGCATAATCCCGGGTCTTCAGCTTCCTCCTGGGGGAAGTGGCTGTCCAGTCCCTTGTCTGATTAGTGCGACGCCCCACAGGAAGTGGCCGCTACGCCGTGCTAACCGTAACCATGCCGGCCCTTGCTACAGGACCGGGCCCTGACACAGGTACTGTAACCAAAATTTCACTCCTATTTCGACTACGGTTACGCCAGATCATCAAGAAAGGCTTCAATAAAAACAGACAACAAACGTGTTGGTTAAGTTAATCCTGCAGCGCGTCTTCCTGAATATGAAAATGCGCATGTCCTGTGAGGTTACTTTTGAAAGAAATCGATTTGTTATATTCCTAGCTTGGGGTGGAGCTAATTTCAGGGCCGTAAAAATGGCAGTGGACGCTTTAAATAATAAAAAAAAATGAATAAAAAAGTAGCAGATCAAATTGAAAGGAAACCTTGTGAATCACTGTTGTTCTAAAGTCCCTTCGAAATGATACGATCGTTGCAGGGTTAAAAACACTTTTAAAACTTACATATTGCACCGTTTAATTGTTGAAAGTGTGACGAAGGAAGTACACCAGGAAGAACCGTTCGCTCGGCCTGGAATTCCTACTCGGGGACTTCACCATGTGACGTCAAATCAACGTGGCTGCTTACGTTATCAGAAATAAAACAAATTAGGACTTCACTTTCAAATGAGTTTTAATGTATATGCTTACAATTCGCTTTAGAGCACTTAACATGTAGACACTTTAAGTTCGTTAGATTGTTGTTAACAAAAGACGAACGCAGAAGCGGCGAAGTTCCTCCACCTTCTGTAGTTTGAACGCTGTAAAATAATCCAATAATGAATCGAATGCAGCGGTAGACGGAAATATATGCACTCGCGTTTATCTCCTAGTAATATACAGAAAGAGCTTGCATGTGTGTGTATGTATGAGTGCGTGTGTGTTTTTGAGATCAGACCTCATAGCCACTGCGATGACGTACCGGTTGTGGGAATTCATATAGACAGAGTGAAAATACAGACCATCATTTGCTATTACGGTCATTTCAGCCAATTATTGGCCTGCGTCCTCTTTCCAAATAAAACATGTATGATCAGTTCGGCCGTGTCTCTGTCACTCGGACCGAATCCGCTTTTTTCATTATGTAAAAACCAGACCTTTTTGCAGAATAAAAAAAGCACACTGCCTGAAAATGTCATTCTGCGACTGCCTCCATCGTGTGCATTATTATTATTATTATTATTATTATTATTATTATTTGGAAATGTCTAGAACCTTTTGTATATGGAGTGGACACTTAAGGAAGTCTCCAGGCTCGAGCACTTCTTTTAAATACATGCGACTGTATGCACATTTTTAGCACATTCGCCTCACACCTCCAGGTTCGGGGGTTCGATTCCCACCGTGGGAATTTTGGACATGTGATTGAAAAGTTATGACCATAGAAGTACTTCCAAATTAGGCCCAAATTTGACCCGATGGTGGCGCTAGAATTTTGCCGGTACTTGGCCCAAATTTTGTCCACATGTTCCTTAGACACTCCCTAATCAACTTTTTTGCCAGACAGTTCGATCAGCTGCCATGGGCACCCTAGCCAGAAGAAGAAGAATAGGGTTTAATGCACAGTTCAGCTGAACATGTAAGTAGCATAAAGAGTTACACATACAAATAAAGTGAATTAAAGAGATACTCTTGCCTTGCATAAGTATAGACCCCCCCGCCCGCCGTGTGATTTAAAGTGTGACCTGATCTCAATATAAATTCACCTCTACCTGCAGGAACCCTGAGTTTGTTAGAGAACATACCTAGGAGTGATCAAAACAAGTCCAGGACAAAAACACATGCCATGTTTTAGTTGCAGAAACGATCAAGACTCTACCGAGAGGAGGACATCCAACAGAAGGCAGTGAGCGAGTAAATCGGGATTAATCAGAGCCGCAGCCAAAAGGCCAAAGGGTAAAACTTGGCATGGTGCTACCACCACCACGCTTTAGTTTTCAGATTGATGAGCAGTGCTGGGTTTGTGGCAAATGTCGCACTTTGTGCCAAGACCAAAACGTACAGTTTCATCTGGTCTCATCAACCAGAAAAGCTTTTACAAATGTTTGCTCCATCATGCCTTTTGGAAAACTGCGAACTGGATTTCTTATGACTCATAAATCCCAGCGTTGTCCAGTGTCCAGTCTGTGGATGTCCTGTGAACAGTTTCTCCCATCTGAGCTGTGGATCACTCCAGCTCCTTCAGAGTTACCCTTGGCCTTGACGCTAAAAAAAATTCCTTACATTCTTGAACTTTAGCTCCGCAAGTCTTTATGGGACTCGCCATTTGTGTGTGTGTGTGTGTGTGCGTGTGTTTTGAAGCACTCCGCTGGACGTTGGACGTAGTAATCATCTCCAGGATCCACAGTATGTTCCCATCTTTCTTCCTCTGGGCTCCATCCCACTCCCTCTCTTCCTCAGCTCCTTTTGAAAGTACAGTTTAATAAGTGATTGTGATCTATTAGAAAATAATACCTAGTAGGGATATTAAAGCCTGACGGATGAGTGTAGGTTGCCGGGAGACCTGTGGTGCGGTTGACTCGCGTTCTCCGCACTCCTCTCTCGTTTTCTCCACACACTCTTTTAATGAACAGTCTGGAAGCTCCGCAAACCACCAACCAGCCTGATAGATTGGGGTCTGTAGCATACCATGCATACTCTGTGTGTTGTAGAGAGGTCATATAAGTGCTTGAACCTTTAAAGTACTCATAAACAGGTCAGTTTAGTCCTCAAGAATTTGCTGAAATGTTGTAGGAATATCTATTTTTTTTATTTAAATGTATGAATATTCATGAATATGTCAATTTGGAGAAGCCCGCACACGTCATTCAGCCATCCCAACTAGCCTCATAGCTATCTTAGCTAGCTAGCTTACTGGCTGCTAGTCAACCAGCCCATGTTGTGAGTAGGATTTCACCATCTGAATCAATTTCTATCCGAGTCGTTTCCTCCATGATTTACTGGACAGCAGCTATACCTGTTACCATAGCAACAGCAATTTTACTCATCATTAATATTAGCCAGGACAACTAGCTACCTAGCATAGCTTGCCGGTTATGCAACTTGTTATCTAGGATGTGAACTTAATTTAGACGAGATCTCACAAACTGGGCTTGTATGTAGCGCCGCCCCGAATCAGTTCAGTGCTGAGTGTTAGCTAGCTAATTAGCTTAGTCATCTAAGTTGCATTTTGAGTGGGATTTCAGTATTCAAGTCTCGATTTGCATTCGTTGTTCTCCACGATTTATTTATCTGCGGCCAAACGTGTTGCCATACCAACCACAGTTTTTCTATTCAATTCATTAATGTTAGCTAGGTCAACTAGCGATTTAGCATAGCATGCAGTTTCTGCAGTTTGGTCGCCAATTGTGTCAACCTCTTCTCTAGGAGATCTGAGAGCTTATTCAGATGTTACATCACAATCTGTGCTTGTATGTAGCTCCGCCCCCAAATCACTTTTATACTTCAGTGTTATAAACGTGAATGTAGCATTGTGCTGACAGATAGCGAAGTCGACACACGTATAATCTGTGTAACTGAATGGCGTTCAGATATCACGCTGTAACAAAAAGCTACTCAAAATGACTTTTCTAAACCTTTAACCTCATAACAAATCGAAGGGTTATGAATATGCATGATATGCAAATGAGAAAAGATCTCTACATTGTCATGCACGACTCTACCCTCATTCCCACCCTCTTGACCAGGATAAAATGGTTACTGAAGATTAATGTACGAGTTATGGATTGTAGAGTGATCTTTGGAAAAGGGGCTGAGCCATGTTATGCCTTGGGGGCGGGGCTGATGTAAAGAGAGTGATTTGAAGAAACTAGCCATGTGTTGAAGGGCAATATTGAGAATTTCAGTTTTTTCTAAGCGGTCTATTTTCATAGGGTTCATAGTTTATAATCATAATATTTCAGACTTTACCAACAGTACACAGAGTGGGTTAAAGCTACTGTCTACTGGAAATTGGGATTTAATTTTCAAAACCTAGCATAACGTTGATCAAGGAGAGCTGCCATCACGTTATTTTCTTTTCCTTCTCCTTCCCTCTCTTATTTAAGCACTTCATCTTGTCTTCTTTCTCTCCTCTGCGTCCAGCAGCTCATCTTCATCTCTCGTCATCTTGTCTGAGATGCTGGTGTTTAAGTTGGAGTTTTGCTTTCTGATGGTTTTTAATAGCACGCGGTTGTTGTATTTTGTTTTATTTAAATTTTTTGGCTCATACCATCAGGAAAGGAAAAGTGTGTGTGACCGAGCAGTGCTCGGACGACGCTGATGTATTTCCTGTCAGCCCTAGAGCAGTTTTGTTTCCTGCCTGTGGTTTGGAGCTGATGCGGTCTGGAATCGAAGTTGCACTGATGTTCCTGACATTCCTGTGATTTTGTTTTCTAACGCAGTGCGAAAAACATTCTAGTGAGGCTACGTCCACGTTAATCCGGATAGAGCTGAAAACTGCGTTTTCGTTTGAAAACGCTCTCCGTCTACACCGGCGTTTTCAAACGTTTTTCAGAACGTCCGAAAACGCTCGCCTCCTCATACTGCGCATGTGTAAAATGTCAGCGAAAAGCACAGTTTTTTTTTTTTTTTTTTTTTTTTTAAGTCGACAGACAAAGAGGTCCACAAAGACATCCACCATCTTGATTGTTTTGAGTTGAAATATGTCACACTGCGTCTCTCATTGTTTTTGAATATCTCCGTTTTCTCAGTCCACACTACAAAGCGAAAACGGCGTCTTGAAGTTTATCCACTTGCGAGAGCGTTTTCGAAAAGCTCCGTTTTCGCCCCACGAAAACGCCGTCTCTGTGTGGACGGAAGGTCAAAACATAAAGAAAGAGATGCGTTTTCAGAGTGATCCGGATTAATATGGATGTAGCATAAGTAGATTAATCTGAGAGCGAGTTGGGGGGAAGGGGGCGGAGTCAGGGTGGCAGGACAATGTGTGGCTCCTCAATTTGCTTATCCATGCGTAGTCATAATGCCTTGTATTTCACAAGTGATTAAGGATGTTGTCTTGGTAATGATGTCTTGGATTCACACTTCAGTTTCAGTCTGGAGTCCGAGCCGAGTCATGAGTCCAGTGTGGCTTTCTCACTATGACTCCATTTGCATGAGTGAAATTGATTCATTTGGTTTGTTTGCGATTTGATGTAGCTTGGTTTCACACTACATGTAATTAAGCATAATGTAGTAAGGAGCAGGCTGAATGTTTACTCATTAGTATTAAATAATAAGAGGGAAAAAAACACTTTAGAAAGTGCCGTTAAAGGGAAAATAATCAACTTTGGAGTGGTAACAATAACTCTTTTTATTTCATCACACCACCCCAAAGTTGATGTATAAAACACAGATGAACATGAAGGTTCTGAGGGCAGCTCGGAGTATGATCAGCTGCCCTGTGACTGGAGTGTCTCAGTCTCCATCTCTGTCCACCTCTGGGATTTTATTAACCATATTAAAGTTTACAGTGTTATTCTGAGCCTGCTGTCCTGTCCAATCGCTATAACCGCTCCCACGACATCGCTACAGAAGATAAAAGCACTATGGGGAAAATAATTTTTCATCTTTATTTATATAATTTTTTTTACTGACTTATTTTTGTAATTATTGCTTTTTATATATAAATATATATTAATATAATATTTTGATTTTATTGTTCTTAACGGGGAGAAAGAGGGAGATGCAGAGACAGATGGAGAGGGTGAGCAGGAGTGTGAGGGAGGGGAAGAGCGATGGAGGGGTGGGGAGAGGGGGCAGCATTGGGAGAGAGATGGAGCTGGGGAGATGGTTGGAAGGAGGGGGAGGAATGGAGGGGAAGCGGGAGAGCGCAGGTGTGGGAGAGAGATGGAGTTGGAGGGAGAGAGCTGGAGAGGCTGGGAGAGATATGGAGGGGTGGGGGAGAGATGGAGGGAGGGAGAGACCAGGAGTGGGAGAGAGGTGGAGGGGAAGATGGAGAGAGCAGGGTAGGGAGAGCTATGGAGTTGGTGGGGTGGGGAGAGAGCTGGGGAGAGATAGAGGGAGAGACCAGGAGTGTGAGAGATGGAGGGGGAGAACCAGGAGAGGGAGAGAGATGGAGGGGGAGTGGGAGAGACCAGGAGTGGGGGAGAGTGAGAGGGAGAGACCAGGAGTGTGAGAGATGGGGAGGGAGAGAAGTAGGAGGAGATGGAGAGAGAGAGAGCAGGTGTGCAGAGAGATGGAGATGTAGGGAGAGACCAGGAGTGGGAGAGAGATAGTGGGGGAGAGAGGTACCAGGAGTGCGAAAGAGATGGAGGGCGGGAGAGACCAGGAGTGGGAGAGAGATGGAGGGAAGCAGAGACCAGGAGTGGGAGAGAGATGGAGGGAAGCAGAGACCAGGAGTGGGAGAGAGATGGATGGAGGGAGGGAGAGAAGGGCGGAGAGAGATGGAGATGTAGGGAGAGACCAGGAGTGCGAGAGAGGTGAAGATGGAGGGAGAGACCAGGAGTGCGAGAGAGGTGTAGATGGAGGGAGAGACCAGGAGTGCGAGAGAGGTGGAGATGTAGGGAGAGACCAGGAGTGGGAGAGAGATGGAGAGGGAAAGACCAGGAGTTGGGGGAGAGACCAGGAGTGGGAGAGAGATAGGGAGGGAGAGAGGGGAGAGAGATGGAGATGTAGGGAGAGACCAGGAGTGCGAGAGAGTGAAGATGGAGGGAGAGACCAGGGTACGAGAGAGGTGTAGATGGAGGGAGAGACCAGGAGTGCGGAGAGGTGTAGATGTAGGGAGAGACCAGGAGTGGGAGAGAGATGGAGAGGGAAAGACCAGGAGTTGGGGGAGAGACCAGGAGTGGGAGAGAGATAGAGAGGGAGAGACCAGGAGTGGGGGAGAGAGGTACCAGGAGTGCGAAAGAGATGGAGGGCGGGAGAGACCAGGAGTGGGAGAGAGATGGAGGGAGGGAGAGACCAGGAGTGCGAGAGAGGTGAAGATGGATCGAGAGAGCAGGAGTGCGAGAGAGGTGAAGATGGAGGGAGAGACCAGGAGTGCGAGAGAGGTGAAGATGGAGGGAGAGACCAGGAGTGCGAGAGAGATGGATATGGAGGGAGGGAGAGACCAGGAGTGCGAGAGAGGTGAAGATGGAGGGAGAGACCAGGAGTGCGAGAGAGGTGGAGATGTAGGGAGAGACCAGGAGTGGGAGAGAGATGGAGAGGGAAAGACCAGGAGTTGGGGGAGAGACCAGGAGTGGGGGAGAGAGGTACCATGAGTGCGAAAGAGATGGAGGGCGGGAGAGACCAGGAGTGGGAGAGAGGTGAAGATGGATCGAGAGACCAGGAGTGCGAGAGAGGTGAAGATGGATCGAGAGACCAGGAGTGCGAGAGAGGTGAAGATGGAGGGAGAGACCAGGAGTGCGAGAGAGGTGAAGATGGAGGGAGAGACCAGGAGTGCGAGAGAGATGGATATGGAGGGAGGGAGGGAGAGACCAGGAGTGCGAGAGAGGTGAAGATGGAGGGAGAGACCAGGAGTGCGAGAGAGGTGAAGATGGAGGGAGAGACCAGGAGTGCGAGAGAGGTGAAGATGGAGGGAGAGACCAGGAGTGCGAGAGAGATGGATATGGAGGGAGGGAGAGACCAGGAGTGGGAGAAAGATGGAGGGTGAGAGGGAGAGCCATAGAGAGGTATATGACTGGAGCGATCCATGAGAGGGATACAACGGGATCGGCCTGAGAGAGGGATACGATGGGAGCGGGCGGGTAAAGGGAGCGGTTGGAGAGAGGGATGCGATGGGAGCGGCCAGGGGGGTGAACGGCCAAAGAGAGGGATATGATGGTAATGGCCAGAGAGAGGGATACGACAGGAACGGTTGGAAAGAGGGAATAATTGGAGAGAGGGGATACGATGGGAGCGGTCTGAGAGAGGGAACAGCTTAAGAGAGGGGTACGATGCTAGAGTGAACAGCCAAAGAGATGGATTTGATGGGAGCGGCCGGAGAGAGGGAAATGACAGGAGAGAGGAATACGATGGGAGCGGGAGGGTAAAGGGAGCGGTTGGAGAGAGGGATACGATGGGAGCGGGTGGGTAAAGGGAGCGGTTGGAGAGAGGGATACGATGGGAGCGGGAGGGTAAAGGGAGCGGTTGGAGAGAGGGATACGATGGGAGCGGGTGGGTAAAGGGAACGGTTGGAGAGAGGGATACGATGGGAGCGGGTGGGTAAAGGGAGCGGTTGGAGAGAGGGATATGATGGGACCACTCGAAGAGAGGGATTCATTATCTTAGCTGACAGTAACATAAATTTTTCCATTGCGATTTAAAGAATTCTGAGCATCTGGGATTTGGGGACAGAATGAGGGAATGTTTCGAGAAAGAGGAGGAATGTCCAGTGGCATGTATTTCAGGAGGAATTTATTGATTTCCAGCAGTTTGTCTCTCTCTCTCTCTCTCTCTCTCTCTCTCTCTCTCTCTCTCAGGAATACACAAGTGTAATATAAGGAGTTGTTGCCACTGGAAAATCTCTCTGTTTCCAGCTACAGCGGAATGAAAATTTCCACTTTTATTTGACCGAGTTGCGGAGTGGAGGAAAGGCAGAGAGCGAGAGAGAAGGAATTTAATTTATTTGCGTTATATTTTTATGTCTCTCGTTCAGAGGGATAATGATAACTGCCTCTGTCCAAAATACACACGGCTCTAAACAGGTTGCGTGTGCGTCTGTAGTCCATTAAGACATTTCCACATCTGAGAAATCCATCTGCGTAAGAGCTGAAATGACGAGCTCCTGATCTAAAAGCTAAATAAAAGGGGTTTTAGTTCACTTTCTAAACCATTCCAGAAAACGATTATGTAATGTTTAGCCCCGCCCCTTGTTTGATTGACATGGTCCCACAGAATTTCCAGTCAGATGAAAACAGTGATCTGTCTTTACCTCTTAGAAACCCTCAGCACAGGGTTTCTAAGAGGAGTAAATGAACTCTTGGGGAACGAAAATGACAGGTTTGACAGGTTCTAGGTACTAAGAACATCTGGACTGCACTCTTACCTAATTTTAATGCAGACCTTCTTGGAAAATGGTGGCTTTAATGGTTATGTAAATGAGTGATGTGGTGCTGCAAGGGGCTCCAGGGTTCCCGGTTTGATCCTGAACTCAGGTTACTGTTTGTGTGGAGTTTCACATGTTCTCCTCATGTGGGTTTCCTCTGGGTTCACCGATTTTCCTCCTACTGTCCATAGACATGTAGGTAGGTGGATAGGTGATGCTGCATTGCCACTAGTGGTTATTTTTAAAGATTAGCGGTCGACTGATTTAATTGATTTTTGCGATTAATCGGCACCAATAACCGATCCACACCGATAGTTTTCGCGTCTGTTGCAGGACGCGGCCAAGAAGCGGCCGCTGTCGTAATACGGTACGAGAGTGGCCTCTAGAGGCAAAATGAAAAACTTTCACTGTCTAATTTTGTTGTGTTATTTGAAGTGTTTTAAAAATGTATTTATTTTTTATTCATTTTGGATGTCTCTATTTTTATTTGTTATTAGGAGAGTTAATTTTTGGTTCCGATTGGGTGCATGTCTTTTATTTACTTTAATATTCATTAATAGTTAATATATATTAATATTTATATATTTATTTCATTTTAAAAAGTATAGCACATTTTCATGGTACAGTCACTCCCAAAAGCTCCCAAAACATGTACCCTTGATGGTACAACCCCAGCTACAGTACATGGAAAAGTACCTTCGTGTCTGAGAGTGTGTGGTGAAGTGTGGGGTTTAGATTTAGCATGGGAGGAATGAACCCTCTGTTCGATGTGGTATTTTGTACATGCTTAAAAACGAACATGACATGAACTGAAGTTTTGCTGAGTACCTAGAACTTGTCATCCGTTTAACTTTCAGATAAACCGCCCTGGCACCTGGTGCGCTCTTAGTAAAATGGATTCTTTAAGAGTTAATTCGATCGATAAGGGTTCTTAATGGGTTATACGTGGAATCCAGTCTCATTTCAGTTTATTTATAAACGCTTAGTGAGAAAGTTGTGTGTATGTTTTGTTCCGAAAAATTGACCGGTAATCGTCCAGTCTTGTGCAGCCTCTTGTATAAGCCTCGTTGAAGTGTGTGTGTGTGTGTGTGTGTGTGTGTGTGTGTGTGTTATTAGAAGGTTTAGTCCAAAGCCTGTGGATGTGGGATATTCTGGGCTATAGCTCTGATGTGGTTCATGAGCTGGAGTTGAGAACAGAGAATTGTGGGGTTGGTGTGCAGGGATAAAACCCCACGACTGACTTAAACCACCAAAAGAGAGAGTGTGTGTGTGTGTGTGTGTGTGTGTGTGTGTAAGCTGATGTGCATGTGTGTTGCATCCACGCATAGCTGAGGTCTTTTTGTTGTGTACGGCGTGGTTTAATCAGACATGGTTGTGTAACAACGGATATATACACAAATCATGTTTAAGACCTGAAAAGATGAACCACTGACACTGGAGACTCCTTCCATAATTGATCAATAAACGTCTTCTCACAGGTCAACGATTATACACTTCTTTTTAGTCCGTGTATGTGGTGCATCCTTTGTACACATCCCTGTGAATGAGCTGTTACTATAGAAACGATAACGCGCGACTTGCACGATGAAGAACTAAAGCGTAAAGAATTCACTCGATCGTATTCCAGTGTGTGACTATTATTATATTATTAAGAATGAAAAGTTCGTCGCTCTTTGAAAGGGTGTACTCGCATGATTACGCTGTTCTATGATCATTATATCAGTGGCATAAAATGACAATAATATCGTTTATCGCGAGTGTTTCTGGCACCGTATATCGTCCAACACAAGTAGTTATCGTGACGTGCACCGTGTATTGTAATGTTTCTTGCTACACAGTTGTTGTACTTGTCTTGGATGAGAAACGTTGGATGATGCTGTTTTGGAGCTCGTGCACTTCAGCAGTGTGTGTAATTACAGCCTGTTGGTATGACGGTGATCTGCTGACCCGTGTTTGTGTGATGGTGAACTCTGGGATTCTCTGGTCATCTGGTTTGTTCCACAGTAGCAGTGTGATTGAAGTCCACACAGCTCTGTTATTTTCTCCCGGATGTTGGGAAGCGGAGGCGTGCGAGAGCAAAGCGCTCTGTGTAACAGCGCATATTTGACCATGGTGCAGTGTGAACTCTGCAAGCAGATCAACACACACACACACGGTTTATTATAGGATCTGTGAATACTGCAGTCTGCTCCGACGTTGCATGTGTACACACACGTTTTTATTTTTAGATTTTAGAATCCGCGCTATAGAGATAAAAACTATTTGTTTTATGAACTTTTATATTTACACCTCAGCTTTTGAAGCGGTGGGCGAGCTTGAAATGGGTTACCATGACAACACTACTGTACACATACCGACCCATGGTATTGTATTGGAAATTGGAACAAGTGGGATCAATGTGTATGAGCGAGAACATCAGACAGTGGTGTAATGAAACCTCAGGGAAACTATTTTTCCACAGCTCTAGTGCTGAGTTCCTGGAAAAACAGGAAGTACCCAGACAAAAGGAGGAAGTGAGGTGTAGTTCGGAACAGTCAATGGTCTTCTCTTGGAGATGAACTCTGACGCCGTACTTGTGTAGCTTTGAAGTGGAATCCAGATGTTATAAGATTGGTGTTTACATTAAAGTTTTTTGTTTTTTTTTCAAGCATGAATTTTTCCATCAAAACAGACTTTCTGAATAAACCTCAATTGTGGGCGGGGCTATATATGTGCACAGGTTTGTTTTTCTAACATTACGAATACCTACAAAACGATTCAGTGTACCATCTCTTGTATGTCATGTACATAAAAGAAATTTCTACGTATATTCAAAGATAAATAAGGTAAGGTCTATAATACAATACTGACAACAGAGTGTACCTACTGTTGGTTGCCGTTTGTCTCTTGTGGGTGTCGACTGTCCGTCCACTGCTTTCAGTTCTGATTAAAAAAAAAAAAGTGTAGTAGTCAAAATAAATAGCCTGCAACTCATGATTTACAGCAGCATACAATTTACTTTCATTTAAAATGTATTTAAAATATATTATAGTGTTTTAATAAAGGGCAATCCGTGAGAATTGATAGTTTCATTGACACATTATGTGCCAGGCTTTGTATTACGTAGCTTTGTTAGCAGATGATCAGCTCAAGCTAATACGCTCACCAAAGAACCAGCGGTCTCTGCTACTTCCTTCCAAGCTTTATTTTTCTTTGCCCTCTTTTGCTTTGTTGGTGTTATGTACAAAATGGCCATCGGTCTCTTTATAGCGTATATGTAGAAAATGGCCGCATGTCTCTTTGTTGCACATGCGTAGAAAATGGCTGGCTTTCTTTTTAAATCTGTTTTTAATTACCTCAGAGATCCTTATGTTGCCACTTAACTTGTATTTAAGGTTTAGTGATGTGTACAGTTTCAATCAAAATTGTTGAACCCCCAGTGCAAATCAGTTTACTGTAAAAATTTTACAGACTTTCAGATGTTTGCGTTGAACAAATCAAACAAAAGCAACTGAACTAGTTATAACACATAACACAATGAATGCTTCAAGTGGTTTCCCCAAATTCAACTGAAAATGCAACTTATAATGACTTCTCCAGTTTTAAAATTATTCACCCCCTTCATGGCAAACATCTTTAGTACTTAGTAGAGCATGCTTTTGCTGTTATGACCTGCTGTAAATGAGATGCAGAACCAGACATCAGCTTCTGGAAACGTTCCTGAGGAATCTTGGCCAGTTCCTCATGAGCAGTGGCTTCCAGTTCAGTAATATTCTTTGGGTTTTTGGTTTGCGTGCTGCAACCACCTTCTTCACATCCCACCAGAGAAGTCAGGTGACTGTGATGGCCCTGATGAATCTTCCAGGATTTCTTCTGCAACCAAGCCTTGGTGGAATTTGAGGTATGCTTGAGATCATCGTCCTGTTCGAAGGTCCAATGACGAACAAGCTTCAGCTTCCTCAAAAACGCCATGAAGTTTTCTCCTAGGATTTCCTGATACTTCAATGAATCCATCTCGCCTTCCACACGCTGCACGTTTCCAGTGCCAGAGGATGCAAAGCAGCCCCAGAGCAACACCGAGCCACCACCATGCTTGACTGTGGACAGTGTTCTTTCTTCATTCTTCTTCCTCCAGACCTACCACTGATCCATCATGCCGAAAAGGTCCAGTTTAGTTTCATCTCTCCACAGAACAGAATCCCAAAACTTCTGTGAATTATTTATATGATTTTGAGCGACTTGAGTGGTGAACGTCTTGGAGTTCTGGCATGGAGACCTTCTGCGTTTAGTACGCACCTTACTGTGCTCACTGAAACCTCAGTGCCTGTTGCCGTCAAGTCTTGCTGCAGGTCTTTTGCGGTCATTCGAGGGGTTTTCACAACCTGCCCTCTCAGAAATCTGCTTGTAGCTGTTGATCGCTTCCTTTTTCTGCCGCGTCCAGATATTTCATTAAGTTTCTGCCCCTAGCCAGTTCAGGTATTTCATGTGTTCCAGCTCAAGCACACCTGGTGTAACTAATGAAGCATCAGTTGATTAGTTGCCTCAGGTGTACTTGAGACAACACCTGCATATTTGTGCTGTTGTGAGGGATTCTGTTCAGAGTGGTGAATAATTTTGAGACTGGAGAAGTCGTTATAATTTGCATTTTCAGTTGAATTTGGTGAAACCATTTGAAGTATTCGTTGTGTCGAACTATTTCAGTTGCTTTTGTTTGATTTGTTCATCGCAAACAGCTGAAAGTCTGTACATTTGGACAATAAACCTGATTTGCACTGGGGCTTCAATAATTCTCATCGCAACTGCATATATTTGACTCGTGATGTTATGGGGAGTTTTGAGTCATTTTGTTTGAATGATTTTGTTATTCATTGTTTTTTTGAATTACTTGAAATTCTGGTGGTTTTTTTTTTTTCCTTGTTTTTTACTTTTAATTTTAAGTAACCTTCCATGAGTTAACTTTTCTAACAATCATGATGAAGGGTCTTTTCCTTTCAAAAGGATGAAATGTGTGTGTGTGTGTGCACATTTACAGTGTGTTTCCTGTACTTCCTGTGCAGGTCTGTATGAGCTGTTGTCAGCGTTGCCGTCTCAGCTCCAGATGTATGTAAAGAGTGCGGAGGATCGATCTTTTCTCCATGCCATGTTCAGCGCCCGGAGCCTGCACTCCCTCGTCAAGGTGAGTGTGTACCTGTGTTTACCTGTCCTTTGTGTGTTTGCGAATGTTAAATATGGATGGAGCGTAGTGTCCTGAGGTCAGGGCTGTGTAATATGATGGTATATTGATGATTTGATAAATTCATTTACAGTATGTTTCTCTGAGACTAAATTAAAATTTAAAGGCAACCCCCCCCCCAACATTTGAATATTTAATATCCCATTTTTTACTTACATTTTTGTCATAAGTGCTTGTTTTGTTTGATATACAAATTGATGATGTTGTTATTATTGTTGTTGTTATTGGTATTATTGTAAATTTTTTTGCCGTATTGCCCCAACCAAGCTGACGTGAAAATAACCTACCATTTTAAAAGTTAGGATCAGAGGGGTGTTGTAGGCTCGTAGTGCCTTGTTCCTCCTATATCAGAGCAATTTGTAAACGTTTTTTTTTTTTTGATGTCCTATCATACTTTTTACAGATACGTTTACTCGTTTACTGTTGTATAAAGTTAGTTCCTGTTCTCACTGAAGATGTCGGAAAACTCCGACTGTTACAAAGTGCTGACATTGGAGACTCCTTCCATCCGTCACCTCATCAACAATAAATTTTTATTCATTTATTTTTATTTATTTTTTCACTATAGGTTTATGTGGAAAGACCCATGTACAAGTCCGTGTGAATGAGGGATGAGTTACTATAGAAACGTTAACGTAGGCTATTCGAACGAGCGTGTTAATATAAACCTGAGAATTTGGAGCTGCACAGCTAATATGATTTATTTATTATGAAAAATTTATCAGCGCCTCCTGACCAATCACAATCCAGAATTCAACAGTGTTATTTGTGTGTGTGTGTGTGTGTGTGTGTGTGGGAACAGCATCGATATAGACCTGGTCTGTGCCCAGTAACCCTGCTGAATTACAGCCGTTTTGCACAGATGGAACGTGCGTGTGTGTGTGTGTGTGTTTGTGTGTGTGTATGTGTGTGTCAGAGACACCCGGGACAGACAGCATGACCTCTGGTTCCAGGTCGCGGTAGAGAGTGTTCTATGGTGTAATTACAGCAGGGTTATGCTCCGGAGATCTTTTGCTGTGATCCTTCACCAGCCTGCCAGTCTCTCTCTCTCGCTCTCTCTTTCTCACTCTCTCGCACACATACACATATAGCTGTACAGGAAATCCAGCACAATCTGCAATTTCCACTTGGGTTAGGTGTGTCATGTGTGTGTGCGTGTTAGAGAGAGATCAGTAACTTTCTGCTCTCAGTGGCCCTCACACATTCCACAGTTATTGTTCAATAAGAGGATCCTACATGCATTTCTATACATGTGTATATACATAGACACACACACACTCCGTACCTGCATAATCCAGTACAGCTGTTTTTTCCTCGCTGTGAGCTCGGCTCGGCTCGTAAACCCGACACCGAAACGTGTACAGCTGTGACTTTAGTGCCGTGGTGACTCCTGGGCTCTCTGTAGTTATTACTTCAGGAGCGGTGCGGTGCGAGACGATGGAGCAGGGCTCGTATCTGTGAGTGTTCACACCCAGCTGACATGTCCCTGGGTGCTTTAACTGTGCTTTAACTTTCCCAGACTCTAGACTCTAGAAAATAGTCTGTTTTTATTAATAGAAATTAGGGCGACCGAGTACTTTTTTTATTTTTTTTATTTTTTTATTTTTTTGTGGTCAAAGATAACTTACGAGGACACAATGCTCCCACCTGACTCGTGTATATATATATATATATATATATATATATATATATATATATATATATATATATATATATATATATATATATATATATATATGTATATGTATATATATATATGTATATATATATGTATATGTGTATATATATGTATATATATATGTATGTATATATATATATATATATATATATATATATATATATATATATATATATATATATATATATATAAAATCTTTGTGAGCAACAATTATTGGCACCCATTTAGTCAATACTTTGTGCTACTTCCTTTTGCCATGATAACAGCTCTGAGTCTTCTCCTATAACGCCGGATGAGGTTGGATAATACATGGCGAGGGATCTGAGAATGTTCCTCATTACAGAATCTCTCCAGATCCTTCACATTTGGAGGTCCACGCTGGTGGACTCTCCTCTTCAGTTCACCCCACAGGTGTTCTATGGGGTTCAGGTCAGGGGACTGGGATGGTCATGGCAGGACCTTGATTTTGTGGTCAGTAAACCATTTCTGTGTTGATTTTGATGTATGTTTTGGATCATTGTCCTGCTGGAAGATCCAACCACGGCCCATTTGAAGATTTCTGGCAGAAACAGTCAGATTTTCATTTGATATCTGTTGATATTTGATAGAGACCATGATGCCATGTATCCTAATAAAATGTCCAGGTCTTCTGGCAGAAAAACAGTCCCAAAACATTAAAGATCCACCTCCATATTTAACCGTGGCCATGAGGTACTTTTCCATATCTCTACCTCTCTGTGTACCAAAACCACCTCTGGTGTTTATTACCAAAAAGCTCTATTCTGGTTTCATCTGACCATAGAACCCGATCCGATCTGAAGTTCCAGACGTGTCTGGCACACTGAAGATGCTCGAGTTTGTTTTTGGATGGTAGTAGAGTCTTTTTTTCTTGAAACCCTTCCAAACAACTTGTGGTGATGTAGGTGACTTCAGATTGTAGTTTTGGAGACTTTCTGACCTCAAGACACAACTAACTTCTGCAATTCTCCAGCTGTGATCCTTGGAGATTTTTTATCCACTTGAACCGTCCTCTTCACAGTGTGTTGAGACGATATAGACACACGTCCAATTCCAGGTTGATTTCTAACATTTCCAGTTGACTGGAACTTCATTATTGCCCTGATGGTAGAAATGGGCATTTTCAATACTTCTGCTATTTTCTTATAGACACGCCCCATTGTGTGAAGCAACAACATTTTGCACACAACAGCTATATTCCTTGGTCTTACCCATTTTTATGAATGATTAAAGGAATTTGGCCTGTGTGTTACCTCATATTTATACCCCTGTGAAACAGGAAGTCATGGTTGAACATGACCTGTTCCTAGTCACCCAGGTGTACAAAAAAAACGTAAAAATATCAATTGGACTATACTTTTTTCCTCATATGAATTCATAGGGGTGCCAGTATTTTTTTTTATATTTTCAAATGTTAGCAAGGACTAATGCTGAAATCCGGAAAAATCCAACCTGGAAAAGTTCAACGGGACAGTCGTTCACCTCGGAATTCCCAGTCAGGAACTTGGCCAGCATCCACCTAGCTCGAGTTTTCTGATCTAAACAAACCTGACGTTAAAACATTTGCAGCGTTTGCTCTTTATTTGCGCTGAGCTGTAGCATCTGCGTTGTGATAACGCAGGTATTTAGTTTAGATTAGTACCTTCATGTTTCTGATTTCAGCCCGGTTTTACTAGTGCGTTCTGATGTGTATATATTTTTTATGAGCAAAGATTAACAAGACACTTGACTTGTACAGTACTGCGCAAAATGTGTTCGATTTTTATTTAATGACTTCTACATTATCGAGTCAGTACATTTTAGATTTCCAAACATTAGTTTTTCCTGCACGAAATTAACGTCAGTAAAGAAAGCAGCATATTACGTAAGAGGCCATTCTCCAGAGAGTGGTCAAAAGTCAAAGTCTCCAAGCAAACTGTGGCTGGATCTACACGATGCTCAGTAAAACTTCCAGCTCAGTTCCTTATGAATCTGCACACATTATAGCTGACACTACTAGCAGGGGGCCGGCAGACAATGTATTGAGTTTTAGTTTATTTATTGTTTACTGTACGCTGTCATAGAATAGATTTAAATTCATTAATTTTAAGTCATGTTTTACTTTACAGGATTTATTTGCAAGACTTGGGGTTCGGTTTAGGAAGTTCGGTTTAGGGGGTTGGGGTTAGGGTTAGGAAGTTATATATTATGAGGAAATGAGGGTTAGGGGGTTAGGGTTAGGAAATAAGGGTTAGGAAGCTAGGGTTAGGAAGCTAGGGTTAGCAAATAAGGGTTAGAAAAGGGTTCGGGAGTCAGGGTTAGGAAATAAGGGTTAGGGAGTTAGGGTTAGAAAATAAAGGTTGGGGGGTTAGGGTTAAAAAATAAGGGTTAGGGGGTTAGGATTAGAAAATAAGGTTTAGGGTTAAAAAATAAGGGTTAGGGGTTGGGGTTAGGAAATAAGGGTTAGGAGGTTAGGGTTAGAAAATAAGGGTTAGGGGGTCAGGGTTAGGAAATAAGGGTTAGGAGGTTAGGGTTAGAAAATAAGGGTTAGGTTAGGAAATAAGGGTTAGGAAGTTAGGGTTAAAAAATATTATTTATAAGGGTTATTAGGGTTGCAAATAATTGACGCAAGTAGAACTGATTTAAAATAATTTCTTTCTGAAAATGTTTACAGCTTTTGACATTCGACTTCAGTCAAACTGTTGCAAGCTTTCATTAACTCTTGTGTTTGTGTTGTCCTGATTAATCCCTGCTGAGAGTAGTGAGGGGAATTTATTAAGCCTGATTTAAATTGGCTTTTATATTTCCTTCTCTGTCTCTCTCTCTCTCTCTCTCTCTCTCTCTCTCTCTCACTTTTATGAAAAAGAGCGCCAGAGTGCACAGATCTCAATCATCGTTACTCTGTTTAACGTAAGAAGTGCTATTAGTAACTGCAAGCTCTCTGAAAAGCAGCAGCCTGCATCCAAAATAAATCCTGTAAGAAACCCAAGCCTTCTTCATTCGCTCTCTGGTCTCGGAAAGCTCCAGAATCAACATATACACGCACTGTCTTTCTTTTTCTCTCTCTTTTTTATATATATATATTCTGAAACTTCTTCAGCAGACGTCGGTCTTGATTTAGCCGTCTTTCTCCCACGTCGATGGGGATCGTGTTTCACACAGATACAGATTACTGCTGGATAATACGACCTCTCGAGCGTTACGCCTGTTTGGGGGAATCTGCCGTCTCTGAATAAAGCTCTTGAGCCAGATGCACCCCTACTCGTTTTGCTCATCTGTGCTCGTACGCTCAGACGGTCAACTCCCACACGTGCACAGCTGTCGGTTATAATCCGGTAGCTTCTATAAATTCTGATGAATTAGTACGTTCAGTAACCGCCACATGTGCAGTAAACGCCAGTCGTGTCTCGGGCTTTTTACGAGCCGTGAAACTGGATATTAGAAATGCGAAATGCTAAAAACAGCCCGACTGTGCCGAGTGTTTTTGTCTGGGTCTTGACCTGTACGTCTGTTAACGTCTCTGTTACACCTTTCACAGTATTGGATGCACTAAAAAATAAATAAATAAATAAATAAGTAAATAAATTTCACGCACGACTGTAGTCTAGTAGATAAGTGTTGTGTCTGTTCTAAGCCTACATTCACATTAGCACTTGTGTCGCTTGTAGTTTGTCTCTTGCGGCCATGTAGTGACCGCTACTGTTGTCGCTTGTGGGCGTGGCCTGTTCTCAAACTGTAGTAGCTATATACAGCTTTCAAAGCGAACTAGTTTAACACGAATCGAATACGTCGGAACGAGGCAGAAACCTGCACATTTAAGGAGAGGTCGTGTATGGCAGGATAAAGATGAGAACACGGTTATCGATTTTTCTTCCGTTTTTATGACGGTAAATAGGAACTAATTGCAGGTAGGAACTAAAGTCGTGAGTGGGGAACTGAAGGAACGTTGCACCATGCGCTCTAGGAGCGGCCCGAGGAATCATTCGAGCCATTGTATGATTACGTGATTGCTAGGTCTTGTTGACTTTTCTGGAACTGTATAACACCATTGCGATACAGGTAATCTTGGACACGCCCACATTACATCAACAACGATTATCTATTGATTTGATTTTATATGGGTTTGAATTCTGTCGTTTTAATTTAAGGACATGTTACACAAAAAATACAATGAAGTATGCAGTGTTTGCTGATCTGTGTTTGGTGTAGCATCTATTTATTTATTTATTTATTTTTAAATGGTTTATACTTGTTTCAGACTAGAAATCAAATATTCGGGAATCCAAATATTAAGAAAAAAACACACCACTGCAGAACATTTCAGCGTGAACCGAGTCGACCCGGGAATTAGGACTGACCGATATGACCATAATATCGATATCGTGATCGTTTATCGATTTATCGTGATACACTTTTTTCTGAGATATAGCAGGTGGTGTTGTATCTTTATTTATTTATTTATTAAACCCTTTCAGAAAATAGATTTCTTTTTTTTTGTACTGCGAGTTTAAAATGTATTATTTATTTATCATTAATTATCTATAATCTGTAATTTCATAGAATTTTTTAAAAGTAGTTTTAGTAGTAGATTGATTAATTAGCACAGATAACTGATCGATGGAACTATCGGTCATCGGTCAAAATCCACATCCATAGTATTGTGTGAGCGGCTGAGAAGCGTCCGCTGTTATACGGTACGAGAGTGGCCTCTAGAGGCAAAATTAAAAACCTTCACTGACTCATTTTGTCGTGTGTTTTGAAGTGTTTTTTGATTCATTTCGGAAGTCTCTGTTTTTATTTGTTATTAGGAGTGGTACTTTTTTAGACTGCAGCTTGGAGGTATGTCTTTTATTTAATGTTAATTAATCATTAACATATATTATTTATAAATCTATTTAATTTTACAAAGTACAGTCAGTGCTGTTTCATTTTGTAATAAATTTGCTTTACTTTGAGTGTTACATTTTCATTCCGTATCGATTTTTAAAATCTATCGGTTTGATTAATCGGTTATCGGCAGGTAGGTACCGCCCGACTTGGGTATCGGTATCGGTAAAATCCACAATCGGTCGACCTCTAGTTTTTGTAGCCACTGTAGTAATAACGGTTTTCCATAATTTTCTAAAACTACTGTTTTACAGGCTGTCGAAACTGGAATATTGTGATCTGTATCGTGTATATTGTGTATCGTCTTCACAATGCGCTTTATTTCTTCAAATCACACAATCTGTACCTGTAAGTACAAGTCGGATATTATTTAAAAAGCATATATTTATTTATCAAATGACCTGAAGATATAGAGAAATATATATGTTTAAAAACGAATAAATTGTTTAAAAACACTAAGTACGGTCTTGAATCTACCTCGTGATCACCGTAATCTATCTCGTAGCACCTCCACGTCGTTCAGGATCGTTGATTTAATGAAAGAATCAAAGGAGAGATGGATACTAGAATACTTAAGCCAAAAAAAGTATTTAAAAAAAAAAATAACGTTTTGCATTTCTTTATTTTTTCATTTTGAAAAGAAATATTTTTTTTTTCATCCGACCCGCAGAAAGATAAAGAACTTGATGGCCGTGGATTAAATATAAGGTCCTATTTTCTTGTTTTTTTTTTTTTTTTTTTCCTCCTCTCTCACAGATATCAAGTGTCTCGACATTAAAAGACGTTTTAAGGTAAAGATGTGTGGTGTCTGGATGTTTAGCGCTCAGAGTTTTGTAAGTGCGCCTCAGGGCATCTCAACGTGAAATTCCCGTCTCTGCGTTTTGAGCTCCGAGTGCGTACCCTGATGGAAAGGTGATGAGGTGCTGATTGATGGCGGCCCTGCTCTCGGGGCCGCACCGTTACCCGATACTCCCGCGCCACATGGTACTCCGAGTACCCACATGAAAGGAGGTGAAAGTCATTTCAGGAGCACGGATTTAAAACAGAACTTTTGAGCCTCTCCATGCCGTCTGGACTGTGCCTCTCTCTCTCTCTCTTTCTCTCTCTCTCTCTCTCTCTCTCACACGCACCGCAGTTTTGCTTGGCTTTTATTCCTTTATTCTACTTTGATTCGCCTCCATCTTTCTTTCTGTGTTGTTTTCATGCTAACCTTCCTGATACGGTTCATCGTTATGTATTTTCTCTTTTTTTCCCCCCCTGTGTGTTTCAAAGCATCTCCTCTTTCGATCTTCCTTCTTTTCTCTCTCTTTCCTTTTTTTTTTCCTTCTTTTTTTTTTTTTGGTCATCATCAATAATTATTCTTTTTTTTTCATGTTTGCTCAGTGGCCATCTGAAGATTCGGGATCCGGCCCGTTGGAAACGATTTAGACTAGGGTTTATTCTAGCCCCGCCCCCTTTACTCTCTGACCTACATGTCATTTTTCACGTCGGCTCTGTTTAATGCTGTGCTTCGTTTATTCCTTTTGCTCAGGTTTATGCAAATATTAAGCTTAGCATGGATAAATACACCAGCGGCCACTTAGTTTGAGCGTAAATATTGTTTTTATGTTCAAGCTAATGAACGCTTGCGCCAAGCAGCGTGGTCTCGACGTCGCTTTAGGGTACGACTTCATCAGCAAGTCCCACTTTTACTATAAGAACGGCCTCGTCTCGGACGCTGCCTCGTCGCAGTTCGTATTTATGGTCGAGGATGATAATCGTAGTTAACTGTCATGATTTTACAGATTATGACCCGTGTAATTATTATAGACGTAATTGAGATTAATGATGGAATATACGCAGAGCGGTAGCGTAATAAAGGGCATGCATTGTCGGCGCTGAAGTGTATTCGTTTCTGCCTGTTAAAAGAAATATTAAAAGAAAACGCACAACTGTGCTTAAAGATAAATATATAACGCATTACGGATTTTCAAGACGCTACCGGAGAATAAACCGTGCGCGATGTAAAGAATAAAACACTTCACGTATTGTGCGCTTTTTATTTGATCAAAGGCTGGTGAGGGACCAAGTGTTTATAGCTGTAAGGAGAACAGGAACAAACTTGTTTCACAGATGTTCCACAGCGTTAAATGTAACTAGAACTGGATAAAAAGTCAAACTTGGTTGTTTTTTTTTGACGACTATAAATAAACACAATCGTCGGCGAAGCACCCGAACGTCCATCTTATTTTCCTATAACCGCACGCCAAGAAGCGTCTTTTTCCTGATTTTTATTTGCCGAGTGATGGCCACGCCCAGCGCAGGTCATGTGCTCGGTTATCATTTACGCTCGCGCTTTCTCTCAGCCTCGGCGTCTCTCCTCCACGTTCCTCCTCCTCCTCCTCCTCCGCAGTGCTCTGTAATGGATTTTAAAGGCGCACTAGCAGGTGGTTTTTTAGTGGACAGGCAGGTAGCTGGAGGAGAGCCGGACCTGTAAATGAGTTCCTGAACTGTACAGCACTAAAGCAGCTCAGTGTCACTACAACCGGCGAAACAGATGGCCTTCTGAGGAACGCACGGGCACTCGACTGCTACGTTCCACCTCATCCCCTTACCTCCTCTACCTTCACTCAGAGTGTGTGTGTGTGCGCACGCGCTGAACAGAAACATGGAGTATAACACTCCAGGACGTGCTCCTGTAGGAAAATAATCAACGACAGATTGGTGTGATGAGGAGGAGGAGTTACCGTTATTGTATTATTCCTCTTATACTGCAGCAGTCTTACAGCAGATTTTTTTATCCGTTTCTAGTTACTTTTCATACTGTGGACTAAATTTTAGTAAGTTAAGATTTTAACAACAACAACAACAACAACAACTGACCCTGACACTGGAGACTCCTTCCATAAGTGTTAAATAAATGTGTGCTTGCAGAACATTGCATCATATCAATGATATGTTTGTCCATGACGTTTTAAAATAAAAGAAAAATCTGTCACGGTGTCATTTGTTGCTATAGAAACGATAACGTGTTGGAACCTCCCGTCAGAGCTGCTGTAGTAGAAAATGTGCTTTTCTGTTTCCATAGATACTAGAACTGATCAGAATAGAAAGAGTAAGTTTACAGTCAGATACGTCGACTGTTTTCTGTCATGTCACGTAACAAGGTGTTCGAGAGAGGTGCGTGTGTGTGTGTGTGTGCGCGCGTGTGTGTGTGTGTGTGCGCGTGTGTGTATGGGGTTGCTGTGTAATTTAATTGAAAGCATTACAGTGAAAGAAAGAGAGCGAGGTCGTGTCCTCGAGTCACGGCTAAGCTTTTTAACAGAAACACGCGACACACACACACACACACACACACACACACACACATATATGCACGCACACCACTTCGCAATTGTTCTGGAGGAGGACATCAGGCAAAAGGCCACTTAACTCCGAGCACACCATCCAGCCCTGTACCCCGTCCTCACCTCGCGTACTCCGTCTCTCTGCTGCGGCCCTGCAGGACATCACGCTTTACGACTCACTCGAAACTCATTCGTCTTGTAAATATTTTGTCCCTCTGCTAGCAGCACGTCACCTTCCCTGCTGCTCTGCGTTACAGACGTGTTCCCCACCATAAACGCACGTTGACGCAGTCGCCCGGGGAGAAGGATATGAAGGTTCAGTAGCTGGAGATTGTCGTCGATGACAACTCTATTTGTTCAGAATAAGAAGGTGCGGTAGCGTCATGTGGTGGTGTCGTGTTAACGTGCCCCTGACGTGCCCGTTTCTCATCATAAAGATTTAAGTGTTTTGAGTCGAATCTGGTAAGTCATCCGGTTCGAGGGCGGAGCTACGCGTGAGGTCACTAAATAAGCTCCATGGTACTTTTTACCAATCGTGTTTAAAACACAAACGCTATTAATGATGTGATAAGCGTAGTTACCGTAATACACCATCATTTATTAATTCTGTCTGTCTGTCTCGCTCTGTACATCTGTCTCTCTCTTTGGCTCTGTCTCTCTCTTTGTCTCTGTCTCTCTCTGTCCATCTATCTCTCTCCATCTGTCTCTCTCTTTGTCTGTCTCTCTCTGTCCATCTGTCTCTCTCTCTTTCTGTCCATCTCTCTCTCTCTTTGTCACTCTCTCTCTCTCTCTTTGTCTATCTCTCTCTGGGTGTCTCTCTCTCCGTTTGTCCATCTGTCTCCCTCTCCCTCTGTCCATCTCTCTCTCTCTCTCTCTCTCTCTCTCTCTCTCTGTGTCTATCTGTCTGTCTGACTGTGTCTTGTTCTGTCTTTGTGTCTCTCTCTCTCTCTCTCTCTCTCTCTCTCTCTCTGTGTCTATCTGTCTGTCTGACTGTGTCTTGTTCTGTCTTTGTGTCTCTCTCTCTCTCTCTCTCTCTCTCTCTCTGTCTATCTGTCTGTCTGACTGTGTCTTGTTCTGTCTTTGTGTCTCTCTCTCTCTCTCTCTCTCTCTCTGTCTCTGTGTGTCAGATCCATGAGAAGTTACAGCACTTTGAGGAAAGGTGTCCTTCTCCTGTACTGGACAGTGCTGGTGCTCTCGCTCAAGGAGTGAGTATACACACGCACACGCTCACGTACGCACACACAATGCTTCCTTCACAAAAACATAAAAATGGTAACTTCACAACTGAGACAGCTGAGTGCAAAAGTTTGCACACCCTTACAAAATGGACAAAGCAACATGTACTGTGAGATCGTGTTCTACAGAAGGTCATTCATCATCACATTAAAGACTCGCCCATACCTTATATCTGTTTAATGAGGACACGTCCATGTTTTTACACTTTAACGTGAACACCCACATGCTGCAGTGCGTCTCATGTTCAAGAGAAAGAGACGGGTGAAGGAACGACGACGTCTGGGATGGAGAAGGTGGCGAGCAGAGCCTGTAGATGAGATTGTGTGCTGAGGCGTGTGTTTGTGTGTGTGTGTGACGGAGTTTGTATGAGAAATTAGTGTTATAAAATGTTCAGCTCTCGGTGGTTTGTGTAACATAAACCGAGTAGTAGATCAACACACACACACACACACACACACACACAGAACACAAAGGCTGTGTAAACATCAGGAGTTTACTCTGGATGTGATCACACGTGGATGATCAACACAAAAGAAGCTTTACCCGGTGAGGCTCATTAGCAGGTCAGTGCTCCTGAGGAGCAGGTCAGCAGCTACGCTCTGGCTTCGTGGACCTCCACGTCTCTCGCCCACCACACCAGAGGCCTCGACTGACCTCCTGTATGCCGACTCGCTGCGTCCCTGTCTGCTGACACGTGTGTGGTCTTTCATACCAAACTTTTAAGACAGCACAGAGTCTTTTCACGCTGCGCACAAGACATATTGGGATAATGATCAGTATCATGGGTGTGTGTGTAGAGGGGTGTGTGTGTGTGTGTGTGTATATATATATATGTGTGTGTGTGTGTGTGCATGCTTTGTGTATCAGTATAGACTGTGTACGTGGTTAGTTTTGCTCTCTTGGGCGATGTGGTGATGTAGTTGAAATACATCACAGTGCCATGTTTTGAGAAGGGGACAAAAAATGACCGAGCTAGAGAGATGGTGGATGGGGGGAGTGAGACGGAGGGTAAGAGAGCGAGAATGGGAGAGACCGGAAGGAAGATGGGAGACAGAAGTTGATGGAGAATATGCAAGGGCAGGGAGAGAGAGGCGTACACAAAGACAAGGGGAGAGAGAAGGACAATGAGACAGACAACAAAGGGAGAGACAGCTGGAGAGAGAGAAAGACGAGACAAAAAAGACGGAGCTAAAGGGACAGGGTGGATGGGGGAGAGAGATGGAGTGTAAGAGAGAGAGGAAGTAAAATGGGAGAGACCGAGAGAGAGAAAGGGAGAGATGGGGAGAGAGGACAGTGAGACAAGCGGCAAAGGGAGAGACAGGCTAGAGAGAGAGAGAGAGAGCGCAAGAAAGACGGGGAGAGACATGGAACTAGAGAGAGAGAGAAAAAGCCAGGACACTGGAGAGTAAGACATGGTGAGAAAAAGAGAGAGAGATGGGAGAGAGACATGGAGCTAGAGAGACCGACACGAAGGGAGAGACGGATGACAGGAAGAGAGGGGGAGAGGGAACGAGAGACAGGAGATATAATTTAAGTACATCACAGTGCCGTGTGTTGAAGTACAGCTGCACGGATATAGTCAGTACTTGTACAGTGTAACCTGTGACCTGCTGCTGTAGAAGATTCATCAACACCTTCTGACCAATCAGGATACAGAATTCAGATGGGTTCTCTCTCTCTCTCTCTAACTCTCTCTCCCTCTCTCTCTAACTCTCTCTCTCTCTCTCTCTCTCTCTCTCTCTCTCTCTCCTCTCTCCTCTTCTCTTCCCGTCCTGCTGACTGAGTTCAGGCGGCCATCTTGTGCTCCTGTAAATCCTGGCCTACCGTGTTTCCGGATCCTGAGATTTACACCTATCATTTAGTGGGCCGAACAGTACCGCACCGGGAAAATCTGATATGTGTAGAAGAGTGTGTGTGCGTGAGGTCCATCAAAGCTACCAAATTACAATGTCACCCGCCCCCACGCACCCGTCATTTCTGCAGCCGGATCACCTTTCGAACGAGCCGTGCGATGGCGTTTCAAGCTCCGCAGCTGCCTCTCCACCACTGCAGCTCATTTCAGTGTTAAGTTTCGCTAATGGACCTGCAATTTATAGCGTGACATAAAATGACGTTTTAACCTCCGTCTGGCCCGGGATGCCGTCTAGAACCGGCACAGCAGGTGGGCCGTACTAATGTTCATTTCATAAATGTGCGCGCGCACACACACATTTCGCAATCCTTATTCAGTCAGAAGACATAAATATTAACGCAGTAACAAGAGAAAAGTGCGCGCTCACACACGTGTTCATCTCGTCTTCGCTGAAGCACGGCGTGAGGCGCAGGTCCGTGTTTGTCCACAGGATGGCAGTAAAGAAATCCATCCAGCCGCAGGAGCGAGGCAGAGTGACCTCGTAGAAAATGCCATCACGTGACATGCTAATCACAGTATTAACACATTAACAACTTAAAATAAATGTTCAGTTAAAGAATAACCCCCCCCAAATAAAAAACATACCAGTAGATGGATGTGAAAAAAGATGAGCGTCCGTAGGTGTGTATGAGAGTGTTTGTGTGGTTCCCTGCGGTAGACGGGTGTCCCATGGTGTATTCCGGCCTCAGGCCTTGCTGGATGGACTCCGGATCCAGCACAACTAAGATAAAGCGCTTACTGAAGACGCATGAATTACTGTATCTAGATACAGTGCTGAGTCATGTGACTCGTGTCCTCTGTGTCACTGTATATTCAAAGAGCTCTCATTTCATCACTCTTTCACAACAAAGAGAGACAGGAGGGGAGAAAGAGAAAGCTAAAAAAAACAGAGTTTAAGGGACAGGGTGTGTGTGTGAGGGAGAGAAAGAAAAAGACAGAGGGTGAGAGAGAGAGAGACGGACAGAGACGGAGCTAGCGTTTAAGAGAAAAGGACGGGTGCTAAAGAGATGGAGGGTAAGACCGAGTGAGAAATAGAGAGACAGATGGGAGAGAGAGAGTGGCAGTGAGAGAAAATGGGAGAGGTGGAGGGAGTGCAGGGTGGGAGAGAGCGACAGACACCGAGAAAGGGAGAGATGGGAGAGAGAGAGGGGGGGGGTAATAACAGTTAGACAACCAAGTCTGGAGAGAGTGAGAGAAAGCTAAAAGGTAATCAAGAGAGAACGTGAAAGATATAGGGTGAGAGAGAGACAGGAGCTAGAGTGAAGGAGAAAAAGACAGGGTGCTAAAGAGATGGAGGGTAGGACAGAACGAGAGAGAGAATGGGAGAGAGGTGGAGGGAGGGTAGGGTGAGAGACAAACGGGGAGAGACAGGAGACTGGGAGAGAGAGGTAAGGTCAGTTAAACAGACAACTAAGAGACATTGAGAGAAAGGTAAAGGGTAAGACAGAGTGAGAAAGAGAGACAGGTGGGAGAGAGACACACATGGAGCTAAAGAGATGGGAGAGAGAAAGAGCGAGAGAGAGACAGTGAGAGAATAGGGAGGGGCAGGAAGAGAGGGAGATGACCACTATGACAGTGAGACCGACGACAGGGAAAGATGGGGAGAGAGAGACGAGGACAGTGAGACAGACACAAAGGAAGAGACTGATTGAGAGAGATGGACACACAAACAGACAAGGCAAGAGGCAGGGAGAGATAGAGAGGACACTTAGAGATACAGAGACTAACTAAATCTGTCCAGGATCATAGCAGACACACGTGGCCATTTTCCCTCCTCACTGATAATAAGGTATGTATGATGCATGTTGTTCTGCGTCACTAACCAGCTCTGTCTCTGTCTCAGGTGTCTGATGAGCTCCAGACAAAGCCTCTGAGTGCAGACATCACCGAGCTGCTGAAGCTGCTATCGAAACCTCATGTTAAGGTAAAGTTTGTCATATTAACCCTTTCGGGCTCACCCACAGCTCACGTGTTGCTCTGCTCCCGTTCCCATTCCTGCTCTCGCTCCTGTTCCTCAGCGTCTGGGAAACGTAAAGCACGAGCAGATGGCCACCGTGGGCCTGAATGGCGTCTCTGTGCCTTACAGTAACTGTATCGCTCTCAATTACGGCTGGAAACCATCAATTTGCTGCGAGCAGACATAAATCAGATCCCACTGCACACACCTCCCCTTTAACAGCGTCTTTATGATTCACACGTGCAGAAACACATTTCAGTCATGTCTCACTGATCCTGACAGCGACGAAAGCAGCAATTATGGTTGCCTCATCCCAAGTGTTTAGTTTGTGTATTTCCATCTGAAGCTGCTCACCGGTGGTGTTTTAGAGCGATCACTGGACAAATGTAAAGCGCTATATACATGTAAGGTATTATTAGTATTAGTATTATTATTATTATTTAGAACCCCTCGAGTGACTGCAAAAGACCTGCAGCAAGACTTGGTGCAACAGGCACTGAGGTTTCGGTGAACATCGTAAGGAACGTTTCCATGCCAGAAATCCAAGACGTTCACCACTACTGACTCAAAAGCACAAGAAAAGTTGCTCAAAATCATATAAATAACCCACAGAAGTCTTGGGATTCTGTTCTGTGGACCGATGGGAAAAAACTGGACCTTTTCAGCACGACGGATCAGCGGCATGTCTGGAGGAAGAAGAATGAAGAAAGAACACTCTGTCCACAATCGAGCATGGTGGTGGCTCGGTGTTGCATCCTCTGGTACTGGAAACCTGCAGCGTGTGGAAGGTGAGATGGATTCATTGAAGTATCAGGAAATCAAAACGTCTGTGAGGAAGCTGAAGCTTGGGCATCATTGGACAATGATCCCAAGCATACCTCAAATTCCACCAAGGCTTGGTTGCAGAAGACGTTCTGGAAGATTCTACAGGGCTTGAACCCCATAGAAAATCTCTGCTGGGATTTGAAGAAGGCGGTTGCAGCACGCAAACCCAAGAATATTACTGAACTGGAGGCCATTGTTCATGAGGAACGGGAGAAGATTCCTCAGGAACACTGCCAGAAGCTGGTGTCTGGCTCTGCATCTCATTTACAGCAGGTCATAACAGTAAAACTGTGCTCTACTAAGTACTAAGGATGTTTGCCATGAAGGGGGTGAATAATTTTGAGACTGGAGAAATCATTACAAGTCGCATTTTCAGTTGAATTTGGGGAAACCACTTGAAGCATTCGTTGTGTTGAATTATTTCAGTTGCTTTTGTTTGATTTGTTCATCGCAAACAGCTGAAAGTCCACAATTCTTACAATAAACCTGCACAATAAACCAATGGGCACTGGGGCTTCAATCATTTTGATTGCATCTGTGTGTGTGTATATATAGTGAAGACATTTGGGTTTGAAATCATAGATGAATATTTAGCGATTGGACGCTAAACTGAAATGATTCGATGCTGAATTGTATAAATAAGTATAACTTTTTGGCTCTTTTCACAGACTTTATCCACAGCCGCGGATCCGACAGGTTTCCCTGTTGCGAAAAAAAAAAAAAAGACAACAAAGTGACCCGAGGTCTTTGCAGTGTTGAGAAGATGAGAATCTGGCCTTTTAGAAAGAGATCGTGTCTGTATTTAACCCCTTTTTTTTTTTGTATATAACCCTTAACTTTTTCAGTGCACTGGCGGTCCATTCCGCCGCTGGAATTGAAATCGACTTATCGGACATTTTCAATCAGGATAAACGAACGAATGAATTTATCGCAGCAGTTCTGTTGTTATAAGACGAGTCAGGACTCTGTTGGGTTTCTGTGTGTAGAGTATCGTGACTCTGTGTTTAGCTGCTGGTGAGCAGGGGGACGGGAAAGGGCCTCCTGCTGGGCAAACCGAGATAAAACGGACACCACGACTAAAGCTTATTCGATAGTAAAACTCCGTATACAACTTTCACAATCACGTTATAGCGTTTAAACCTAGTACGCTAGGTACAATTTTTTTTTTTATGAGATACTTATGAAAATCTGCAAATTCTTAAAACCCGGAGTGTCTACTTTTAATATGAGGTATTAACCACAAGTGTGGAACGTGACGTCACTAATAAATTCACGGGCAAACCCAAAACAGGCGTAAATAAAAAATTTTTGACCACTGGTAAAAAGATTTTAGAGCAAATATGTATAAGAAATCAGATTTAGAGCTTGTGTGTGTGTGTCTGTATGTGTGGTGGTGTTGGGGGGGGGGGGTTACTTGGTTAGCTCCAGTGTAAATCTATAGACGCAAACCTCACACAGC
>CM022760.1:6804474-6819474 GCA_012411365.1 Ameiurus melas | reverse complement strand
TGTTTTTTTTAATTAAAGAAGGTATGTAGTACTTACTATCCACGTGCAGTTGCCAAACAAGTTAACAAGGGGCAGTAGTGGCTTAGCAGTTATGGCTCTGGGTTACTGAACAGAAGGTCGGGGGTTCAAGCCCCAGCACTGCCACACTTAACCCTCTCTGCTCCAGGTGTTGCGTGCTTTTCTAATGGAAATGTCCCAGCCACGAAAATGGAGTATGGTCCCACAACCATTATAAAGGATATTATCCTTTATAGCCATTATATCAAGGATTATAATGTTACAAGTCCTTATGTCTGTTGTCTCCCATGGTTTTAAAATCGGTTAACTGAAAATAATCTAGTGTGTCCCTGGCATAAGAGACATAACCGAGTACATTTGTTTTCTTTTCGTAATATGTAAATATGAACGACGCAGCAGTTTCGGTACGGTTCTACATGTAGAATATTTCGACCCAGACAGATACAAGGTTCAGAACAGATCCTACGTTTAAAACAACAACAAAAAAACACTATGTTAAATCTCGTATAACTGTTTAGTAGTCGTTGGCGCTTTCAAAGAAATGCAGTGCCACTGGTGAGAAGAAAGAAAGAATGCTGCATCTTCCCACCCTTGTTCTGTAATTCATCTCTCCACAGTCTGAACCAATTCACAATCAAAATCCAATCTGCTTTCATGAAGCCTGGCTCCGACTTGATTTTTTATTATTTTTTTTCTTTCTTTCTTTCTTTCTTTTTTTTTTAAATATCTAAAAAAAAAAAAACAAGTATATACACAGTATGTTTCTCCAATCATGATTTATGCCAAGACTGAGTGCCGGTTAGTCCCCATGCCTGGAACCGCCAATCCGTCAGTGGTGTTTAGTCACTGTACCAGTCTGGCAACCGGTTTGGGAAAGGGTTCAGTAGATGTAATGCAGCATGTGGCTGGACCACTTTACCACCCACTGTGCCGCAGTATCTGAAAGACAATACGGTTTAAAAAATAAAGAAATAGAAAATAAAAAAGCATTATTAAACCCGTGGGTTAATTTCCGTGCTTAAATCTGATTGGCTGAGCCATGTTATGATAATTAATATCCTGTTTTAACGTGTCCGATTTTAAGACGATCAAAAAGCTATAGTTTTTCTATGTCTATAGCGTACCCTATCTGTTACCTGTCAGGTTGCTTAACAACCAACGCTTACTGTTGATGGACTATTTTGCATGGCTAAAGATTTGTTTATTGTGAATTGTTTACTGCGTGCTGGATTTTTGCCGTAGTGTTATTGCTGCTGCTTATACAAAAGTGATAATCCAATCGACGGCCTGCGTTATTAGGATTTTATCACCGGTAAGTGGGTTTTACTTCGCTTCGCATCGTGCATACGAACAGCCCGACACTTGATTTGAATCACCGTTAGATGCACCCTTGAGTGGTTTTATTGCTTTTGTAAGCATCATGATCCATGTTACGCACTCTGTAATTACAATATAATGTAAATAGAGTACTATAGACTCAGAAGATTTGTCGGTTTATCTGTCTATGTATATGTGTGTATATAAAATATACATATATATATATATATGTGTGTGTGTGTGTGTGTGTATATATGTATGTGAGAAAGAATTGAAGAGAAAATGAGGCAGTCGGGACAAATGATTAATAATAATAATAATAATAATAATAAAATTTTTTTTTTCCTTTATATTACAAGATGGGATTTAAACACTGTTGAATTCTTCGATCTGAATGGTCAAAGTAATTTAATTAGCTGTAATTATAGTAACGGCTCATTCATGGGGACTTGTACGGCAGGCACTCTACATAAACGGGTTTAAAAAAAAACGCTACATGATCGTTGATATGGTGAAGGTTTTCCGTGAGGAGACGTTATTTAACATTTATGGAAGGAGTCTCCAGTGTCAGTAGTTTCCTATGTCTTAGTTTCTTGGTCACATTTGTCTTATGAAATTAATTCGAGAGACTAAAAAGAGAGGGCTGGTGATGGAGCGACTGTTTACAGCTGCTATAACGCAAGTTAAATTAAACGGTTAAAAACGAGACGTCGTTTCTACACCAATGAAAAATTGCAGTTGTTGATGAACTGTTGTGGTGTTAAAGAAGTGACACTCGCGCCGTTGTTTGAAGACGTTTGCAGCGGTTGCAGTAAGTCTGCCTTCTTCAGATCCTTTGCCAATTATTTAGCTCTAATAGCTCGCCCTGTCATGTTTTAATTTCTTACATATCATCATAACCCTCAGCCCTAATACCGAGCTGTAATCATTAATATCCTGCCGGTGCGCCATCTCATCTCTGTAGAGTTCTTTCCAAGCGCTCATCATTCGTCCAGCCTGCCGTGTAATGATTGTATAAACGAGCCATTTGTTAGATCAATGCCACATGGGGATATTTGCAGTTTGGGTTGTGAAGCTTCCATCTTCCAGAAATCATGTTTTTATTTTAAAAACACGGCCCAGTTGCCAGGAGAAAAGGTATGCAAGAGCAGTGATTAGACATCGTGCTTAAATTTGCAAGGAGCTCTCTGGTTGTCTGCTGTAAATTTTGGTGCGGAAATATTTTCTTGTTTCTGCTATGTAAAGCCCTGGTATTTTAAAGTAAACTTTTAAAGATCACTAAATAAAGAATCATATCTGAATAAATAGCTAGTTTAATGAGCAGGGCTTTAGGGTTCCTTTATACAAAACTTTAAAACTGCGGCAGTGACTCCAGTTCTTAAAAACCCTAACTTGGACCCTACTGTTCTTTCTAATTTTCTCTCCAACATTTCCAAAATACGCGAAAGTACTGTTGGCTCCAAGCTTCAGTCTTTCCTTGCTCAAAAGAATCCCTTTGACCCCTTTCAATCTGACTTTCTTCTTCTCCGTAGTACTGAAACCGCCCTCGTAAGGGTCGTCACGACCTATTACTCTCTAGTGACTCCAGTTCTCTTACTCGATCTTCGTTCCACTTTTGATACTGTCTATCATGACTGACTTCTCTCCCGCGCCTCTCGGATATTGGTGTCACGGGTGCTGCTCTTTCCTGGCTTACTCGATTTCTCACTGATAGACAGTTTTACATTTCTATGCAGGACTATCAGTCGCTTACTGTATCTCTGAAATTAGGTGTCCCTCAGGGATCGGTTCTTGGGCCTCTACTGTTCATTATATATTCGGGGCCGTGGCTTCAGTTACCACTGTTTACCACCGTATGACCTTCAAATCTATGCAGCTTGTAGACCTGCTCCCGCTCTCCAGACCGGTGCACTATAAGCATGTATAAATGAAATAAATGAATGGCTTAACTCCAACTTTTTAAAACTGAGATCATTTTTATTGGAACACCAACACTTACTAAAAATATCCTATAACAGCAGCTCCGACAATAGTGCAGCTGCAAATCACAGGTTTATATTAATGTGCTCGTTCTAATACGCTATTGTTTCCATAGTAACAGTAACTCGTACACGGTGACTTGTTATTGAGAAACCACAAAGGTACAGCTTTAGACAGCAGTGACACTGGATACTCCTTCCGTTAATGTTAAATAAAGATCACCTTATAGAAAACTTGACGATTGTAGATGTAAGGAAAACGATAAAGGTTGACCTAATTTAATCGCAGCACATTATTAAACGCCCGTATTATCTGCATTTTAAAGTTACGTTGTGTTAAAGGAACCCATGTGGTTCCTTAATTCTAATTTAATTTGATGTACCGGTGTCGAATTCTGCACCGAACCTTGCCTTCAGGTCACCTCTTCGTAAGTTTTCCAAGAACGGTACGCTAAATCCTTGTCAAGCAATTACGTATAACGTCACAGAGCATCGAATTCCTTTGGCAGCTGACGGTCCCGGTTCAGGTGAAATCCGTGCAGTGGTGGCGGATCACGTTTCAACGGAGACATGACGGCCAGAACAAGAATTATGACTTCAGAGAAGGAAAAAAAAAAAAGTGGTTTTGAGCTAAAATGTCATTCTGAAACCACGAGTAGACTTCTGAAACGTAATGCTTCACATTGTTCTAATTTCCCTTCGAGACCATTTGTTGATGACACTAAGCTTTGTTAAAGGCTGCTCTCGATTATTTCTACAGACTGCGTGTGTAACTCCACACTTTAATACATGACGTGTTGGTTAATAGATTGAATGCCGTGTAATAGGTTCATAATAGTTTGACATGGGAATTGAAAGGTCGTGGTTGTACGTGGGTTGTATGTCATGTGAGTTCCAAATTGGTGTGAAATCAAAACTCACTGTTAAAGCTGGTCTTACCTTCAGGTTATAGATCTCGAAATGGAACAATTCTGCTTAAATCAAGTTCTTTTGAATTGAATTTGAATGAGTATTTTTTTTTTTTTTACCATACCATATTTTTCAAAGGAATCTGCAGGTTTTTGAACACACGTCATCTTCTGAAATGGATGAATGGAGGCAGAAATTAGATTACAGCGAGAGACAGGAGCACACGTGTTAGTGTTTTTCCAAGATAGAGCCGTCCACTGAATGTTGATATATCATTAGTCTGACAGCTCGACTCGGGTGTCTGGATCCCCGTCTTGCACACAAGGAGAACCTTGAGTGAATTTCCCCTAAATCCAGAAACACCTGAAAGGTTATGACACAAAACTTGGTTCAGATTTGCTTCTTTCTCTGCAGGTTATTTCAAAACAAATCCCAGTTTTAGTTCTGGGTTTGTTTTACATCACTGAATTATATTGTTGCTGTAAGGGAACAGTATGCCCCCCCCCCCACACACACACACACAAATACCACCCACCCCTTTGGCCCTTCAGTCAAGTCACCAGCTTCCAAGGCCATGTTGAGCCTCAAGTCATTTACCCCTTCAAGGCCATGCTGAGCCTCAAGTCATTTACCCTTTCAAGGCCATGTTGAGCCTCAAGTCTTTATACTTCTTCAAGGCCATGTTGAGCCTCAAGTCTTTATACTTCTTCAAGGCCATGCTGAGCCTCAAGTCTTTATACCCCTTCAAGGCCATGTTGAGCTTCAAGTCTTTATACCCCTTCAAGGCCATGTTGAGTCTCAAATCACATACCCTCAAGTCTAAGTTGTCTCCAGACACCCTCGCTCCAGTCCAAATCGACTCTCAAGACTGACACTCAAGTCCAAATAGAGTCAAGTCATTTGTGTCAAAGTTGAATCCTAGGTAACTTACTTTCAAGTCCGAGTCAAGTCTCGTGTCATTTCTCCTCAAGTTCAAGTCATCTTGAGTCACCCGATTCCAAGTCGAGTCTTAACCCTCTTACCCCATAAGGCAGAAAAACAGGCTTACCCATCTTTGACCTATTCCCGTAAGGACGGTATACCGGTTTGTTCGTCTATGCCAAATCCCCGTAAGGCCGATATAGCGGCTTTACAGTGTAAACGTTATCCCCGTAAGGCCGGTATACCGGCATTACTCTGCTATGATTCCTTAATTATTTCATTATTATTTTTTGACCCGGAAGATTGATGACCTCACGACGTGATTACGTTATTACGCCATCATTATGATGAAGATGATCCAAGCGTGAAGGTTGTTGATGAACTAACTTAACTAAAAATGCCAAAGCGAAAAGCTAATCGTGTTCCAGCTAAAATTCCACCTACAGTGAACACAGGTACATCTAAACAGTGAAAAAAAGTGACAGCAGTGAAAGTTCAGGCGATGTTGAAACCGAAACTGATAGTGACCCAGACTCTCCTGATTCAGACCCTGAATCCGTCTTCATCTTCAGCATCAACCAGTACGACTGACACTGCAGGGGTTTGGAGCCATAACCTGACCATCTCTGTGCATTTGTGAAAACACTACCTGCCGGTCTGATTATCACCAGAAACTTGACTTTTGGTGCTAAAATGCATTTATTTATTTATTTATTTATTTATTTATTTATTTATTATTTACTTGAATTTACTCAAAGGCGTTGACCACGCTGATGCTCGTATGGTACTTCTAAATGAGTCGAAGGATTTTAGCGAGCATTTTTTCGTAATCCATCTAGTTAAGAATTGTGCTCTAAGTTTAGTAAAAAGTAGTGAAGTGCTTCATTTTCAAAGTAATATTACACAAATACATTATTATAAGTTGTTTCAAGGCCTAAACATGTTCAAATTAAAATGCTGATTTTGGCCCAGGAACTCAGGGTTGATGTGCTGTTTCTCTGGGGAATTTTGGGTTGTGGGACATAATACTGTGGGAACGTAGGGGTAAGAGGGTTATGTCACTTGTTCTCCAGTCCACGTTAAGTTTAAAGTCACTCCCTAGTTCCAGTCACCATGTTCACACCATGTTTCAGTATGCTTGTTCCTGTTTATTCTTCGATTTAAAAACTGAAATTCACATGATTTACATTTAAATATGGAGTTTTAATGTTTCCCTGTTTTTTTGGGGTTTTTTTTTGACGTACGGGTGTCAACGTTTCCAGTAGTAGTATCCGTAGTTTGGCTCTTGTAAAATGAGCAGCTGGACTTCACTGCCTTCTCTCTTTGTGCTTCAACTGCTGCATTTCTCGTCTACTATGCAGTCTGCCGAATGGCATGAACATTACGGCAGTCTGCTTGGATTGGACTTTTTAAATGTCATTGATCACTCGAATGAAAGGCTCAGATCCCGCCATCGTTTCCTGATTATTCCTTCCTTCCTCCTCCCAACCTGGAATTCCCAGCTCTCCATTTCCGTGATCTCTCGTATAGCGTTACAGGCAACTTAGGTGGTACTAGAGTACACACACACACACACACCTATACACTGAGCTCTTTGTGTAGTGAAGTGTGTGTGGTTGTCCTGTGAAGCCAGTCCCTCCTGTCGTTACAGGAATAAGAGCTGACATGTGAAAGTGCTGTTTTCTTGGTCAGGTAATTGCAATGATAACAGACTTAACAAACACTTAAAGGCTGCTATACAACAGATGGGCCTTTTTGGTGAAACTGCTGATCATTTATTTATACACACACACACACACACACACACACACACACGCACGCGCTATACAGTATATGCTGACAGTACAAAGCAACAGGCACTCGCACCATATGCAGTTCCACAACATATGTTACAGTTCATTCGGAGGACACACGGACAGACGTACTCGCAGACCCGTCTGTGGCTCGGAGGAAACACTGTTAAGTATGTTTTCACAGTGAGCACATAATGAGGGTGTCTGGCCTTATAGGCCGTATTACAGGAGACATGAGAGATGAAATAGAGCGTTTTATCCCAGACCTCTGCTTCCGTCTTCTCATTCCTATCCGTTCTCTTCCGCTTCGGGCTCGTTCTCAGTTTCAGCACTCGTGACAAGCGGTTTTCTTTTATTTAACATAATGCCCGTTGGTGATGAAGCCATCAGACTTAAAGGGTTAAAGGCGAGAGAGAGAGAGAGAGAGAGAGTGTGTGTGTGTGTGTGTGTGTGTCTGGTGGTATTATGAGCACTGATTTATCTGACGTAACCAAGGACACAACAGAAAATAGAATATTTTTATTTTAAATCCTTGCAACTGTGCTCCCCTTTTGTGGTTCTTTTATATGACGCGCTTCTCTCCGTTACCCCAAAAAGTACACATCAAGTCTCAAGTCATTTATTCTCAGAGCCATGTCCAGTGTTGCTTAACCTCAAATCCACATTGAGTCTCAAGTCATTTACCCATAAGTCCACGTTGAGTCTTTGTTTCTTAACCTCCGAACCACATCGAGGCTCAAAGGGTTAATCATCAAGTCTCGCGTTACTTATCCTTAAGGTCGTGTTGAGTTTCAGGTCATTTAACCTCACGTCACTTATTCTCAAGTCCAGATCAAGTCTCATGACCGTAACTCTTATTGTGTCAGGTTCCTCGTAGAGTCGAGCTGCGCTTACGCTCAGGACCACGCTGAGTCTCAGGTCCCCTATTCTCAATTCCGCTCCAAGTCTCAAATCACCTGCACTCAGTTCCGTGTGAAGTGTCGAGACATTTCATCTCACTGTAAACCCATGGATATAACTGCTGTGGATACAGGGTTAATCATTCTCAAAGAATTTTCTGCTATCTTACTCATACCAGTAGGTAACGGCAGGTTCGGGGACACCGGCTGGCGATTATTTATTTATTTATTTATAAAATTGATGTCAGCTTGTGTTTTGAGAGTGCGAGGTCGTCGGTTCAGGCCGATAGGGCGGCTCACGCTCCCCGCCTCTGTTCTCCGTACAGATTAAGCGTTCTGGTTTTGGCAGCCGCTGTAATAACAGTCATAAGCATTTATGTGTTGGCGTGCGTGCATATGGCCCTGATCACCACTGCAACTGGCCGCTGAGGATCGCCTTACTGATGAGTAATTTGGGCCGCCGTGGCCTCTGATTCAGCCTCATTTTCTCCTTCGCTCTCCAGCACCCATTCTGTTTCAGTGCTTTCTCTTTATCCCCCCCCTCCCTCTCCCTGTAGAGTTGCTAGTTATCTGTTTGTATCCCCCCAAAAGGCTCGATGTTTGTTTGTGCCAACGCAAAACATTTTTTTTTAATGAGCATCAGCGCTTATATGTGCGTGTGTACGAGTTTTTGATGGTTAAACGGCACCCTGCATGAATGCTTTGGTTAGTTAGCCTAGTGTAGTGTAGCATAGCACGCTCATCAGCGCCTGTGATTGGAGGCCATCCATCATGTCTGAGGCAGCGTGGCGGTTAGGGACTAGACGCCGCTGCTCGGCCTCGAGTGCACTCAACACGCTCGTAAACTTGCGAACAGATTAAAGGTGCGGTGAGGTGAGTTGCGAGCTCTACTCGCGTCCCATTCGGGACTCGGCTGTTAATCATGGCGATGATTCCGAAGCGTGGCGTTGGAACGAAGGCTGAATTTTAGAGGCCGTATACGTTTCGTTTCTGAGTTTTAGTACTGCAGCTAGCCTTCACCGAAATGACTGACTATACCTTATAGATTATAGAGCTGTATCCCATACCTGGTACACGGTTCATATTTGAATGCTATGTATCATACAGTATATACACACCACTTGTCCTATGTTTTATTAAAATTGCAGGTTTTATTTTCCTTCTAAGTTTATTGAGGTTTGTATTAAACCTATATAGTTCAAGTCACCGCTCTTATATAATTATAATATCCAATTCAATTCAATTTGTATAGCGCTTTTTATAATAGACATTGTCTCAAAGCAGCTTTACAGAAATATATAAACATAGGATGCATATTTTAAGTGTGTGAATTTATCCCTAATGAGCGAGCCGGTGCTGAGGGAAAACTCCCTAAGATCTTAAGAGGAAGAAACCTTGCGAGGAACCGGGAACCAGACCAGGGAACCCGTCCTCATCTGGGTGACAACAGATAGTGTGAAAGTAAAAGAAAGTTCATTACGGTTTTAAATGAAGTCGGTTTGGCCTTAGAAGCAGCCGTAGTCCCAGCAATCTGGAATTGGAGTAGATGAGAGCTCCATCCAGAGGTAGGACATCCGAAACGGATCAGGCAGGTCCGGAGAGGAGAAAGGATCAGGATCTTTAGTATCTCCATAAAATTGTGTGTTTCTCCTCCTCTTCTTCCTCTTCTTCTTCTTAGTAGTAGTCTATTATTTCAAGTATTCCTTAAAACGTTACACATTTCCTTTTACTCGATCATATAATCAGTCAGAGGCTGACGTGTGACCCTCGCTAACCCGCTTGGCATCAGCGCGTGCTCATGTCTGAGTTTGGGAAGTTTATTTGTCCTGTTCCTGTAGTTTTCTTCGCTTTTATTTGAGTTTTTGTGTTTTTTATTATTTTTATATAATTTTTTTTTATATACTCTTTGCTAGGGTATTGATGTGTGTGATGGACGTGTTCTGAGACTCCGGCTCACTGCAACTCAACAGTAAGACGAGGACGCAGAGGAAAAACTCCATCCTGCTAACATTTCAAAACTTTAATGTTATTAGAAATGGATTGGAAATGTTTAGGTATATATTACACTTTATTTAAAGTGCTTTCATATTCAGGGTTGAGATTTCGCTACACATGAAACAGATGTGTGTGTGTGTGTGTGTGTGTGCGCGCACTGTGACAGCTGGCCAACCAGTAAACCAGCTCCCACTCAACCGGGGATGGCGCTGATCCGATACCCAGGATCGATATCGGGTCAATACGACAAAATGTAAAAGATCATGTACAGGAGAACAGAATCATGAACTCGATCCACTCCTGTAACAAACGGACGGGATTTTTTAAAAATGGATTTATTTTTTGGGATGGAGGTGTAAATGTTTATACATGGAGACTTGATTGTCATTTTTGTTAGGATTTATTTTTATTATGCTTTCATTACATTTTGCTGTGTATGTGAAAGATGTGGTTTTGCTAAGTCGAGTTTTTTTAGGTGTTTTTGGTGATTGATTTTTAAGCTGTTTATTTTAAACCGAAGCACTTAAAGCTTTAATCGGGTATTTGAGAAGTGGTTTCGTGCAATCACTGTAAGTAACATTTAAGTCTTTAAATTGTTTTAACTCTTCTGTTCTTGTGTACGCACAGATCCTGCCATTTCTACCGCGTGCAAATGTGTAGAAACGGGCCGTTTTTAGTCGTTTCCCCACATTATTTTAAACGCTTGGATTTAGTGCGTTCGGGGCGCTTTTACTATTGACTACTTCGATCTCCTCGGCAGTCTGTTTGTTTTTTCCTTCCACTCGCTCTGCTTTTCTTCACCTCTCTTTAATGATGACCTCACCGAGGCCGGCTGACGGTCCTGTCACCTCTCGAGGCTACCGACCAATCGCCGTCGTTCCACCAAAGACCTTCGGGTCATCTAATTGGCCCATTTATTTGATTAGGACGAACCGTTCAGAGACATCAAGCAGGCTGCGCTTTCCATCAGAGAGGCAGCGTTTAACTCCTAGCGAAGGACCTTGAGGAAATGCACTTATCCTCATCAAAATGACATTACAAAATCATTAGAGGCAGCGCACCAAAACAGTGATGTCAGCTGGCTGGTGATATAGTGCAGAAACCCTGAGTGTGTGTGTGTGTGTGTGTGTGTGGATACATTTCAGTCAATATTGTTTTAATCAGAAACCTGCTATTGAATTGCACTCATCCTCTATATGACTGACTCACGAATTCACGCACGAACACACACGGCTCTTTGCGACCATAGCAACCTCATCCTGTGTCCTGGACTCTTGCAGAAAAGACAGATTTGGTGATGTTGACGTATTGAAGGATAGAAAGAATGATGATAAGCTCCTGTATCTAGACGAGCTGTGTTTGTGCTCTGATTGTCTGGTATTTCTGTAAGGAATAAGACACTTTGGGACGATTACTCTATGTTGATTATTTTCCTATACTAGCATCTCCGAACGCGTTTTATTGCTTTGGTACTACAGCAATCTGCCAACGATTACAATTTATTTTCTTTTTCTTTAAGGACACATTATACGTTTGATCTGTTTATAGTTACGTTTAACGCTGTCGGACATCTGAGAGTTCCTGTTGTGAGCTGCTGTTGTAGAAAAGTTCATTAATACCTTCTGACCAATCAGATTTGGGTATTCTTGAGTGATGTTATCTAGTATAAACCATGTCGTTAAGACGTAATCTCGCCACAATTTAAGAAGGGTTGAAGTCTGTTTTCAACTGCGATTGGATTAAAAACTGTTGGCAGTCTGGCAACCCTGACTTTGTAAAACCCTGATTTGTTTGTAAAAGTGTGTACATCTGAGATATGCATGGAAGTGAAATATGTAACGGCGACCTACTGGAGGTGTGAGACAGATGGCAGTTTTACGTTGGAAAGATCGGTTTGTTAATAGACTCGTCATTTCACATGTTTTATTCACGGCACTGTGTGTTTGAACAGGGCGCCACCATTAAAAAAGATGAAAAACACGGAGCCATCACAATCGCTCGCATCATGAAGGGAGGAGCAGCAGACAGAAGTGGTGAGTTGTAGCTGCTCATACTGACTCTGTTATCTAATCTCATGTTTATCACTGTAGGACAGTGGTTAGATAATCATACTCTGTACAATCGGGGGTATTCACTGACTGGTTCTACATTTACAGGAATCTGGGTTGTTTTTTTTTATTTATTTACCACGCCTGTGTGACAGTCGCCTTGTTCCAGTTCAGCTTCTCCCAGTTGCCTAGTCGTCTCCTCCCAGTTCACCTTCTTATCCCAGTCGTCTAGTCTCCTTCTCACAGTTCACCTTGTCCCAGACGTCTAGTCTCCTTCTCACTGTTCACCTTGTCCCAGACGTCTAGTCTCCTTCTCCCAGTTCACCTTCTCCCAGTCGCCTAGTCTCCTTCACCCAGTTCACCTTATGCCTGTCGTCTAGTCTCCTTCTCCCAGTTCACCTTCTCCCAGTCGTCTAGTCTCCTTCTCACAGTTCACCTTGTCCCAGTCGTCTAGTCTCCTTCTCACAGTTCACCTTGTCCCAGTCGTCTAGTCTACTTCTCACAGTTCACCTTCTCCCAGTCGTCTAGTCTCCTTCTCACAGTTCACCTTGTCCCAGTCGTCTAGTCTACTTCTCACAGTTCACCTTCTCCCAATCGTTCTCCCAGTCGTCTAGTCGCTTCTCCCAGTCGTCTAGTCGCTTCTCCCAGTTGTCTAGTCGCTTCTCCCAGTCGTCTAGTCGCTTCTCCCAGTCGTCTAGTCGCCTTCTCCCAGTTCACCTTCTCCCAGTCGTCTAGTCGCCTTCTCCCAGTCGCCTAGTCTCCTTCTCCCAGTTCATCTTCTCCCAGTCGCCTAGTCTCCTTCAAACCAGTTCACCTCCCAGTCACCTAGTCTCCTTCTCCCAGTTCACCTTCTCCCAGTCGTCTAGTCGCCTTCTCCCAGTCGCCTAGTCTCCTTCTCCCAGTTCATCTTCTCCCAGTCGCCTAGTCTCCTTCAAACCAGTTCACCTCCCAGTCGCCTAGTCTCCTTCAAACCAGTTCACCTCCCAGTCGCCTAGTCTCCTTCTCCCAGTTCACCTTCTCCTAGTCGCCTAGTCTCCTCCCAGTTCACCTTCTCCCAGTCGTCTAGTCACCTTCTCCCAGTTCACCTTCTTTGTCTTTGTCCAGTCTGTTTTTTACTCCCTCCTGTGCAAGTGTTGTCTTTGCCCACTTGCATTTTCCCAGTTGCCTTCGCCCAGCCCCGTTCTCCAAGTCGCCCTTTTCCAGGTCCAGTCTCCTTGGTCTGGTCATCTTGGTGTGAGTTCCTTGGTCCAGTAAGCTCTGCCTCTTTGCCCCTGAACAGTCTCCATGGTCCAGGCTCTTTTGTCCAGTCTCCATCACCCAGTCGCTTTTTCCCAGTCTTCTTCACCTTTGCCCAGTATTCTTTGCATTTGTCCAGTTTCCTCAGCCCAGTCTCTTCTGCTTACACTCTTCTGCACAGTCTCCTTTTCCCAGTCTCCTCCACCCAGTCTTCACTAGCACGTTTCCTCCAGCAAGTCTCCTCTGCCCAATCTCCTTTGATCACTTTCCTTTGATCACTTGCCTTCACTGAGTCTCCCTTGCCCAGTCTCCTCCACCTGACCTCCTCTAGCAGGTCTTCTCCAGCAGGTTTCTTTGCCCAGTCTCCTCCACCTGACCTCCTCCAGCAGGTCTTCTCTGTCCATTCTCCTTCATCCTGTCGCCTTTGACGAATAGCCTTTTGTGCAGGCGACTTCATCATTTTGTTTTTGTCATAGAAATAAGGTTATTGCTCAGCATTTCTTACATTTTGTTCACCAAATCAACACTGGAGTGCAGCTTCCACACTAGAAGAGAGACCTACAGCTTCTGTTCTTATTACAGTAGGAGTATTCAAGACAATGAAGTAAATAAGACACAATCCTCCTGATCTTGCAATATGTTATCAAAAGCTGAATATTAGATTAGCTGAAGTGGAACAAATTCTAACATATATAGTGTTTAATTGTTTACACACTGTGGGCGCACGGTGGCTTAGTGTTAGCACGTTCACCTCATACCTCCAGGGTCCGGGGTTTGATTCCCAGCGGGGCCCTGTGTGTGCGGAGTTTGCATGTTCTCCCCGTGCTGCGGGGGTTTCCCCCGGGTACTCCGGTTTCCTCCCCAGTCCAAAGACGTGCATGGTAGGCTGATTGGTGTGTCTAAAGTGTCCGTAGTATATGAATGTGTGTGTGAGTGTGTGTGTGTGATTGTGCCCCATGCTCCCTGGGATAGGCTCCAGGTTCCCTGTGACCCTGAAAAGGAGTAAGCGGTTGAGGATGGATGGATGTTTACACACTGTATCGTGTTCATAGCTTCTCTCTCCTTTCTTGGTATTTTAAAACAAATATATATTTACCCATTTTGCTTTCTCGTCTGCAGGCCTGATCCACGTGGGAGACGAGCTGAAGGAGGTAAATGGCATCCCAGTGGAGGGAAAGAAACCAGAGGACATCATTCAGCTTCTGGTATGGTTAGAATGTGTGTGTGTGTGTGTGTGTGAGAGAGAGAGCTGAATTGATTGAGTTATTGGCATTGATTGTGAGATAATGCTTATTGGTTTGCTCTTCAGTCCCAGTCTGAGGGTGCCATTACTTTTAAAGTGGTACCAGGTCCAGAGACCGAGGTTCCAGCCAATGAGAACAAGGTAACTTGACTGCACCACAATGAACACGCCTGGACATACACATAGTCACTTTTTATAAGTGTGTTTACATGCAGATCCATAATCTGATTCTCTCTTTCTCTCGCCCTCTTTCTCTCTCTTGTTTGCTCTCTCTCTCACTCACTCTCTTTCTCTCTGTTTCGCTCTCTCTTGCCCTCTTTCTCTCTCTTGCGCTCTCTCTCTCTCTCGCGTGCTCTCTTTCTCTCACTTTTGCTCATTCTCGCTCTCAAACTTTCTCTCTCGCTTTCTTTCACACTCGCACTTTCTCTCTTGCCCTCTTTCTCTCTCTTGCTTGCTCTCTCTCTTTCTCGCTCTCACACTCTCTCTCTCTCTCACACTCTCTCTCTCTCTCTCTCTTGCTTTCTTTCTCACTCTCTCTCGCTTTCTCTCTTCCTCTCTCTCTCTCTCTCTCCTTTCTCTCTCTCTCTCTCTCTATCTCTCTCTCTCTCTCTCTCTCTCTCTCTCTAGACATACATGAAGGCT
>CM022760.1:6776974-6799474 GCA_012411365.1 Ameiurus melas | reverse complement strand
ATTCTTTAAACGTTGTTATCTATTTATTTTATTTGTTGTTTATTATTTCTACAGCAGCGTGCATGAGCGTTTCAGCGGACACGGAAAACCCGTGCACGCCACATAGCTCTCGAATCTCTCGGGTATCGAGACTAAAGAAAAAAAACATTTTTACACCCCGCTTTTACACCGCACCCCATTGGGATTAATTCCACATCATGGCCGTTGCTCAGCCAGTGGGATTGTGTTGTAAAAGCGCGCCATTATCCAGCGATTGTGCATCATTGCATCGTGAGTCATACCCGAGAGCAAGGCGTCGGGACGTAAATGCCCGCTCCTTCACTCTCGCTCTTTATTGCAGCCTATAAACTAAATATTAAGCTCATTGTGTCATGTCTGTGATGTGTCCATGGGAGTTTTATGGTCCTGCCCGTGTGGCTCCAATCTGCTAAACTGATTCTAAATGCCGTCTTGTCGTATTTATGTAAGATTAGTCGTTTGAATTCTCCAGGGTTTACTCGCATAATTAATTGAGCTTTAATTGCGATTACTCAGTTTAAAAAAATAAAATAAATAAATAAAATACTCAGCAGCCGTATTAGAGAGCTTAGCTGAAGGTTGTGTGCGTTATAGTTTAAATAATGATAATAGGGATCCTAAAAATTGTGATTTATTATTATTATTATTTGATTTTGTACTGCTCTGAATAAGCTGCTTCACGTAACGGACGTTCACACGCAGTATAAGCCCACAAGACACGACAATAAGTGAATTTACAGTACCCGGATGATCCACGACTGTGTGTAAGTTCTGTGAGAGTTCTTCACGAGTCTCTCGTCTGTCCTGAGCAGTTAAACTCCCCACTGTTCTTCAGAAAAACCCTCCAGGTTCTGCACAGTCTTTACTTCTCCAGAATCTTCTACGTATTCGAGCCGTTTCCAACAGAGACTATATGATGTCGAGATCCGTCTTTTCACACTGAGGACGACCGAGGGACTCGTACACGGCTGTTACAAAAGGTGCGAACGTTCACTGATGCTCAAGAAGGCGACACGATGCGATAAGAGCCGGGGGTGGGGTGGGGGGTGGGGGGTAAACTTTTAAGCAGGATGATCAGTGTAAATTGTCATTCATGTCCATGTTTTTTGAACGTTTGCAGATGACAGATTTTACACATTGTACATTAGCGTGATCGTCGCATCGTGTCTGAAATCTGCGACACGTTAAGGCGGTTTATCGTCCGACGACGTCCGAAGCGTTCGAAGTTCCTCGTATCGTCTGTACGCGTGCTGCCGCGACGGCTCCGCAGCTCCGACTCGTCCCGGGAAAAACTCCGGCAGCACGGAGATTATTTCGCGCTCGTCTTGTGCTCGTCTTGTGGCCTCGGTCGAAATCCAAACATTTTCATCAGGAGCTGATAAATGTTCCTTCTGTGACAGTACAGATCTGTTTCGGATCTCGAAGGCTCCGAACGTCGTGTGCTGAGCAGAAACGAGTGTATCAGTGTAATGAGAGAAGGCTGTTCTGTAGATACTCTGAAGAGCAGGGATGAGTGAAAGCCAAACAGGCCATTATGCACTCATTCCTCATATTCTAGTCATAAACGACTGCAGTTCATGGTTTTCCTGTGTGCTGCCAGCGTGCTTAGCCTAAATAGCTCTTTGTATAAGTTAAATGTATGGCAGTTAAAGGATTTGGGCGAGTTCCACGCCGATGCGGTGGCGGTCCGGCCGGCTCTTGTTGTGGCCGGCGCAGGCCGCAGGGACGTTCCGAACCCGATCTCGGGCTCTCTCGTCCTTCTGCTTTCCATCATTACCGTGTCACTCGGAGATCCTTTTCATCACAACAGTAAGTGCATACACGATGATGCTCACATCATGCGCCCTTGAGTTTCAGGGCACGCGAAGGACAACCGTGCGTGTCCTTTTCCAGATCTTCAAACACCATTATGCTTAATACTACGCTTTACAGGTGGTGTTATTTAAAAATGAGTCGTTTCTCCCCCTCCCTCTACACAGAACAGTAGTTCTGGCTGTTTTCTGGAGAACATTTTTAATAAACTGCGTGCGATTTGATTGACATGGTGGACGACCAATCACAGACTTTGCCCATAGTTCATCAACAAGCCCAAGATTATCTCGTTGCCATTGTTTCAGCTACGAGTTTTATTCCTTTTATACCACACCAATTTGCACGTTCGCCTCACACCTGCAGGGTCGGGGGTTCGATTCCCACCGTGGTCCTGTGTGTGTGTGTGTGTGTGGAGTTTGCATGTTCTCCCCGTGCTGCGGGGGTTTCCTCCGGGTGCTCCGGTTTCCTCCCCCAGTCCAAAGACATGCATGGTAGTCTGATTGGCGTGTCTAAAGTGTCCGTAGTGTATGAATGGGTGTGTGAGTGTGTATGTGATTGTGCCCTGTGATGGATTGGCACCCTGTCCAGGGTGTACCCCACCTCGTGCCCCATGCTCCCTGGGACAGGCTCCAGGTTCCCCGCGACCTCGTAGGATAAGCGTTACAGCTGATGGATGGATGTTCAATACGTTTGCAGTTACGTTTGTGGAGCATCCACGAAACTAGTTAGTTCTCATTTGCGTTATAGCAGCGATAAACAGTTGTTCCGCTTCCCAGCGATGCGTAAACCTACCGTTAGTATAAACCTGTGCTTTGCAGCTGCAGTGTTGTCAGAGTTGCTGTTATAGAAAATCAATCAACACCTTCTGACCAATCAGAAGTGTGTGTTTTTTTTTTCGAGACCCGGTGCATGGAAATGCAACGAATGAATCAGATCACTCATCGACGTTCTGTGGCTTGTAGCCAGAAAAGTGCACAAAAGATTTGGGCGGAGCCTCAGAGATAAATTACTGTAAGCGCCAGCTTCTAAAAAAATGTTTGGAAAAGCCTCTTCATGAGTTCACCCTCTTTTGCCAACGCAAAAGTTTACATATCTCCATCACGAAAGACACTTTATTCCAGATTCTCAATCTCTCTCTCTCTCTATCTCGCACTCTCTCTCTCTGTCTCTCTCACTCACTCTGTCTCTCTCACTCACTCTATCTCTCTCACTCACTCTCTCTCCCTCTCGCTCACTCTCAATCTTTCGCTTAATTTCTCCCTCACTCTCACACTCAGTCTCACTCTCTCACTCACTCTCTCACTCACTCTGTCTCTCTCACTCACTCTCTCTCTCTCTCGCTCACTCTCAATCTTTCGCTTAATTTCTCCCTCACTCTCACACTCAGTCTCTCTCTCTCACTCACTCTCTCACTCACTCCCTCTCTCACTCACTCTCTCACTCAGTCTCTCTCTTTCTCACTCTGCTCACTTGTGCTCTCTGTGAGGTCATGCCTCAACTCAGTCGTTTTATTTATTTATTTCTTTATTTTTAAATAAAACATTCAAACTCGTTTGAGTGAACAGGACATGTAGCATGCCCAGAGTTTATAAATAACACCACACTGTTCAATCTGCCAAGCTCAATCAGCCGCGGTCATCCTGTAGGGGTCAAACCTTTTCAACGTTCCGATACCCTCCCTTTTCCTACTTTCTGCATTTTCATTACCAGTCTCCTAACCTCAGTCTCAGGCAGGCTAGCTTGAGAGCAGGTCTTTCTTTGTGCCACGCTCAACACACTCGGGGTAACAGGAGAAGATTTTTTTTTTTCGGGGGGGGTTGGTGGAAACACGCACCCCTTAAGACAAAACCTCCTCTACAGCAGGCCTGCCAGTGCCTCTGGTAATGTGATTTAAGCTTGGTGTGCTCGTAGTTGTGCTGTCGTGAACTGCGCAGATGTTTTCTGTGTGCTGCTCAGGTTTCAGCTGGTGTGGGATGAATGTGGGTGTTTGGGTGCTAGGGACACCAGTGTTTTTACCCAGTGGTTCCATCTCTCTGAGACCAAAGTTTACACCTGTGTGTGTGTGTGTGTGTGTGTGTGTGTCTGGAGTGAAGGAGTTGTGTGTACATGACCGACGGAAACGTTCACTCCTCCACATACTCGGTCTTCATTCATCATGTATATAGCAAAGAGCAGCGTCCTGTCCTGTCCACAAAGGGTCAGTTTAGCTGCAGGTTCTCATTCCAGGAGCCAAACCATTCTCGTTGAATGAAGGCCTAGATGTACTGATTTAAACAGGTTGGAGTCGGGTGTGGCTTGGACCGAAAAAAAGTTGCCACCAGTAAGATTGGAATCGTCTGACCAGTTTAGACATTTTAGGCAGATCAAAAGATGGAGGTAACAAGTAGAATTTTGACCAGACTACAACCCCCCCCCCCACGAGGCAGGTCCAAAAACATCTGGCCGAGTGAGAGGAAATCACCTGTTAACAACAGAGAAGGTATAGGAAAAGAAGAGCCGAGAAAGATCACGATCAAGCTCCTGCCTCTTATCCATATCTGACACCAGCCACTGTGTATTTCATTTGTTTTTTTTGTCCATTTATAGCAACCTCACAATAAAATACACACACACACACACCAGTCAACTGTGACTGGTGTTTTCACTTTCAAACCAGAGATGACTTGTGAAGCTAAGATTGGTCTCTTGCTCTCCTGAAGCCCTTCTGTTGCTCCTCTCCATTAAAATGTAAGATATTTTTACCAGATGATCCTCAAAAGCACTTTTGGTTTAGTATCTAGATCCAGTTGAAATAGGATCTCCTGTATTGGCGATCCAGAGAGAACAAGATGTCAAACCCCCCTCCCCCCCAAACCCCACCCCCAGCCACCTCTGGACATCCTACGCTATTCCATCTTTACTCTTGTCTGGTTATAACAGATCAGGATTAGCATTCCATGTGATCCATCATCATGAATGTGCCCCAGGAAGCCGAGAAGAAACACTACACCGCACCGTCGGCGCAAGACGCCTCTCAGAAGCACCTCGTACGACTAAAGTCATTCCGCAGCACCTCGTCTCTAAACGTCCGGCTGCAACACGGACTCGGCGGCAGACTCTGACAGAGGGAGGCGGAAAACAAAAGCAGATGAAAACAGTCAGGGAGCAGAAGTAAAAGCTGGAAAAGCCATCAGCCCCCAGACTCCAATTAAGGATGGGGTTATGGAAAAATTGAGCCTGCTGCTCTTGTTTTTTCACGCGGACATTAAAAAAAAAAATGCTCAATTCGAGAACTTATCTCATCTGCACACGGGAGTCCTTTAAGCAGGTAGAGAGGAACCAAAGCTCCTGAGAAATAATAAATGATGGGCCTTTTTAGATGCAACGGACCCTTTACATCAGAAGCCTCCAAAAGAGAGCTCCTTCTTGGAAAGAAAAGGAAGCAGGAGTGGTGTCATGAAGTGTTTTATTTCTCTCGTACCACAGCACCAGTTTTACCACTGCAGTTATTTATTTATTTATTTGCTATTAAACTGACGCATTACTTTTTATCCATTTATAGTTACTTTGAATGACGTACACAAGAGAAGTTGCGTTATAGTGGATATAAACACTCGTTTACCTTACTGGACTCTCATTTGGTGTCTTTCAGGGAGCCTTTAAATGTTTGTGAACACTATATAATGGACTTCCAGGTTTAAGCCCTTTAGAAAGCGGCGCACCCTTAGAGTAAGTATCCCAAAAAACCTTTTGGAAGTAAATAAGTAAAAGGCTTTAAAAACGCACAAAGTGAACGCAAGCTGTACGAGGTTCTGTAGCGATCATAGACTAGCTCGACTTTCACGCTCGTTAGTGCATGAGAGTCTCTCATGTCGTGTACGGTTCGTTAAAATAAAAGGGATAAGGCTCTGGGTTATTGATCAGAACGTCGAGGGTTCGAGCCCTTGAGCAAGACCCCAACCCAACAGTGGCAGCTTGGCCAAGCTCCTAATCAGTAACCCAGAGCCTGAACCATCAAGCCACAGATCTGGTCTGGTAAAGTGGCTGAAGCTTTCTATCAGCGGTGGTCAGTGGAGGTCAGATATTGCTCAGATAACGCTCTGGGTTATTATAAAGAGAGACCGTGTGTGTGTACGTACGTAGGTGTGATCACACACGGCCGTATGATGGATCGAGCAGGTGTGTGATGAGGAAAATCGGAGTAGCAGTTTTGGCCTCCCTCCTCCTCTATGATCCCATTTGGCGCCGCACAGAGCATGAATGTACTAATGATCCCAGCTGGCAGCCCAACAACTCTGTCTGTGTGTGTTTCCCCTGATGCATTAGCTAACATTCCTGCCTTGACATTCTTTTGTCTGACGAGCTCTGGGATAGGACAGAGAGGAAAAACAAATACCGCTCCATGACACAAGCTGTCTCTTTCTCCTTCGACGACGGGTGCGGGAGTAACCGAGCCTGTATCGCTCGGGCAGAAAAGCACTTTCCACATATGCACTTCAATGGAAAACGGCTTCTACAGTGTCGCTCCCCAGACACCAATTCCTACACAGTACAGCTTGATTCAGAGTACGGTCCAATACATATTTCAAATAGCGCTGCTAAATAGTTGTCGTTTTCCTTTTTAAAAAATAATAAAAAAAAAAGATCAGCATCTGTGATTGTGATCCGATTTTATTATTTTTTTTTAAAATATCGACCCCCCTTCTCTTTCCTCGTCCTGCTGCAGGAAATCGGGTCGCTCATAAATGCAGTATATGGGAAGTGGTCAGTGGGGTTGGGGTACGCATAAAAGATTGTTGTCCCTGAGGGATATGGATACAATAATCCTGAATCCAGTTAACACGCACACTTGGGGATCAGAGGTCTCTGTACGTGCACTAAATGGAGAGTTCCTCCGGAAACTGTTTGATGTTGGGGGTCTCCTTGACGCTCCTCCAGGGGCCTGTCTACTATCCGTAACGTCTTCAGCAGACGCCTATAAATGAGGGGGTGAGAGATCCTGGATGATGCATGCCTGAGAGTTTAGGTTAACCATACACCATACGTACGTCTCTCTTTTAAATTCCAGTTGAACTCTGGATCGTGATTGGTCAGAAGGTGTTGGTTAGTTTTCCATAACAGCAGCTCTGAGCGTTAATCAGAGTTAAATGCACTCGTTCTAATACGTTATCGTTTCTATAGAAACAACTCGTTCACAGGGACCTATACAGCGAGTGCTCCATATTTTTTTGGTCCCATTAACGTCCTCACACCAACCTGGTGATGGTTTTTTGGGGTTTTTTTCTATAACTGCACCACACACAGTGCACCGTGCTTTAATTAACAAGGAGTCCTCCTTTATCCTTTATGCTGGGACATGGAAGGGATAAGCCGATGCCCGTAGAAGGAAAAAAAATCGCCCTCGCAAGAGTTTCCCTAAAATTCCAACAACGCACAGAGTCGCTCGAATGTGTCCAGGTTTCTTTTCTTCACCTGGAAAAACTTGCAAGGCCTAAACAAGCGGAATACTTGAAAATCCATGTTCCTGTGTAACTTGGACAAATCGATACAACATGGGACAAGAAAATAAATTTAGATTGTTGGGACCGGTCTGGTTCCACGTTTCCATACGCTGAGAAAGAAATGCAATGCGTCTGTGTTCTGATTTATAATCAGACAGGTATGGCTTTACTTAGGGGTACATGGTCCTTAAAAGCAGTTTGTCTTACTCCGTCGTGTGTGTGTGTGCATTTCTCTTCTCTCTTGTGTCTAAAGAGATGTTGGGATAAAGGAGAACGTCATGCCAATTTGACCTGAGAATTACGCCAAGGCTTTTCTTATCCTTAATTTACACGTCTTCGCTCTTATCATTCCTTCTCTTTAACAAATACCTCGATGAGTTGTTAAGCTCTTGGCGTCATCTCTTTCCTTCGGGTCTCTCGTGTTAATATTTATAGTGTCTGAGGGCCTTCTTTTCGAGGTCCTCTCCGTACACAGGCCGCAGCAGCGTGCTCTGGAAATTTGGGAGGAGCAGTGGCTCGTGTGCAAGTGTACACTATATTTACACTGAATTTAGAAGCTTTAATAAGCTGGTGTTTTTAGGTTTTGTCCGTCTCCCCCCCCCCCTTTCCTTCTCTCACTGGAAGGGTCGGTTTGATTTGTGAGCTGCTAGTCAGTAATTGTAAGTTCCATTGCGCCAATTAACCAGCCATTAGGCGGTGCAGGTCTGGGAGCGTGGCGTGGACATGTCTGCATGTTCCAGCCATTATTCACCATGTTCAGCACCAGGAACTGGAAAACGTTGCTCTGTCCCATGTCTGTTTTCCATATTTATACCTGTTACTAGTAGTAGAAGCTATTTCGGATGGACTCGCTTTGCCAGTATGCTTCATGTCGTCCCTCGCGATGATTTGTCTTACCGAGATGCATTCTTCTGAGGGGAAAAAAAGAGAGAGCGAAATTGGAATTAATGTTCCATAAGCGTGTCCAGAGTCCAGAATACCGAAAGATATTTTTTTTCTTCTCTCACCCCCCTCTTTCATTCTGGAATGAAATTCATTTCCATCTAATTTAAGGAACAGGAGGATTTGCGGGGAGAACTTTTCAATCCAAGCCTTGATTTATTCATCCGCATTGAAACGGAGGGCAGCGTTTTTGGCCGCTCCGGACGGAGACGTCTATAAGGCTTTAAACGGTTTTGAAAGGTCGGACTTATGAAGTCCCTTCAAGTAAAGAACAGGAATTCGTACTGACTGCCTGTGATGGAGAACCTACGCACCTGCCTTGAAGTGGAGAAACAAAGATTCTTCACGCCAGGACCTGTGGTGCGTCATATAGGCCAAAAGGCAAGATTATGTCCTCGAACACACTGTCCTTGCATGTAAGGTAATCAGAACTCTGTGTTTTTGGCTTATTAATGCAGATCGTTTTTCCAAAACGAATTAGGTTTGATTAAATTATGGGTTCGACTGACACAAGCACAGCAACTTCCAGGTTAACTCGAGTGAAACGAATGTCGTTCCAGTGTAATTTTATACTAAGGACTTGCATACACACACACACACACACACTTGTACTACAGGGTCGGTTTGACTTATGGCGTGTTTCATTTGTATCCCACCATATCATTAAGTGACCCTATTAAGTGAACAAGCTGTAAGGAATGGATGGCTCTGTCTGCAGTGACACATCTGTGCAGCTCTGTAGCGGGCACTGCGGAAACCATTATAACCAATAAATCAGGTACTTCTCTCTTACCCCTATTGCCTCAGTCCATAATTTTCATACTCCTTTAATCTCTGGTATCTTACGTCATATCCGCACGTCCGTTCATCGCTTAAGAAAACAAAAGGAGACGCGTACGCTGGTGTGAAAGTGCAGCGATTGATGCAGCAGTGGAATATTAGGTGTCTTCGGTTTGGTTCAGCGCTCGTGCTAACTAGCGTCTGTCACGAGTGAGAAATGATGGGTAGGTTTCTGTTTTTCAGCGTGGTCTGCACCAGTCGTTTGAGAAAGCAGGATTGAGTAGCTCTCCGGGATAATCAGACAGGAAGTTTTTGTGGTGGCATTGCCGATTACCTCCAGCACATGAAAACCCATCAGCTGTAACGGCTCCTGTTAGGAGGACTCCAATCGGGCTCGTTACTGCAGCGCCAGAGCCTGAGGATTCTTCCCTCCATTTCATTCTGTCTGCTTCAGAAAGACACAAATATGCGAATGTGAAAAAGCAGAAGCTAATTGTAGTGTCGGATTTTGCACAGACAAGCAGAGATGGGTGTCTACTGACCGGAAGGTCGAGGGTTCAAGCCCCAGCACTATCAGGTTCTGGGTTACTGACCGGAAGGTCGAGGGTTCAAGCTCCAGCACTGCCAGGTTCTGGGTTACTGACCGGAAGGTCGAGGGTTCAAGCCCCAGCACTATCAGGTTCTGGGTTACTGACCGGAAGGTCGAGGGTTCAAGCTCCAGCACTGCCAGGTTCTGGGTTACTGACCGGAAGGTCAAGGGTTCAAGCCCCAGCACTGCCAGGTTCTAAGTTACTGTTCTAGGTTACCTCTTAACATGCCGGGATATGTGAATAAAAACGAATTTCACTGTGCTGTAACATATACAGTACGTGATCAATAAAGACTCGTTATCATTATAGTTATTAGACGCGTGGACAGCACTCCTAACCTCGAACCTCTTTTCCTATCCGTCTAGCTGTTTTACGGAGGAGCTTCCGTCTCAGCAAAAGAGGAAAGAAGACAAACAAGTCCATGTACGAGTGTAAAAAGAGTGAGCGGTACGACACCGCTGACGTCCCCACTTACGAAGAAGTCGCTCCGTACTGCAGAGCTCACGGAGCCAAGCACAGACTCGTCGCCTTGCTCGGTAAGTGCTGCTACGCTACTGTACGTGTTTATAACAAGACGTCACCAAGTCAAGCATTCGTACTTACTGCAAGCCACTTATACAAACTTCACAACCTGTATACAAACAGCTTTATAACCAAGTACTTTTTATTTCATTAGAAATCGTATAACTGATTTGATTCCGTTTAAACAGCCATTCATAAGTTCGCTTGCTTGCTTATTTATTTATTTTTAAATAAGGCGAAACCCCCCGAAGCGTAAACTCGTCTGTCCTGAAGATGTCTGAAAAGTTACAGCTTTATCTCTGACTGTTACCCGGCGCTGACACTGGAGACTCCTTCCTTACATATTAAATGAAGTGAATCTCCTCACACAAAAGTCAGCACATCAACGTTCATCTTTTTCTGCTCTTTAAACGATAACGTAGCGCAGAAGGTAGCCGTTTGTGCTCCTTTCCCAGGCGAAGGCCCATGATGCCGTATGCTTTACCTCTGACGGATACAATCGTGGGGACTATTTTAGTCTTTATTTAGCGCTGGGTCATGGCGATACACCGTGTGCTAGACCTTGCTTGGGTTTAGTTCGGTGAATTAAACGGCGTATGGACTTCATCACAAACCGTACGTGTGCTCAGAGTGTTTTTCTCTCATCACGATGCCCCAATTAGGCCTCTGCTATTGCAGTCAGGCTAACGCAAATATTTTCAATTAACTCTCCTAATTTGGAGGACAGTGTCATGGACAGTCTCAGCGCTGACGGGGAAAAGACCCTGCCGTCAGTCTGCTGTGTGTTTGCTCTGTTTTTATTACAGCTTGTTTTTCTGTCCCGTGAGATGAACCTTCTTGCTTTTCCTGCTCCGTATTTTCTTTTCCCCCATCCTCCTCTATTTTTCTTTTTTGCTCTCTATTATTGTTCCTGTCTTTCTGGGTTTCTCTGTCCTGACGTTCTTTCTCATTTTATTTTGTGATTAATGTTTCTCTCTCGCTCTCTCTCTTTTTCTCTCGCTCTGTCTCTCTTTTCACTCTCTCTCTCTCTCTCTCTCTCGCCGCCGCTCCTCTTTTTTCTCACTCTGTCTCTCTCACTCTCTCTCGCTCTCTTTCTCTTTTCTCACTCTTCCTTTCTCTGTCTCTTTCTCTCTCTCTCTCTCTCGCTCGCTCTCTTTTTCTCTCGCTCTGTCTCTCTTTCTCACTTTCTCGCTCTCTTTCTCTTTTTCTCACTCTTTCTTTCTCTGTCTATCTTTTTCTCTCTTTCTCTCTTTCTCTCTTTCTGCATTATTTTTGAATTCAGAACTATTAGTTAAATAACCATTTATTTGTTTTTTTTCATTCTCTTTCTCTCTTTGTCTCTCTCTCTCTCTCTCTCTCTGTGTGTTTTTCTCTTCCTTCCTCTCTCTCTCTCTCTGGCTCTCTCTTTCTGTCTCTTTGCATTTCTTTCTCTCTTTTTTTCTCTCTGTCTACCCCCCCCCCCCTTTCTTTGTTCTGGCTTTCACCTTCAACACGACGGCGACTCTGAGCTTTCCTTGGCCTGGATGTTTCTCTGTTTTTAAGTGTGAATGAAACACTCGTTCACTTAAACCAAAGCCTTTTGACACGTTTAACTTCACCATCTCGATAAGACGTGCAACGCCGGCTCCGGACGCCGGGGTGAAACAAAACCCACCGTATTCCTCTCTGCTTTCCGCCGCTTCAAACAAACGTCCAGACCAATAAGGATCTTATCTGTTTAGAGACGTATTAATCCCCGAGCCAGGATAAACACGTGTGCACGTTATTAGTGAGATCACCATCGTGTCTCGGCTGATTATTTATCCGAGCAAACGATCGACGTCTTTTGGTTCCGGCCGAGGGAAATGTCTGTGACGTCGGTGTTGTGGGACTCCTGTTAGCAACAGTACTAACACCAGGACGCGATGGAAAGGACGCGATGTCCAGGACGGGAAAATTCATTTAGAAATAATAAACAAAATATCGAAGTGGTAACAGATTGACGTGAATTTGGCTCTCGGGTTTTGTACAGGTCGTGTGTGTGTGTGTGTGTGTGTGTGTGTGTGTGTGTAAGGATTTGAAGGAAATGGAAGCTGTGTTGATTTACAGAACTATCAATCAAATCACAAATACACATCAGCCGTGACCGAAAGCAAAGAAAACGCCCCCTGTACTCCGAGTTCCTGCTTGGGATCTGGACGCGCTCTTCAAGCCCGAGTGACGTCGGAGTACGCATGGCCGCACAACAGGAAACAAAGCAGGACTTCTTCCCTTTAAGCGAGTTTAAGCACAGCAAAAAGTCCTCTTTTTTTTTTGCTGCAGCTTTTAAAAAAAAAAAAAAAATTTTCGCAGAGATTGTCGTGCTTTTTATTTTTGCGCAAAACTACTCGAATCGCCGAAGTCGCGATCGCACGAAATAGTTCTGCGCGCTCTTTCGCGGCGATGTTTGTTGGTAAACGAGACCTTCTAGCTGTACTCCTGCTCGGCGCACGTGAATCGGAAGATCGCGTCGACCGGACGAGCGTCGTAACGACGCGTCTCGGCCCTGACCTGCGGAAACATTGGAAAACCACAAGCTCTTCCGAATATCGCGGGGTTTCCTTGATTTCGCACTCGTTTCTGCGATTTCGAACTCCTGGAGGGTCTCGACAGGTTATGCAATAACTTCGCTTTAATGGAGCTCTGAGTACAGTTCATGCCTTGAATCCCGTTTAGATGATTCAGGTGTTTCTGTCTCATCTTCCACATCTCAGTCGAAGCTCTGACAACCGTAGGGTTAAAGAGAGGTGCTTCTGAATGATGAAGCGTGTTGACGTTGACTGATACGTCGTTGTTTTGAATCGCAGTTCTGACCTGCTCAGATGAGACGCGCTGAATTGAAGCGGTCGGGGAAACATTATGGAAAATGTGTCTGTGAACTAAGTGTGTGTGTGTGTGTGTGGGGGTGGCGCGGGTGATGGGGAAAAAACATTGTGAACACGACAGGTTCATGCTGAAACACTGAATATAACAGTGTATTATAACACAGTGTGCTGCTCGGGCTGGAAGTGATTACACGTCTGCTGTTAAAGAGCTCTCCTGCTAATGAGAGACCTGATCAACTCTGACACTTTTACTGCTTCTGCAACATGCACCAAAGTGCGAGAGAGAGTGAGTATGAGAGAGATAGAGAGAGAGAGAGTGAGTGAGAGAAATAGAGAGAGTGTGCGAGTGAGTGAGAGAGGGTGCGAGAGAGAGAGGGTGAGTGAGTGAGAGAAATAGAGAGCGAGTGAGTGAGAAAGGGTGAGGAGAGAGAGAGAGTGAGTGAGTGTGCGAGAGAAATAGAGAGTGTGCGAGTGAGTGAGAGAGGGTGCGAGAGAGAGAGGGTGAGTGAGTGAGAGAAATAGAGAGCGAGTGAGTGAGAGAGGGTAAGGAGAGAGAGAGAATAATAAGTGAGTGAGTGAGAGAAATAGAGAGCGAGTGAGTGAGAGAGGGTGAGGAGAGAGAGAGAGAGTGAGTGAGTGTGAGAGAGATAGAGAGAGAGAGAGTGAGTGAGAGAAATAGAGAGAGTGTGCGAGTGAGTGAGAGAGGGTGAGTGAGTGAGAGAAATAGAGAGCGAGTGAGTGAGAGAGGGTGAGGAGAGAGAGAGAGTGAGTGAGTGAGAGATAGAGAGAGAGAGAGTGAGCGAGAGAAATAGAGAGTGTGCGAGTGAGTGAGAGAGGGTGCGAGAGAGAGAGGGTGAGTGAGTGAGAGAAATAGAGAGCGAGTGAGTGAGAGAGGGTAAGGAGAGAGAGAGAGTGAGTGAGTGAGTGAGAGAAATAGAGAGCGAGTGAGTGAGAGAGGGTGAGGAGAGAGAGAGAGTGAGTGAGTGTGAGAGAGATAGAGAGAGTGAGTGAGTGAAAGAAATAGAGAGAGTGTGCGAGTGAGTGAGAGAGGGTGCGAGAGAGAGAGGGTGAGTGAGTGAGAGAAATAGAGAGCGAGTGAGTGAGAGAGGGTAAGGAGAGAGAGAGAGTGAGTGAGTGAGTGAGCGAGTATGCAAGTGAGAGAGACAGGGTGAGAGAGAGGGTGCGAGTGAGAGAGAGGGAGAGAGAGAGTGTGTTGAGATGCATACCCTGCTTGTTAAGATGATACTGTCAGACACTCGCGCTCAGACTAAATCAGAAAACATTCACTAAAATTTCTCAAATTTGTTGTTGTTTAAAAAAATAAATAAATGGATAAAATAAAAATGTAGCCACCGTTTCCGCTGGTTAAAATCACTGTAGCGTAAATAAAGAAAAGAGAAGTAAACTATAGACAACGAGAGGTATGTTAGGCCTGTGTTCGATCGGGTTTAAGTGGTATGGTGGTGTGTGTGTGTGTGTGTGTGTGTATGGTGGTGTGTGTGTGTGTGTGTGTGTGTGTGTGTGTGTGAAGAGCGGTTTAAGGTGGACTGTATCTCTGCTGATCCGATTATCAGATTAACACCCAGCACTACAACACACACAGACGCAGCTGAGTTACGAGACAATGAGGGAGTGTGTGTGTGTGTGTGTGTGTGTGTGGAGTAGAGACTGAGAGATTAGGAGAGAGAGGAAAGAAAATGCAGGAAAGAAAGTGAGGGGAAATGAAGCTGGGCAAGGAAGAAGAAGGAACGAATGGAAGGGGTTTGAAAAGAAGCAAGTGAGCGTCAGAGAAGATGGAGAGATGCAGGGAGAGAGTGACCGAGACAGACGGTGCACAGAAGAAAGAAAAGTCTGTAAGATGTCTGTGGGTCTGTATAATGTCTGTGAGTCGTCTGTGGGTCTGTACGATGTCTGTGGGTCTGTACGATGTCTGTGAAGTCTCTGTGTGTCTGTACATTGTCTGAGTCTATGATGTCTGTGGGTCTGTACGAGGTCTGTACGAGGTCTGTACGAGGTCTGTACGAGGTCTGTACGATGTCTGTACGATGTCTGTACGATGTCTGTGGGTCTGTACGAGGTCTGTGAGTCTGTGCGATGTCTGTGGTTCTGTACAAGGTCTGTGGGTCTGTACGAGGTCTGTGAGTCTGTGCGATGTCTGTAGGATGTCTCTGTGAGTCTGTGCGATGTATGGAGTCTGTACGATGTCTGTGGGTCTGTACGAGGTCTGTGGGTCTGTACGAGGTCTGTGGGTCTGTACGAGGTCTGTGGTTCTGTACGAGGTCTGTGGTTCTGTACGATGTCTGTGATTCTGTACGAGGTCTGTGGGTCTGTACGAGGTCTGTGAGTCTGTGCGATGTCTGTAGGATGTCTCTGTGAGTCTGTACGAGGTCTGTGGGTCTGTACGAGGTCTGTGGGTCTGTACGATGTCTGTGGGTCTGTACGATGTCTGTGGTTCTGTACGATGTCTGTGGTTCTGTACGAGGTCTGTGGGTCTGTACGAGGTCTGTGAGTCTGTGCGATGTCTGTAGGATGTCTCTGTGAGTCTGTACGATGTCTGTGGGTCTGTACGAGGTCTGTGGGTCTGTACGAGGTCTGTGGGTCTGTACGAGGTCTGTGAGTCTGTGCGATGTCTGTAGGATGTCTCTGAGTCTGTGCGATGTATGGAGTCTGTACGATGTCTGTGGGTCTGTACGATGTCTGTGGGTCTGTACGATGTCTGTGGGTCTGTACGAGGTCTGTGGGTCTGTACGAGGTCTGTGGGTCTGTACGAGGTCTGTGAGTCTGTGCGATGTCTGTAGGATGTCTCTGAGTGTGTGCGGTATGTATGGAGTCTGAACGATGTCTGTCGGGTCTGTACGATGTCTGTGGGTCTGTACGATGTCTGTGGGTCTGTACGATGTCTGTGGTTCTGTACGATGTCTGTGGTTCTGTACAAGGTCTGTGGGTCTGTACGAGGTCTGTGAGTCTGTGCGATGTCTGTAGCATGTCTCTGTGGGTCTGTGCGATGTATGGAGTCTGTACGAGGTCTGTGGGTCTGTACGATGTCTGTGAAGTCTCTGTGTGTCTGTACATTGTCTGAGTCTATGATGTCTGTGGGTCTGTACGAGGTCTGTACGAGGTCTGTACGAGGTCTGTACGAGGTCTGTACGATGTCTGTACGATGTCTGTGGGTCTGTACGAGGTCTGTGAGTCTGTGCGATGTCTGTGGTTCTGTACAAGGTCTGTGGGTCTGTACGAGGTCTGTGAGTCTGTGCGATGTCTGTAGGATGTCTCTGTGAGTCTGTGCGATGTATGGAGTCTGTACGATGTCTGTGGGTCTGTACGAGGTCTGTGGGTCTGTACGAGGTCTGTGGGTCTGTACGAGGTCTGTGGTTCTGTACGAGGTCTGTGGTTCTGTACGATGTCTGTGGTTCTGTACGAGGTCTGTGGGTCTGTACGAGGTCTGTGAGTCTGTGCGATGTCTGTAGGATGTCTCTCTGAGTCTGTACGAGGTCTGTGGGTCTGTACGAGGTCTGTGGGTCTGTACGAGGTCTGTGGGTCTGTAATGTGTCTGTGGGTCTGTACGATGTCTGTGGTTCTGTACGGTGTCTGTGGTTCTGTACGAGGTCTGTGGGTCTGTAGGATGTCTCTGTGAGTCTGTACGATGTCTGTGGGTCTGTACGAGGTCTGTGGGTCTGTACGAGGTCTGTGGGTCTGTACGAGGTCTGTGAGTCTGTGCGATGTCTGTAGGATGTCTCTGAGTCTGTGCGATGTATGGAGTCTGTACGATGTCTGTGGGTCTGTACGATGTCTGTGGGTCTGTACAATGTCTGTGGGTCTGTACGAGGTCTGTGGGTCTGTACGAGGTCTGTGGGTCTGTACGAGGTCTGTGAGTCTGTGCGATGTCTGTAGGATGTCTCTGAGTCTGTGCGATGTATGGAGTCGTACGATGTCTGTGGGTCTGTACGATGTCTGTGGGTCTGTACGATGTCTGTGGTTCTGTACGATGTCTGTGGTTCTGTACAAGGTCTGTGGGTCTGTACGAGGTCTGTGAGTCTGTGCGATGTTTGTAGCATGTCTCTGTGGGTCTGTGCGATGTATGGAGTCTGTACGAGGTCTGTGGGTCTGTACGAGGTCTGTGGGTCTGTACGAGGTCTGTACGAGGTCTGTGAGTCTGTGCGATGTCTGTAGGATGTCTCTGAGTCTGTGCGATGTATGGAGTCTGTACGATGTCTGTGGGTCTGTACGATGTCTGTGGGTCTGTACGAGGTCTGTGGGTCTGTACGAGGTCTGTGGGTCTGTACGAGGTCTGTGGGTCTGTACGAAGTCTGTGAGTCTGTGCGATGTCTGTAGGATGTCTCTGTGAGTCTGTGCGATGTATGGAGTCTGTACGATGTCTGTGGTTCTGTACGATGTCTGTGGGTCTGTACGAGGTCTGTGAGTCTGTGCGATGTCTGTAGGATGTCTCTGTGGGTCTGTGCGATGTATGGAGTCTGTACGATGTCTGTGGGTCTGTACGAGGTCTGTGAGTCTGTGCGATGTCTGAACGATGACTGTGAGGTGTCTGTGACTCTGTGTGGTGTCTCTGCGATGTCTGTGCAGTGTCTTTAGTCTGTACGGTGTATTGAGCGTCATTGTTTATGTATTTATTTTTTTATTATTGTTATACATTTTTTACTTTAGTCAGGTGATCAGTGAGGGTGTAGTGACTGTTTAATGATTTTCTCTCTCTCTCTCTGCAGGTCCTACAGGCGTGGGTTTGAATGAGCTGAAGAGGAAGCTGTTAATATCTGACCCGCAGCACTTCAGCGTCACCATCCCTCGTACGTTTTCACACACCGACACACACTCGCACACTTTCCCCTCACACACCAAAGAGCGAGGGGATGAAGAAAGCTTTTCGCGTCCAAAATAAAATATGTACTTTCAATACTGATCCATCTCCAGCTCTGTCTCTCTCTTCTCTCTCTCTCTCTCTCTCTCTCTCTCTCTCTCTCTCTCTGGCATGCTCTCTCCTCCTTTTTTTTTTTTCTTTTTTCTTTTCTTTTTTCCTCACTCTGTCTCTCTCACTCTCTCACTTTCCCAGCATCCAGGAACACATTCTTTGGGGACATGCATCATGTTGGGACAAATGAGTTGGGCTCTGATTTATATATTTAAACAGGCTGAGAGAGAGAGAGAGAGAGAGAGATGAAAACAAGTGAGTATGAGTATTACACGGTGGCCAGAATTAAAAAAAAAATAGAAGAAGAGAAGAAGAACTCATCAGCGCTGATGAAGACGTGGGATGTTTGTTACACAGAGTTGGGCTGTAATGGTTGCGTCTGATTCTGACTCCGGGATTAAAACTTAATTGCTCACGTGTGTGTGTGTGTGTGTGTGTGTGTGTGTGCACGTGTTAGACAACCGAGCTCTCGTTCACATCTTACACACCGTCCCGTTCCGCTCGTCCAGTCCTGGAAAGTGCTTCTGTTCCTATCTTCTCGTCGGGTTCTGAGTTCCACTGGGAACACAGCCCAAGTCTTCGGTGGAGATCAGTCGACCCTTTCTTTATTAACGCTCCTGTCCCGGAGAACTGAGCGTTTTACCCCAGACTGTTACAAAGCGCCGACACCGGAGACTCCTTCCGTAAACGGTCGAGAACACTTTGCAAGATCAGCGATTACGCCGTTTATTCGGAGCGTCCAGCGTACGTTCACATAGTCTATGCGAGCGAGCCGTTACTATGGAAATGTATTATGAAGTATAGGAATGAACGTCGTTAGTCGGCGGTTAGTCAGCGCCTTCTGACCCATCACGGTCTAGAGTTCACCATTTAATAATGACTTTCGGTTCTCCGAACGTTTGCTGCATGTGGACGTCGTCCTGCTGCCGGAACACGTGGGGCGATCGGCGAGAGGCACGTTTTGTAGAACGAACTTCACTTTCTTGACTCGCACGTGCAGGAGCCGCGATTGTCCTTCCGCCGCGGCCGTAATTACACACTCCCTCATTCCTGTGGTGTACTCGTCTAATCGCACACGCGTTTAACCATCACCGCCTCTCTCTCTCTCGCTCGCTCTCTCTCTCACACTCTCACTCGCTCACTCACTCACTCAATCACTCACAGTATCTCTTGCTCTCTCTCTGTATCTCTTTCTCACTGTCTCTCACTCACTCTCTCTCTGTATCTCACACACACTCACTCTCTCTCTCAGTATCTCTCTCACTGTGTCTCTCACACACAATCTCTCACTCTCTCTCTCTCTCTCCTTCTCTCACTCTCTTTATGTCTCTCTCTCTCTCTCTCTCTCTAATAGTAATCAAGATTTTTAAGGCTTGGAATGGATATTGCGATTCTCACTCATGGAATAAAACACTGGGTGTCATGCTGTTATCGGAAACTAATTAACGCCCACGTGGTGTGATGAAGCAGAGCTTCTGAGAACACCCCGAGGAGGATTCTTTTTCCTCAAACAGGATGTCCTGAATATTTTTATTGCTTTTATACCACACCAATTAATTATTTATTTTTCATTAATGAACAAAACATCATACTTTCAGGAGACGAGAGAGAGAGAGAGAGAGAGAGAGATGGATCGAGGGATTGAATTAAGACAGGGAGAGTGAGAAACAAATGCAGAGAGGGAGACGGAGCGAGAGAGAGAGAGAAAGTGGAGGAATGAAGGTTCTGGTTTTAAGCTTATTGGAACAGTATAAAATTTTTAATAGTTTGTTTTGGGACTGCTGGTCGAACAGTTTGTCTTGAGGAGTGTACCATGGTGACCCCTGACCTCTTTGTCTCTCGTTAAACACTCTGCGCAGAGACCTTTGACCCCTCCTAAACCGTCTGGAGCCTGGCACGCGCGGCCCGGTTTAACGGCACCGCTTTACAGCCGAGCGAACCCAGAAACGCAGCAGTCAGGGCTTAATGAGCGCTGGAGCAGAGTCAGAGTCTGAGTGGCTCCTGTTACTGACGCGTGTGTGAGCACCAGCACGGCGGCTTTACGGCTCTGTAAAAACATCAACAGTGACACCGGCTGTGGAAGACCTCCAGATAATACGCTGACCACCGTTCTAACTGGGTTTTATTTCTGTTTTGTGCGAGCTGCTGATCCGGTGTGTTTCTAATGGAAACAGTGGAGAGGAGGGGGGGGAGCGCGTTAGTAAAATTTTAAGATTTGGCTCCTGATTTGGGGGCGGGGATATTTAACAGTATATTTCTATAGATGTTTGTAAGTTTAAAGTATCCTCTATGGGAGAGAATATAGATTATAGTGACATTCAGATCACGTATATTCTGTCATTTAAAAAAAAAAAAAAGCAGGCGTGTGCAAACTTTTGCACTTGGCTGTGTTTAGGTAATATAGGTTCTATATGTGTGTATGGAATATTTCTGTAGGTAATGGTCTTATAACTTTTTTCTGTCTCTCTCTTGCGCTCTCTCTCTCTCTCTCTCTCTCTCTTTCTGTGACTCTCTCATCTATCTCTTTTGTTCTTTGTCTCTCTTTGTCTGTTTCTTTGACTGTCTGCTTTTCTCGCTATATTTATCTATCTCTGTCTCACACTTTACCCCCATCCAACTCTCTCTCTTTCTCTCTCTCTCTCTCTCTCTCTCTCTCTCTCTCTTTCTCTCTCTCTCTCTCCTCTCAGACACATCCCGATCGAAGAGGAATCAGGAGAACGATGGTGTGGAGTATCACTTCATCTCTAAGCAACTGTTTGAAACGGACATCCTCAACAACAAGTGAGTCTCCATCATCACATCATCGTATATCCGCACTAATCTCCCGGGCAACAACGGTGGAATCTCTGCACTTACTGCGTGCTCACGCGGGTTATTTACTGCGTATTATTTACAAATACGCAAAGCGCAGACAGGACACGAAACGATCCTTTGTTTAATAGCTGGAGATTCTGTCTCCGTGACGCATACCTCAAACAAGTTCAACATAATCGTTTTAATTAATGCCATATGTCAGACACTTTTCTCATTCCGTTAATAGAAAATAGGTTCGGTGACGACCAAAAGAAGTCATTTTTCAGGCTGATGATGAAGATAATGATGATGATGCATCTCCCCACTGAGCAAAGAGTGCTCAAGCGTTTCTTCAGGAAAGGACGAATCGACTCAATGACACGGCCAGCCAATGGTCCAGATCTCAATCCCGTTGAAAAGTTATTGCGGAAATGTAAAAAAAAAAATCGGTCCATGACGAGACTCCGTCCTGCAAAGCCGATCTGTCGATCGCTATTCCAGAACGTTGGAACCTGCTCGATGGAGAATATTGTTTTTCATTAGTGAAGTCCACGCCTCAAAGAATCCTGGTCTTCTTAAAAGCCCGAGGAGGAGCAACAATGTAAATTGTGGTTTTATTTTTATTTTTATTATTGTTGTTGTTGTTGTTGATGATGATTCCATAATCTGTTCCTCTAGTTGATCTGTAAAAAAAAATGGCATTAATTCAAATAATGTAATTCATGTTTTGAGGTATGTTTCACGAAGTCAGAACGTTCAGCTATTAAACAAAAATGGTGTTGCGTGCGTCAGATCTGTTTTCTGCTACGATGTAGCATAAAAGTCGAGTGAGCATACTCTCGGAGGTCTCGGGTCGGAGGTTCAAGCCTCAGCACTGTCAGGCTCTGGGTTACTGATCGGAAGGTCGGGGGTTCAAGCCCTAGCACTGTCAGGCTCTGGGTTACTGATCGGAAGGTCGGGGTTCAAGCCCTAGCACTGTCAGGCTCTGGGTTACTGATCGGAAGGTCGGGGGTTCAAGCCCTAGCACTGTCAGGCTCTGGGTTACTGATCGGAAGGTCGGGGGTTCAAGCCCTAGCACTGTCAGGCTCTGGGTTACTGATCGGAAGGTCGGGGGTTCAAGCCCTAGCACTGTCAGGGCCTGGGTTACTGATCGGAAGGTCGGGGGTTCAAGCCCTAGCACTGCCAGGGTCTGGGATACTGATCGGAAGGTCGGGGTTCAAGCCCTAGCACTGCCAGGGTCTGGGTTACTGATCGGAAGGTCGGGGGTTCAAGCCCTAGCACTGTCAGGGCCTGGGTTACTGATCGGAAGGTCGGGGTTCAAGCCCCCAGCGCTGTTGGGCCCTTGAGCAAGGCCCTTAACCCTCTCTGCTCCAGGGGGCGCTGTATCATGGCCGACCCTAAGTTCTGACCCCTAACATGCTGTATTATGCGAAGAAGAAAAGAATTTCACTGTGCTGTAATGTATACGTGATTAATACAGACTCATTATCATTATCGATTTTTTTCCAGGGATCCTAGAGAACAAATGAACACATTCGGACCAATCAGAGACCAGCAGCGCTGTGCTGTAAGAGTTTGTTATGCGCATCCTGGTTGACGATGTGATTGATGGTCACTGGCTTTCCCTTCAGGGCTGTTTTTCCATGCCATGTGATTCACATAAAGAGTGTGTGTGTGTTTGGCAGTGTGGCCTTACTCTCCTGTACTTCTGCAGGAGTGAGAACCTGTTGACAAGCTGTGTGTGTGAGAGAGAAACTGGATGGCTTATGTCACAGGCTGATGTATATGGATGGCCT
>CM022760.1:6756974-6766974 GCA_012411365.1 Ameiurus melas | reverse complement strand
TCTTCTTTTATTTATTTATTTATTTATCCCCCGTCTTTCTCTCACAGTCTCTGAAGCAACTCCGCACGGCCGAGTTTAAGCCCTACGTGGTGTTCGTGAAGCCGCCGTCCATCGAGCGTTTGCGAGAGACCAGGAAGAACACTCAAACCATCTCGGGGAAAGGAGACAAGGACTCGTCCAGACCCTTAACGGTGAGACGCCGCTGCGTGTCTACAACACGTCAGAGTTTCCTCACCGGGTTCTTCACAGCGGGGGCTTTATTTTCGAACATAAGCTTTCTCTTCGTAAGCAACAAGCGAAAAGGAAGACGCGAACCAACACGATAGCTCAAAATCATGGAATAATAACGCATAATATTGTTCATATGTTGAAATATTACTTTATATTGCTCACTTTTCTCAGTTTTCATTCAATTAATTTTTCTTTCATGCTTGCTTTATTTATTTATTTATTTACATTTTCTTTATTATTCTTCTTTCTTGTCGTTTTTTGTTTATTTCCTTTTACGTTTTTGCCGTTTTTCATTTCATTTGTATTGGCTTTTTAGGTACTTTCCACTTTTTCCTTTAAAACAAATACATTTTTTAAAGAGATGCATTGTTAATTACCGCGCGTTCATTTACACTCCACGAGTTGACTTTATTATCTATTTAATTTTTTAAGCTAAATTTGACTTTTCATCTCAATTTAATTGCATATGTCCTGCTTGTTTTATTAATTTCATGTACAATTTGGTCCACCATGTGTGTGCGTGTGTGCGTGTGTGTGTGTGTGTGTGTGTGTGTGTGTGTGTGTGTGTCCTGCTCTGGAGCGGTATAAATAAATGTGATATAAATCTGAACTCTTACTTCATCCACATGAGACACGTTGATCCACATGAGACACGTTGAAGCAATTAGCACATACACACACTTTACTGGTTTACGATTGGTGCGTGTGTGTGTGTGTGTGTGTGAGTCGAACCCTGGTTGCCGTGAAATACCGTGACATCACGTTAAACCCTGCTATCGGAGGTGTGTTCGCCCAGTAAACTAGCTTTCACCATCAATAAAACAGCTGCGTGTCCTCGTTTTACTGCACACACACACACACACACACACACACACACACGGACTGAAGCACGTGGTCTGCAGACGCAGTAGCACAGCACACCAGGGGAATGTTCTCTCCGAGGAGATCTCGCAGATCATCGACGCTGACAGTGTTAAAATCGCACACATCCATCTTCTTACTGGAATGAAAGGAGAACCTTGTTTGATGCGAGTGTCAGGCGTATTCGATCCTGTCCCGCGCTCTATCTCTTTCCCAGAGAAATGCCTTCGCACGGTCTGTTAGAGCAATAAAGCAGGGAGAGCGTCACACGGAGAAAACAGGCCTCTCATTGTTCCGCCATCGCCAGACTTCTCCCGCATTGTTCCCTGTTTTAATACCGCTTCTATAACATCGATGTCATTTTTCAGCCGTCACCTTTATTCGTTTTTTTTTTTCCCCCTCCCTTCTTTAAACAGAATACGCGTTCATTTCTGTTTTCAGAAGTCCTTGACATTACATCACCCCGAGTATCACCAAGCGAAGTCGACGCGTTTAAAAATACGTTTTACTGTCTGGCGTGTAAACGCAGTCAAATTCAAACACCGACACCAAGCAAAGCCGCAGAAGAGAAGAGACGAGACGAGGGAGGAGGGGTGGGGGGGAAAGCAAAGAAGTAAAAACGTGATCGGGGTTTAAGTGACTTTGGGAATATAAAAGCAGGAACCTTTTCCTGAACCACGTCTGTCCTTTTTAAACGGGTTTAATGCAGAGGGCAGGTGCACTTTTATAGGAATCAATAAAAGAAGCGATTTTTCCATCGAGTGCCTGATGGGAGAGATGGGGGGGGGGATGAAAATGTATTGTATTGAGGAAACCTCAATCCTCACGAGAGCTGAGGCGAATGAAGCTGAAGGAGACGTCTGCGTCTGTCAGGGTTACACGTACGCTACGTGTCTCGATTTCGGAACCACCGAAACGCCAATATTGCAACACTTTCTTGACTGTATAAACGTATTTTTTCTGCTCCGCCCTGTTACTAACGGTCATGAGACGTCTCCTTTCTTTGAAAGACCGATTTTGATCACAAGTACATTTAAAGAATCTTTTGCACGGAATTGTCTGATTTATTTTATTTGTATTTTTTTTTCAATAATCTGAATTTTTTTGGAACGTCTGATTGTGTGTTTTTGCCACGAAATAGCCGTCGGAGCAATAAATGGTACGGCAATGGCACTTGAAATACAAACTAACCTCGTATCCCCCCTGCCAGAGTTCCCCAAGGGTCAGTCATTGGTCCAGACTCGTTTGATAAGCATATCCTGGTCCAATTATTTCTTTATACGTAGTTCATTAAGAATTTGTTGTTGTACAATGCTGCATAAAAGTCTGCATAAACGTGTAAACATCAATCATGTAACGTGTAACACACAGCTGTTTGGTATAAAGATATACAACGCGAGGAGGAGTTTTATGACACGTAGAAGTCAATGAAAAGTCTCCGTCGTGTATTATCTAATCCCCCCCAACCCCCGCCCCATCTCGAGTTGTAAACGCCTCGAGATTCTTCAGTTTCTCTCGCGGTTTTCTAACCACGATAATGGGGTTGGAATTGGCAGTGAATAAATTGGAAGAAAATTGGGTTAAGAAATAAAAAACCAGGACGAAACTAATCATTTACTCTGCAAATAAAAACGAGAGGGAGAGAGAGAGAGGTGCGAGAGGGCCAGGAGGAGAGATCTGGTGCTGAGTGGAGAAGAATGCGAGCTGATTGTAGTCCAGGCCTGGCCACACACCATTGGTTTACTTTACAGCCGTTCGAATTTTTTATTTATTTAATTTTTTCCTCGATACTCCGCTTGGCAAAAAAACGAAGCACTGTCTGCCTGAACGCGCGCTCCATTTCTCTCTTTATGCCTTTAGCTGGATGTAAACCCATATCTCTCACCCATCTGTGGCTCCTGGGTTTACGGCTAGTAAAAAAAAAACCCCGTGCTAAATCAGTAAAGCCGCTCAAACCATGCCATGTTCTCGGGGACCAGCACTAAACCTCGGTCAGACAAACACTAAACTCCGAGCCACGAGACCAGAGAGCGCAGGAGTGGGGGAAGTCCACTCAGGCTGGAAGCCAGAGATACACCAATTTCACCACACTGAGCGCGTATTAACCTGGAGTTAAAATTTAGACGTGGGGGGATAAAAATGTCCCGATGTATCTGTAAGACTCATCTTAAGCTCTGGAGCCGTTCCCCAGCTTTATGTTTGTGTAGGCTCCAGGTCTTCAGGGCCGAGGAGGATGGTATATTTAATGCGTCTGGGTTGTTAATCGTCTAATGTGGTTTCGAATCCATTATGCGTTCAGATGTGCAGCGTTGTGAAAGTGTGGTGAGCCTCATCATTTTCCAGCACCACTCATTTCAACCGTTTCACATCCAGACCTCAAGCTATAACAGGACCCGGTTCACTAAAGCATTAAACACCAGCGTTATCCTTTTATCCATCGCGTTTTCTGCCTTTTAAGCAACTTTTATTGAGCAGGTTTTATTTTTTTTATTTGTTTTTTTTATGATGCGTTCTGAAGGAGTCCGTGAAAATTCCACAGTCCGAACGGTGCCAGACTCCGGGACCGGCGGCGGTGCGACGTGAAGGTCTGCAGGTTCTTACGTTGGATTAGCTTAAGTATTAAACTGGCTTCAAATAAAATCGACGCTTCTGTATTGTAGGAAAAAACAGACATCATGAATCCGCCGGGTTTTAAGCTTCGTCTTCGCTCTCGGGTCCACTGGTACCGGACTCTTAGCCATCGTAAAAATTCAGACTGGTCACTGTTAGGGGAAGATGTTTGTGTCATGGCCTCCAACCTCTGGATCTCCGTACTTCAGTCGCTTTGACTCTGTTCTTCACGTTCCATCTTCAAGCCCCAAGCTTAAAACCTTTCTCTTTTCAATTCCAGTTGAAGTGGACGTCCGCTTCTTCTCGGTTGGTTCGCAACCCTTCCGTGTATAATATTTAGAGTACTTGTGTATAGGCCTAGTATAGGTGACTTATGGCCTTTTCAGTACAGGCCATTCATTGTAGAAGTTCGAAATACATTTACAATCATTCTCAATCCTGCACGGATGAGAGTAACTGATTAGCCACAGACGTTTCCACAGAACGTGGGCCGTTTTTGCAAAAATGGAGGGAATGTTAACTTATCTGATGAGTTAACTCATCATAGTTCTGACCTTCGTAGTCTGATCGCGTAGACGTATTTGGGCCCGGGACCGCTTCTCCGGTTGTTGACCGAGCGTACATTCTGTACATTTTTTTCTCAAATCACATGCACTTGTAACCTTTCACGTCTGTCACTCAGGATGAAGACTACCAGGAGATGATCAACGCCGCTCAACTGACGGAGAATCAGTACGGTCATCTCTTCGACCTGGTGATCGTCAACGACGACCTGGCGTCCGCGTTCGGCGAGCTCAGGCAGGCTCTGAAGAAGGTGGAGACGGAGACGCACTGGGTTCCGGTTAGCTGGACGCACTCCTGAGGGGAACATCACGCACCAGTAAAAAGGGACGGAAAATAAACCCGGGACGGCACGTTTTACAAATAAAGCAGAGAAGAAAGACACAGGGGAAGAAGTTTTGCGAAGCATGACTGCTGACTGAGCTTTCATTTAGCCTAAATCTGGTGAAGGGGGGTTTGTGGGGGATTTTAACAGCTCTCTGACACGTTTATGGGGTCCTGCGACACTAAAAGAAGGAATTTTAGGTTTGTTTTTGTGTGTACTTGGTCAGCATGGCTGGATTCGGAGCGAAGTGTCTAATTACTCTCGAAATGTCGTTAAACATGGGATCGTTTAGCGGTAGCTGTCGAAGCGCGTGTTTACTTGACAACCAGTTGGGCAGCGTCTGATTTTTAACTTTAATTTATAAACACCAAAGGGGTAAGGTTTTTATTTTGAATTTTTTTTATTTTGTGAGTGTTTGTTTATTCTGTGCGCGGACAATATTTTTTGTGATTTTTGGGAAGTCTTAAATCTTTTTTTTTTTTTCTTTTTTTTAATTATTATAAACGATACAACTCTGAAGAATGAACTCCTCTTATGCTATTATATTTAACTAGAAAAGTAATATATATTTTAATAACTTTCTGGGGTTTGTGTACTTTTTCTAAACAAAAGCGATCCCCTCACCCCTGTAGAGCGTCGGTCTCCGGAGGAACTTCAGTTCTCGTTCAGATCGGACTGATATTCCACACAGCCAGTGGGTGATGGTTTTATAGTTATAAATATCACGTAATCCTGCTTTCAGGCAGACTTTCTCTCTCTGAGACATGTACTCGAAGAGTACCGGCTGTACTCTTATCACAGGTACGCTATCTACACGTCATTAAAGCGTAAAACTCGTCCAGGTTTTGTCTTTTCCTTTAATGCCTAAGAAACGCGCACACATATTTTTAAAAATATATTTTTATATTTTAATTTACCATCAATATGCACAAATTTGACTTTATAATAAAAGTAATATCCAGCCACAGAATTTGCGTTTTTAAAATGTCTGTCATTTTATTTACACAATCTTCATGAATATTATTATTTCAATGATGAGCAAAAGTTCAAGCTGGAAAATCACAAATATATTTCCACCGAATTCCATACGTGTAGCCTATTTAACTACTGGAGCAATAAGTCGTAAATATTACAAGTACATTATAAAAATCGAACTTCTTAACAACGGCAGTTTCTAAAAACATCTTTACACGTTCATCTTAATTAAAAATGACTAATTAGAAACTCCCCCACGACGGCCGGCCGTCTCAGCTAGTCTGATCTCTCGAGCGTTAGCTAACGTGGGTAGAATGCTAGTCACAGAGCTAGCGTGAGAGTCTCGGTTTGCGTCGACGTTAACAGAAACCAAATCGTCAAAAATATATATAACGTTACCATAACTATTTTTTGTTGTTGTTGTTCAGTTTGAAGTTAAGATTAGCTAGCTAGCTTAGGTCGCGGTTACGTCCGCTAAAAGTTTGTAGGCACTGGAATCGGTTTTATTCACACCCCAAAAAACCTCCAATCTATTTCATCGGGAACAGCGTTCAAAAATACTAACAGCGTTTACAGCTTATGAGTTAAGAAGAATACTTTAAATGCTCATTTAAAGAAATAATATTAAACATTTACAAATACATTTTTTTTTAAAAAAAGCCTTAAAAACAATACTACATGTTTACCTTCATTAAAAACTCAACAATCTAAAAATATTTAAATACATCAAATGTTAATATGCAAATTTGATGTATATCATGCTAGTTCACCAGCTCGCATCGAACTTGTTTTCGGCAGAAATATAATGTTGGAATGTTGGAATAATGAAAGAAAACTGCTTTTGTTCATCACTAAGATTATCCAGCTAGCTTTCTGTAGCTAAAACCGCATACATTCATGATCTTGTATTCTTAAATAATGCGCTCATTATTGTCAATATTCATTTCAAGTAAAACTGAACTGCTTTGAGCGTAATATTTTACGTAGAACACCAGATCAAGGATGTGTTTGTCAGTTTTATGTTCGTTTAACTTTAGGTTTAAACCCGGCGTGACAAATCCGTCATTAAGACCTGCGACGGGGATTGAACAGAAATACTGTAATACAGTTTCATACATTTCATCTCGCTGCAAAAAACACCAGTAATGTTAGATGATAAATAATGTTAGATATGCATCTAATGTTTCTCGGTATGAGACGATTCTATCGGAAATTAGATCACTGAGCCTATTTTGTGACTCATTTCAAGCTTAATCGAGCTTAAAATGGTCTGTAAGCTTGAAATGAGTAAAAAGAATAATAAAGAGAAGTTGAATTTATCTGTATTTAAGATTTTATTATTATTTTTTAATTTTTTTGCAGTGCAGAACTTTTGAAAGAACGGGATTTAAATGTGTTTAAGGTTTTAATGTCTTAATTTAATGATTAATGGTAAAGATGGGTTGAACTGGATTAATTTAATCCAGGTGAACATTTCATCTCTCTCTCTCTCTCTCTCTTCATTACACTTTTAGTCAAGACTACTTTCTTCTTTGGGGTGAAACCATTCCATCTGAATTGAGCATCAAGGCACATTTATCTTTTTTTTATTCTCTCTCTCACACACACACACACACACACACACACAGAGAAAGCGGTGTAATAAAATGAAACGCATCTCTGCACGGATAAATAATTAAACTGATTCCTTCTGAGCGCTCAGTTAAAGTCTGCTCTGTTTATTCAGTTACTGTTTTTCATGAGTCACTGAACATGAGCTAATTCTCTTCCAACAGGACGTGAAATATGGACGACTGACTGCTTTGTGCTCTGGACTTCTCCAGCCAGACCAGTCCCCAATTAAGTGGCTCAAAAACCTGTTTTTCTGTGTTCGGGGATGTTGATGGCTAATTCAGATGTGACACGGCCATTCGGGGCGAAGTGGGACATGTCTGTCTCTCTCTCTCTCTCTCTCTCTCTCTCTCTCTCTCTCATGACATTGATGAGCTGCCAGGATGAAGCAGGAGCCAGAGCACAGCCATGTACAGGTCTCACACACACAGTTTAAATGTTCACTGTAACGCACTGTATTTCCTGTTTCCTGTCCGTCTCCATCACTCGGTTATTTATTTCATGCTATTAGGATGAATGATCTGAGAGCTGCTTTAGAACGGAGAGTGTATAGCAATGAACAGCCAAAGTGCTGCAAACGACTAAAGGTCGTAACTCGTAATTTCAGTAGGAAACCCTCCTCCGGCCTGTGTGTATGGAGTTTGCATGTTCTCACCATGCTTCAAGGGTTTCCTCCAGGTACTTCAGTTTCCTCCTCCAGTCCAAAGACATGCGTCGTAGTCTGATTTGGCATTTCCTGTTGGCTTGCTGTTTAAAACTCGCGCGTTACCTGCCGGTTCAACCCGCCTTCTCTCCGTCCTGAGCTCCGCCCTCCACACCCCTGCTGCCAATCACTACAGTCTCCTGCTTTGTTTTTGCAACCAGGAAGTGCATCAGAGTGTCGTTTCTCGCTCTGGGGTCTTCCTGTATGGTTTCAAATCAAGAATTAGCCACTGTAGGAAAAGAAGACTTTCCCTGTCTTACACCGTGTACCGAGTCAGAAACCGGAGTAATTCCGAATTAAAAGGGATGTGTGGGTTCAAGACGAGGGCCTCGAGTGTCTGGAGTGTGTCGCTCCGCTTGTACTTCAGCGATTCGCCGACAGTTACAACGAGAGACAAATCGAGTAATAAGAATGACTTTGTTAACCAGCAGCCCGTCTTTAAATCTGTTTATTCTTAATCTTAGATTAAAGTGGAGTAGGAAGTGCCTGTGCTGTTGCACGGAAATAATGCGCTCCATCAAATCCATTAATCATCTCTGTGGTAGAGCCACTTTCCCTCAGCGCCTCTCTGCTCAAAGCTGAGACGTGTTACTGTAGGAAAGCTTCTCGCTGATCTGAGACGGAGCCTCGGGGGTGAAAAGGCCAGCGCTCTTTCACAATCGAGCTCACTTTTCTCTCCTGAATCAGACCTTATTGACTTCCACTTGGGTTTATTTTCCTTTCTGTGATGTGAGCAGGTTGTGAGAACACTGCCCTCCATGATGGACTTCTCTTCTCCTACAGCCACTTCATCAACCTTTACGTGAATAGGGATGAGTCACGTAACAGATAGTCTGTGTGTGTGTGTGTGTGTATATATTTAAAAACAACCACCGTTTCACGTCACTCTTTAGGTCATCAAGTTTCAAAATGTGCTGTTAGATACCTGCCTCTGCCAGGAGGTTACGACTTGGCCATAAGATGCAAAATCTGTATTTTGTGAACACCATTTCTGGATTCTCTCTCTCTCTCTCTCTCTCACCATCTCTCTGTCTCTCACCATCTCTCTATCCCTCTCTCCCTGCCTCCCTGTCGGTCTCTCTCACCATCTCTCTATCCCTCTCTCCCTGCCGCTCTCTCTCTCTATCTCTCTATCTCTCCATCCCTCTTTCCCTGCCTCTCTGTTGGTCTGTCTCTCTCTCTCTCTCTCTCTCACCATCTCACTTTTTATTCTTCTTGACCTTAGAGCCGCCTTCGATACTGTGGATCATGGTGTTTTACTTACCAGCCTTGAAAGTGTTTTCGGTGTGTCCGGGAAACTTTTAAACTGGTTTAAATCCTATTTTACTGACCGTTCCCAGTTTATTTCTATGAGTGGCTTTAGATCTGACACTTGCTCGGTGCTCACTGGTGTTCCTCAGGGTTCAATTCTAGGCCCTCTACTGTTCAATATTTATCTATCTCCACTTGGGCATCTGCTGCGAACACTTGGCCTCCATTATCACTTTTATGCTGACGATACCCAAATCTACATTCACTCAAGATCTGGTGAAAGCATTGATGTTGGTTATCTTTCTGGCTGTATTTCTGAGATAAAGAAATGGATGAATAATAACTTTCTGTGCCTGAACAGCGGGAAAACTGAGGTCATGCTCATAGGTTCCCGTCATCAGGTTCGCAAAGCGGCTCCACTGTCTCTATCCGTTGACGGCTCTGTTCTAGAGTTCCAAAGCAAGTTGAGGAACCTTGGTGTAATTTTTGACACTAACCTCACTTTTGATTTTTTTGTTCAGAGCACTGTGAAAGCTTCCTTTTTTCACCTCAGAAATATTGCCAGATTAAGACCAATGCTAAACTTATCTGTCGCTGAAAAGCTGATCAATTCATTCGTTGTCACGCGGTTGGATTATTGCAATGACGTTTTAGCCTGAGTTTCTAAAACTGCAATAAACAAATTGCAGTATGTTCAGAACTCTGCCGCCCGGATCCTGACGGGAAGCAGGAGATATGACCATATCACTCCTGTTTTGAAGTCCTTACACTGGCTCCCGGTCAGGTTCCGGGTTGATTTTAAGATCTTGATGTTAACATACAAGGCATTACATGGTTTGGCTCCACAATATTTAACTCACTCATTAATCCCG
>CM022760.1:6749474-6751974 GCA_012411365.1 Ameiurus melas | reverse complement strand
CCGCTAACGTCAGTGACACTTTTTTAGAATAAAGGTTTAAAGAGTTCTGGTTAGAAGAGGAAGTTAAGGAGAGTTAAGTTATAAGAGGAAACACTCATGGCATCCATGTCATTGATTATTTTCCTATAACAGCACAACAGAGAGCGTTTTATTCCTTACTGAAAGGAGCCTTTAGTGCTAATTTAATGATCTTGTCCAGTCAGTAAGTGCTGATCAAAAGCTCGACCTGCTGAACACGAACGCCAAAAGAGATTTTTTTAAATAAAATGACCTGAAGATTAGGTAGATGAGCTGTAATAAGAGCAGACAGGGTTGTTATTAGCACTGAAACATGCTAGCAGCCCTTCTGCCAAGCCCCGCTTCAGGTTTGTTATTATGAGCTGTAGGTTAAGGAGCTGTGGAGTGAGTAGTCTGAGGAGCCGCTTTGATCAGAGAGCCGCCGTTACTCCGCGTACCGGTGTTTGTAATGTCGGAGAACTCCCGGACCGTCTCGGGTAACGCTAAAGTGCTTTTCCATTGTGCCGCAGCACTAAATCGTTGTTAACAGGCCCTCCATCAAATCTCACACACACGCTTTTCTCTCTCGCCGCGTTCTGCTTTCGCGTCGAAGATCTACTTCCTAATGAAATTCCGAATCGACTTTTTCAGCTTAAACGTTCCGTATTATCGGCGTGTTGGTGTGTTTTCACTTCGGTTACCAGTTCCCTACGTTACCCACAATGCCGTGTCGGTGGTCGTGATGTAACCCTATGTTGATCTCTGTTTAAAGAGAGCGATGCAGCGGCGCTTTAGTGCTTTCTAAAGCTGACGAGCGCTCTCAGCTCATCTCAGCAGCGGGGCACTCTGCTCAAACAGCTTCAGCGTTCACGCTAATACCACCGCCGGCATCGTCTTCATCACGCCCGGCATCTCGCGATGCATTCTGGGACGTTGAGACCAGCGTTCACACACACACACGTCTGCACTGCATGACTGTATTAATTCCTCGTTAATCCGTTTGCGATTGTTCTAAAGGTGCATCCGGTACGATTAGGTCTCGAATGGTTAGGTGGGTTTGACATTTAAATGATTCCTGAAGCTCCGCCCCCAGTATCTCAGTATCTCATCACCCCCAGTTTTCTCAGTGACTTGGACAGCAGCTTCACCCATTGCTTTTTCATATCATGTTCTACATATCTATCCTTTTCACTAATCCTCATTAGGAACGCGCGGTCACAGTTTTCGTTTACGTTTTCGTTTCAAACTTTGCGTTTAAGTTCCGCGAGTGTGCGTTCGCCAAGTTGTCTCCTCTTTCTAGTGTTCTGTGTTCGATTTGAACCCCACCTCAATCCGAGGTACTGTTTAAAGTACACATCCTAAGATGTTTTTTTTTCTTCAGGAACTTTCTGTACACTGATCCATTTATATATGCCTCGAATCCTTAAAACCCGCCCAGTTCCTGCTTGCGATAAACATCCCCAAATTTCCCATAGGAGATCAATAAAGGACATCTTTCTCTCTATCAATTCTAAGAGCATGACGCTGCCTCCAGCAATCTTCAGTTATTCGATCGGCCGGGTAATGAGCAGTACATGAATTGCTCAACTTTCAGGCTACGGATTCGTGGCAAACTCCAAGCGAGCAATCATGCAGCTTTTACTGAGGAGTGGTCAAGGTTCTTCTTCTGGCAGGTTCTTGATTCTCCAAACTTGGACTCGTTATGCGTTTTGGTTTTGGTTATGGAGTGGTTTTGCAGGTTGATCGACTGAGGATGTGATGTAACAAAGTGAAGAGGTCTGAGTACTTTCTATATCCAGGGAGTCCAAAGCTCCTACTACACGAGCAGGTTTTACAGTCTTACTGCATATCGAGAGTTTTACAAAAATATCATAATAGGGTACTTAACCCGAGTCTGGAAAACCACCTCTACAGCACATGATGGTCAGATAAACTCGGTTATACACATCTGTGAATGGACAAGTAAGGCAGAGAAAGAGCGAACCTGTGATGTGCCCGCCGAAATAATAAACCGAAAGTCAAACTGTACTAAAAAGCTCCTGATGCGTTCCTACCGCGAACCTTGCCAAACCCAGACCAGCTCCTCGGTTCTCCCCAGGCCGCACTTTCATAATAATAATTAGAGAGAGCGAGACCGAGAGCGAGTTCAGATCTGTGTTTTAGCTCAAACATGTCGAGCGGCTTTGAAATCTAAGAAGTAATGGCTATCAGCAGGAGGGCAGAGCGTGTGGGTGTAAGACTGGCCACGTGGGAAACAGCCATATGTAGACTGGATTAAGGCCATAGACAATTAGAGATGAGAAGTGCATGCATGTATCCACATCCGCAAGAAAGGGGGCATTAAATAATGGCCGGATCCAAGAGAACTGATGTAGTCATCATTTTTTATACATCTTTCTTTTTTTTTTTTGAGCATGAGGAAAAAAAACTAACTCTGAGGACATTTTAGAGCCGTGGTCACCGTCTCTTTCCAAACCAAAACCTCTCTCACCTGTGTGAGTTG
>CM022760.1:6659474-6744474 GCA_012411365.1 Ameiurus melas | reverse complement strand
GAACATGGAGGAACATGCAGACCTGTGCAGCTGCGAGTCCCCTATTAAAGACGGACATGTCCAGGACCTCATGTCTCTCTCTGTGTTAAACATTCCTCATCCGCCCTATCTCTCGCACAAACTCCGTTTCTGCGTTTTTACGAGTGTGTGACGAGCCTCGCAGGTGTTCCTTACGATCGATCGTCATCGGTTCTGCTTCAGGCACTTCTCCGTTCCCCTCATCATCACTCCCCACGTGCTCCACTGTTTCACTTCCTCGTTAATGGGCTGTTTGGAGACGACTACGGGCGGACGCAATCACGGCCTCCGTGCTTTAACGCAGAGTGGGTGCGCTGTAAATCAGCAGTCGGGCCTCGGCCGGTCCGGACGCTTCGTTTGTTTGTTGAGTTGAGTGTGAGTGGGAGGCGGTGATGGAGGAGGGAGAAGAGTAGGAGAGCAGGTGCTTCTGACCGCAGCATGCTTGTTTTTCTGCTTGGAGGAAATATCTTTTATCTGGTGTACTAGATCTCAGAGCTTAAACCTGCAGGTCTCTTGCTTTTTATTTTCTCTTCACTTCTTTATACTTTCTTTCTGTCCTGACGTCCGGACTGGGAGGTATCACATACATCACACTCTCGATCGTCAATGCATCTTGGAGACTACAAATGTTTGTCATTATGCTTGTAAATCAGTGACGCTCTTATTTAAAAGAATGCGTTATGAACGACCTGAAGTAAGACACTGTTGTAGATTTTGATTTAACTCATTTCATTGCTCGTACCCTGAGGAAGAAGAATGTCTCCGTACAGTACCTTCTATTTCAGTACTTTCAGCGGAAAAAGCCAATGGAGATTTTCTTTCTCTGAAACATGCTGGTGGTAGCATCACGATTCAGTTTCAAAGCATAGTAAAAGTAAAAGTCCACATTCCAGGTTGGTCATAGTGGTGGTATGCTACAGGCTACAAGTGCTTCTCAAAAAATCTGAATATCATGGAAAAGTTCGTAATTTAATTCAAAAAGTGGAACTTTCATATATTCTAGATTCATTACACATAAAGTGAAATATTAGAAGCCTTTTTGTTTATTTTAATCTCCATGATTACGGTTTACAGCTCTCGGGATTCAAAAATCTAGTATCTAAAAATATTAGAATAAAGAATTTATAATACGGAAATGTCGACCTTCTGAAAAGTATGTTAGTTAATGCGCTGATACTCGGTCGGGGATTTCATCCTTTTGCAGGAATTACTGCGTCAGTGCGGCGTGGCGTGGAGGCGATCGGCCTGAGGCACTGCTGAGGTGTTCTGAAGCCCAGGTTGCTTTGATAGCGACCTTCAGCTGATCTGCATCGTCGGGTCTGGTGTCTCTCAGAGATTCTCCATGGGGTTCGGGTCAGGCGAGTCGGCTGGACAATCGAGCCCAGTTACACCACGGTCAGTACACCAGTTACTAGAAGTTTTGGCACTGTGGGCAGGTGCAGAGTCCTGATGAAAAAGGAAATCAGCATCTCCATTAAACTCGTCAGCAGATGAAGTTCTCTAAAATCTCCTGGTAGACGCTGCATCGACTCTGGACTTGAGAAAAAACACTGGACCGACACCAGAAGATGACACGCCACCTCAAATCATCACCGACTGTGGGAACTTCACACTGGACTTCGGATTCTGTTCCTCTTCACTCTTCCTCCAGACTCTGGAACCTTGATTTCCAAATGAAACGCAGTGTTTACTTCCATCTTCCCCGTGATTGTGTTTGTGTACCGAACCAGACTGAGAGACTAAAACCTCAGGAAACCTCTGCAGGTGTTTGAAGTTAATTCTCTGATTAGAGTTCTTCTCAGGTCGACATTTCTCTATTATAAATTCTTTATTCTAATAATTTGAGAAACCGGATTTTTCATGTCTATGAGCTGTAAATCGTAATCATCGAGATTAAAACAAAAAAAAGCCTTGAAATATTTCCCTTAATGTGTAATGAATCTAAAATATATAAACGTTCCACTTTTTGAATTAAATTACGGGGGAAAAATGAACTTTTCCCATGATATTCTCATTTTTGAGATGCACTTGTACACTACTACTGTATATACAGGTGAGTGCGAAAGTTTCCACCCCCATGGCTTTCGAATTGGGGGAAAAGATGTTCTTTTTGTTGGTTTGCAATTTATATATAAAATCGGCCTTGGCATTGAACAAGGCAGTGAATAACATCTGGCAGAATAATAACAGATACGTCGAGAACTAGAAATATTTCCAAAATGGAAACAACTGAAGACAACAGGGTAAACCTTGTTTGTTTTTATTCCACTGATTATTTTTGCGCCTTCTCATAATGACCAGGAACACCAACCCATTGCCAATTTGCTAGACAAAACGACATTTTCTTATGAAGGTGTGTAAACCGCCGCACTCCGCTGTATATCCATAGAGGCTTTGTGTTGTGCATTGCTATGGGGAACACGACAGACTGGTTCTCTTTACATGCACGGTACATTGGATGGAAAGAAAAGCGAGCGCTTGTCTGTAAATCGCTGAATGGCGGGTGAAGAGTGACGAGCTCCAGCCTCGGCATCAGTCAGTCGTTTTATTGGCTTTGACGGTATCTTTTGCTGGCGCTCTTTTCCACGCCGCCATCTTTCCAAACAGCTCGGCTCGGGCCAGAAAGCTGCCATACAATAAGATCAACAGGACTGATTTACACCGCGCTCGCTCAGCCGGGGATAAAAGAGTGGGGTTTTGCGAAGTCGAATGAAAACATGTCTGGACTATGAGTGTAAATCACACTCATAGTCTGGGCACACACACACACACACACACACACACACACAGACATGCTGTTCGGTGAACATTTGCATCATTAGTTGTACGCCTGCATTAACCACCGTTGTGGCTTTGGGGTCTGAAATCGAGCAGTATGACTCAGGAAACCAAGTGCAGAAATGCTGAAGACCAGATCAAAGCCTTATACTACTGCTTATTTTCATTCTTCCTCTATCTGAAAGGGGAAAAACAGCTCTTTCCCTCTAATTACACGGCCTTGTCCAGGGCTACGTTTATCTGGGATGGATTTGCCGGTACCTGTATTTCATCTTGTTGGACAGTTCTGATGAAGTGAATATAAAACATCTTTTTTTCCCCCCCGCTGATGAAATAATGCGTCAGTGACTTCTTTTACTAAGTGCGCTCAGGGTCCTGAGCAAATATTTTCTCTTCACAGCAGTTATATAATGATCAAAACAACTGATTTCACTTCCTGCCCTGATGAAGAAAGCCCCGTGCGCTGAAACGAGAAACTTTGATCAAATGAATGTCGAATCAGATTGAAATCTCGCTCACCGTTCCTCTTCCTCAGATCTAATTTCGAGCGTTTCTCGACCACACGGCTTCTCCAGAGCGCGCTGGGCTCTCTGATATGTCCTGAACTAAATTGACTTGTTTTTGGAAATGTAACCGGCCTCTGGCTGAGCGTGGGGTTTTTACTCTGTTTAGCAAACCATACAGCGCAGCGAGAGGAAGTTTACACAGAGGCTCTCGAACGTGCGGTTCTGTGGGAACGCAACCCCAGAAAGGCTTTCATTTATGGAGCTGAGGAAGTTTTAGATTTGATTTATGAAGAAGTTGTGTTTGAAGGTACAACCGTGTCCATAAAACTTGAATATAAAGATACATTTATACAAATATGTCGTTCGCATGCTCGCACGTTCTCCCCGTGCTGCGGGGGTGTCCTCCGGGTGCTCCGGTTTCCTCCCGCAGTCCAAAGACATGCACGGTAGGTTGATTTGCATGTCCAAAGTATCCGTAGTGTATGAATGGGTGTGTATATGCTTCTGCCCTGTGATGGATGGACTGGCACCCCGTCCAGGGTGTACCCCGCCTCGTGCCCCATGCTCCATGGGATAGGCTCCAGGTTCCCCCGTGACCCTGAGAAAGGAGAAGTGGTATAGAAACTGGATGGATAAATAAAATAAAAATATTTTTTTTAACTTAAATAATCAAACAATTGTAGTATTTTATTAAATTTGTACAATGATGTTCTTGTTAACATTACATTAGGTTATATTATACAAATAAAAATAGCCATGTATTCTCTTCCATTGTCTTTACATTATACTATCCACATACATTATAAGTTAAATATAAGGTATTTACTGTATATTTGTTTATAATATTGATTATTATTATTATTATTATTATTATTACTCTGGAATAATGGAACGTATCTCAACTTGTAGCCGATAGCTAAAACATGTTCGTTATCGAGGGCAGGATTGAATTCTGTCGCGCTTTTTTTTTTTTTTTTTTTTTGAAACGGAACCTTTTTGACCCTTTGGGCTGTAGGTGGTTTGGCCGTGTCCTAGCAACTCCAGCGCGCGTGGACTCTTCACCTTAGTTACCAGGACCGCTCGAGCGGCTGAAGCTAGCGCACAGAGCTTATTTGATCTGGGTAAGTCATAAAAGAGTCAAGATAAAAACAGACATTATTTTATAAACGGTGATTAAAACGTGTCTTGATGACAATTCCAGGTGTTTAGCGAGTGTATAATGGCGTCGCGCGTTCATTTATACGTTAATTACCTACAATATGTGGGGGGGGGGAGGGGTCTGATTTCCCTAATGAATGAATGAATTCATTGATAAATTAATTATAACCCCTACAAAGAAAGCAAAAAGAGAGGTTATTTATTTATTTATTTATTTATTTATTTATTTAAATGTTTCTAATTGTGCACATCTAAGACAAGTCATGACACATGACACTTTCCAGTCCCTCCCCCCGTCCAATGAGACTCAAGTCAGGTTCACTGTATACACCAGAAAGCCAGTTTATTGATCGTGTAATCATCTCTAGGAGCACATGAAGGACTATCCAGCACTCTGTTATTATCCATGCGATGCATTTCGAGAAATGAATGACCCAGTCCTAGTGTAGAAGTTGCAGGGTGGGCGGGGCGACTTTCAGTCAGATCAAAGGAGAAGTCCTACGCTGAAACACCGGAAATGTATTTTGGAGTGAAATGACTGCGGTGTGTTTAGTGAGTCAGGTGCTAATGTGCTGTGTTTTCGTTATTCCCTGTTTAAAGGTAGAGGATGTGAGCTCTGCTGATGTCACAGAGGGCCATTATTATTGCTATATAATGTGCATGGGGGGAGGGGGGATTCAGCACTTTCACACATGAGTGATATGGAGCACTTCAAAACGTAAGAGCGAGAGCTTTTCTGTGTCATTTTTGCAGTGACCTCATGGTATCATCGATAAATCCGGCATGGAATTAGTGGAGAATGCAGTGCGGCGATACGATTAAAGCGCCGCTGCATCGCTGGCTTTAGTTGGATTTGGTCAGAGTGAATCTTTTCTTGAAAGTTCTTGTTTTTACGACAGAGGTCTGTACTGCGACGATGGGTGTGGCTCTAACACGGGCTCTTCAGTGGAGCAGACCTGACCGCTCTGGGGCCTCCGAGCTGGAGGATACGCCACTGAACGAAGCTTTACTGGAACGCATCGTGCGCTTCGTGGAGCAGTTCAGCACCGAACACCCGCGTGATGCCACGCTGCCATTTACCCAGCCTCTGCAGTGGAGGACCACTCTGCAACTGTCCGATTTCCACTCCGATTACAGCGTGAGGTAGGTTGACGCCTGGACGCCCCGAGTCCAGCTATATAGACAACTCGAAAAGTATTGCGATGTGCAGTAATGACCCGTTCCTTTGGTGCTGCTGTTGAACCTGGCCAGTACCTGGATAGGAGACCTCCTGGGGAAAACTTAAGGTTGCTATTGGAAGTGGTATTAGTGAGGCCAGCAGGGGGCGCTCACTCTGTGATCTGTGTGGGTCCTAATGCCCCGGTATAGTAACGGAGACACTATACTGAGACAACGGCACCGTCTTTCAGATGACATGCTAAACCGAGGTCCTGACTCTCTGTGGTCGTTAAAAATCCCAGGACACTTATAGTGAAAGAGTCGGGGTATAACCCCGGGGTCCTGGTGAAATTCCCCCATTGGTCCTTCTCTGTCATGTCCCCCTAATAATCTCCATCTCTTCTCTTCTCCACTATTAGCTGGTGTGTGGTGGGAGTTCTGGTGCACTATGGCTGCAACGCATCATCCAGGTCGATGTTACACACTAGTGGTGGTTGAGGACCCCCCCCCTCCATACTATGTAAAGCACTTTGAGTGTCTAGAAAAGCGTTATATAAATATAAACTGTAACTGGCACTTAGTTACGAGATTCCTATCTAAAGATTCAATGATGCACACCTGGTTAGTTTAGATGTTGGACGATCAGTACGATACTGAATAATTTCAATCCATTTGAGTGCTCCAACACTCAAAGTGTGTTTTTAGAGAAAGGAAGACACTAAAATGTGCAGGACAGGGGGGTTTCTCCTGCATCCGAGTAGACAACCCTGCACTTTAAAATACATACTTTATAAACGAAACATCTTTTGACATTCAACGAGTGCTGGCGACGTGAGCGACTCAGGGACTAGATGTGGGCGTGTCTAGCGACGCAGCGAAGTTGAGAATAGTTGATCTTGATGCAAATTTGAAGGGACTTGGTACCAATGGGCTCGTGATATGTGATCTGGAATGCAATTGTGCCACCCACTGATAAATATTACTATGGCAACCAGTAGTCGGAACGCCTACTGGCGACTTCATAGTACAGCGACTGGTGATTTGTATGAACGTTCCTTTTACTAATGTTACTACTACTTTACTCCAAGTATTACCAAGCTCGTGTCTTGAAGTCCGACAATCGTGTGCTGGGTTTATTCATACTTTCATTCCCGTTCGTCAGTGATTCTTCAGTGGAGTCCCAGGAAACCGACACTGAAGGACGTCCCCTCCTCCACATGACTCCTCCTGACATCTCCGTGCGCAGCTTCAGCCAACTCTCTAAGCTTCTTCTGCTCGCTGATGACCGAAAACTCAAGGAGGTGCTGGCTTGTTTACAAGGTACGACGGCATTTACATACACTGATTTCAGGGATTTTCCTTCTGATCTTCCATATATACATCTATCGATATTCCCAAAGAGTTTAAGGGTGTGGAACGTCCATGAAACGTGTTTGTTCCTGATATGTTATAACGGCTTTAAAGGGTCCTTCAATAAATGTTAAATAAACACCTCCTTCTCATTGATTATCACTCAGTGTCTTATTTCTGTACCTAATGTTGGCAATTCCTTTCCATCTATGGGGTTCCTCAAGGTTCTGTGTTAGGCCCACTGCTCTTTTTATTACGAATGCATACCTTAGGTATTTATCATATCATGTAGATCAGTATTATTATTATTATTTTTTGTTACATGCTTCATAAATCCAATTGTACGTGTCTGGGCAGCTAACAGGGACCCTGTGGGGAAAATCCTCGGGCCGAACTTCTCCACAGAGGAAGGACAGGAATCAACCGAGCCCAAAATCCGACTCCAGGTCATCCTGCAGCAGTTGGACACACAGCTACTCGACAGCTCCGTCCAGCACTTCTCACAGTATGACCTGAAAGCCTCTGAGATGCATCCATAAACAGGAACTTCTCTGAACAATACACCTGCTTTTTGTCTTGCTGAACGATCTCTGTGTGTGTGTGTGTGTGTGTGTGTGTGTGTGTGTGTGTGTGTGTGCGCGCACTCAGGGACATCAGGCTGAGCCCCGCTGCTGTTAAACATGAAGTCAGACTGCTGCAGGGTTTGTGCGAAGAGAAGAGACGCCTGAAATCTGTGCGCTACACATCAGGTTCGCATTATCCTCCTCTCTCTCTCTTCTTCTCCTCTCTCTCTCTCTTCTTCTCCACTCTCTCTCTCTCTCTCTCTCTCTTCTTCTCCACTCTCTCTCTCTCTTCTTCTCCACTCTCTCTCTCTCTTCTTCTCCACTCTCTCTCTCTCTCTCTTCTTCTCCACTCTCTCTCTCTCTCTCTCTCTCTTCTCCACTCTCTCTCTCTTTCTTCTCCACTCTCTCTCTCTCTTCTTCTCCTCTCTCTCTCTCTTCTTCTCCACTCTCTCTCTCTCTCTCTCTCTCTCTCTCTCTTCTTCTCTCCTCTCTCTCTCTTCTTCTCCACTCTCTCTCTCTCTTCTTCTCCACCTCTCTCTCTCTCTTCTTCCACTTCTCTCTCTCTCTCTTCTCCTCTCTCTCTCTTTCTTCTCCACTCTCTTCTCTCTCTCTCTCTCTCTTTCTTCTCCACCTCTCTCTCTTTCTCTCTCTCTCTCTCTTCTCCCTTTTTTTTTTTTTCTCTCTCTTCTTCTCCACTCGCTCTCTTCTTCTCCTCTCTCTCTCTCTCTCTCTCTCTCTCTCTTCTCCACTCTCTCTCTCTCTCTCTCTCTCTCTCTCTTCTTCTCCACTCTCTCTCTCTCTCTCTCTCTCTTTTTCTCTACTCGCTCTCTCTCTCTTCTCTCTCTCTCTCTCTCTTTTTTTTTTCTTTCACTCTCTCTCTCTCTCTCTCTCTCTCCCTCTCCCTCTCCCTCTTCTCAGTCCTTCCTGTCACTCACACGATTTCAAATCGCCTGCTCTGGACACATGTTCCTCTCACACCTCTCCCTCTCCTTATCGCTCCAGCATTAGCGGAAAACACCAGAAGTCCTTTACTTTTAAAACGTGTCTTCAAAGCATCATGTTTGGGTTTTATAAAGATTTATCAGGGGAACCACACACACACACACACACACACACACATTTCAAACTCAAGTGTGTCCCTGAACACAGGGGACAAATTGGAAGCTTCTATGCAAATAACGTTGGCGTGGACCCAGCAGTGATTTATTTGGAGGTCCGTGTGCAGCAGCTCCACACTGAGACATCGGTCATACTCCATGGCAGCTCAGCAGCAGGGACCCGCTGCCCTCTGCCCCATTTCCCCATCCCCCGCATTTCCCCTATTTTCAGTCTCCCATGATGGATGCTTAACCGAACACACACACCTCGTACCTGCTGAGCAGCGCAGCACTAACCATCACATGGCAGATTGTCAAGCCAATAAATCACATCTATGTTCTCTCTCTGTCTCTCTCTCTCTCTCTCTCTCACTCTCTGTCTGTCTCTCTTTCTCTGTCTCTCTCTCTCACTCTCTGTCTGTCTCTCTCTCTACTCTGTCTGTCTCTCTCTCTCTGTCTCTCTCTCTCTGTCTGTCTCTCTTTCTCGCTCTGTCTCGCTCTCTCACTCTCTGCCTCTCTGTCTCTCTCTGTCTCTCTCTCTCTGTTTCGCTCTCTGTCACTCAGTCTCTCTCTCTCGCTCTGTCTCTCTCGCTCTGTCTCTCTATCTATCTCTCTCTCTCGCTCTGTCTCTCTCACTCTGTCTCTAACTCTCTGTCTCTCTCTGTCTGTCTGTCTCTCTCTGTCTCTCTCTCTCTGTTTCGCTCTCTGTCACTCAGTCTCTCTCTCTCGCTCTGTCTCTCTCGCTCTGTCTCTCTATCTATCTCTCTCTCTCGCTCTGTCTCTCTCACTCTGTCTCTAACTCTCTGTCTCTCTCTGTCTGTCTGTCTCACTCTGTCTTTCTCTCTTGCTCTGTCTCTCTCTCTGTGTCTGTCTCTCTCTCTCTCTCTCTCTGTGTCTCTCTCTCTGTCTCTCTTTCTGTCTCTGTCTCTCTTACACTCTCTCTCTGTGTCTCTCTGTCTGTCTCTCTCTCTGTGTCTCTCTGTCTGTCTCTCTCTCTGTGTCTGTCTCTCTCTCTCTCTGTGTCTCTCTTTCTGTCTCTCTTGCTCTGTCTGTCTGTCTGTCTCTCTTTCTGATAAACTTAGTTGATGTACAATGGTGCTTGAAAATTTGTGAACACTTTAGAATTGTCTACATTTCTGCATAAACATGACTTAAACCATCATCAGATTTTCACACAAGTCCTAAAAGTAGACAAAGAGAACCCAATTAAACAAACGAGACAAAAATATTCCACTTGGTCATTTATTTATTGAGTAAAAATGATCCAATATTACATGACTCGCAATCGCACAAAGTCGTTTTGCACGGTCTTTTGCAGTGATGTTTGTCGGTAAACGAGACCTTTCAGCTGTGCGTGAATCGAAGAGGGCTTTGATTGAACGCGTGTTGTGTCGACGTCACGTGACGTGTCCCAGCCCGAATCTGTGGAGAATCCGCGGTATATTGCGGCGTTTACTTGGTTTTGCGTTAAACTTCTGCGATGGTGAAATCCTGGTGGGAGTGTCTTTATACCGTAAAGTATATATAAAGTATATGCTCCACACGGCGTCACAATGCAGTGCTTTAGCTTTAAATATGTACAGTGTTTTTCTATATTCAAGGCCATATGTGGTAAATGCACCATTAAAGCAGAATGTGTGCGAGCGCAAGTTTCAAGGCTCTACTGTGTCCAAATAAACGTTGGAGATCATAGAGGTATGGAGATGACCCTTATCTTGTGTTTTTCCTGCTCTTCTCGTCGCAGATTACGAGTTCAGCAACGGCTGCCGCTCACCTCCATGGAGGCAGGTGCACGGAGAGATCGCTTATCTCGTCATCGAGACGTGCGACACGGGATCGCCGCTCTGCATCACGTGCAGCACAGACGGAGTCTTCCTCAATGCGGTGAGGAGTACAGTCGGTCTACGTTTAAAGCCAGAAAAGGGTGTGTCTGAGTGTATAAAATGTATATAAATATATATATATATATATATATATATATATATGACAGCATAATTTCTACTCCTGGATAAATGCGTCCTCGTACCTTTATTTCAATTCAATAAACATTGACTTCGCAAATAACGTCAACAAAATAGACTCCATGTTAAAACTAGAATGAATTCATAAGTAACTCTGATGCCGATGTTCATAAGGTGCTCATAAGCTCATAAGTTCCTGGTTACATAATTTCCCCTTTTTGAACTCTTTAATACACAGTTATAGAAGGGAAACGATTTAGAGTCACGCTGTCCGGTGTCCTCCAGATGAGGATGGGTTCCATTTTTGAGTCTGGTTCCTCTTCTTCCTCATCTCCCACTGTGAGGGTGGAGATGTTCACTGAAGCATCGGCGTTCTTCTGTTCTAGTCTGTCCGTGTTTGGATTCTTTCCAGGGCGTCGGCCACGACGGAGACGAGGACGCTCACGACAGAAAAAGTGAAGTGTACAGAGATCTGGTCACACTTCTTAGGAACACGTCTCCTCACTTTGCTGAAGACGTCAGGAAGCAGGTGATGCTTTTAGAAACTAGACTCAAAGACACTCAACATTGTTTTATATATATATATATATATTTTTTTTAAAACGAAGAGACTAGGGAGTGCAACAACAAGACTATATTACGTTTGCGTGTTTAAGATAAGTCTGGATAAGATTAAATACCTTTGTGTTGCTTTATGTAGATAAAGGGATTTGAAAAAACTTCAGTTTATTTAAGCAGATTATTAATAATGCGTTTGCAATAATGCAAATAATTTGCTTATCGACTGTATATAGCTATACATATACAACTGTATATCTCTCTCTGTCTCTCTCTCTCTCTCTGTCTCACACTCTCTCTTTGTCTCTGTCTCTCTGTCTCTCTCTCTGTCTTTCTCTCTCTGTCTCTGTCGCTCTCTTTCTCTCTCCGTCTCTCTCTTTCTCTCTGTCTTTCTCTGTGTCTGTCTCTCTCTCTCTCTGTCTTTCTCTCTCTCTCTCTTTCTCTCTCTGTCTCTCTCTTTCTCTCTCTGTCTGTCTCTCTTTCTCTGTCTCACTCTTTCTCTCTCTATTGTCTCTCCCTCTCTCTCTGTCTGGATAATTTGCTTATTAACTGTACATAGCTATAATCTGACATTCCCTCACCAAGCCCTCCTCTCTCTCTCTCTCTCTCTCTCTCTCTCTCTCTCTCTCTCTCTCTCTCTCTCTCTCTCTCTCTCTCCTCTCTCTCTCTCTCTCTCTCTCTCTCTCTTTATCTCTCTCTCTCTCTCTCTCTCTCTCTCTCTCTCTCTCTCTCTCTCTCTCTCTCTCTCTTTCTCTCTCTCTCGACGTTAATACGATTTTTTTAAATGCAGAAACTACAAAGCGTAAAGTCCCCCGTCCTGAAGACTCCTTCCAGAAATGTGAAACGGACATTTCCGTCCAGAAAACTTCACCAAACCAACGATAAGAGATGCTTTTTAATCCGTTCGTGTTGCTCGTCCAACGTACGATTAATGAGCTGTTACCATAGAAACGGTCACGTACAGTAGTAGAACGAGGGCGCTACCGTTATCGAAAATGAATCAACACCTTCTGACCAATCACAATCCAGAATTCAACAGCGCTGTGGTATAAAAACCACTTATTGATAAAGCGATCTGAAAACTGAAACTGAAGCATTATCACCAAACCCACTCGGCACAGTGCGTTATGAAGCGATCCAGTATAAAGGCGCTATAACGCGTTGTCCGCTCTACTTACGTATGTATAATACATTCTTTTAACATTTTATACATGTAAACAATGCTACCCCGTCGGCATTGCGTTTCCATAAATAATCACAGCGACAATCGTAATTATGGTTCTAAGGAATTCTGAATGCACTAAAACACGATGCACGCGAAAGCATTTGAAGGGTTATTTACGCGTGAAGAGATCAGGGGCTTAATAATATTTACATTTTATTAGCAGTTCATCGCATTGATTTATTTATCGTTTGGCTGTTTATCAGTCCGTACTGGATGTTGACTTCTGCGATCGTGAACGATGCCGAACGTTCATGTATCAGTAGTATATTTACTCCCAGAGTTCGACTTCTGAAGCCCCAGTAAGAGAAGAGCAATTACATCATAACAAGGCGAGGGCCGTCCTCCCAGACGTGGTGCATTGTGGGAGGTTTTCGTGAGGGGTGTATCTCACAGGGAGATGATTTATTATTAGCCGTCCTGCCCGTTGAAGATGCATGACCTCATCGCATGAGTAAGCCAGCTTCATCAGACATCAGCCACACACACAAACTATCAGGGCCGGAGAAGAGCCATCTCACACTCGCTCGTCAAGGCACATGACAGAACATCAAGTGAGGAACACGGGGGGGTTTGAAGAGAGAGAGAGAGAGAGAGAGAGAGAGAGAGAAAGAAAGAGAGAGAGAGAGACACACACACACACACACACACACAGTTGCATCTTCACACACAGTCACTCCTGTGGCTGCAGTGTGAAGTATGCACTGTGAGATTAATCACAGCTGACGAGATGAGTGGAGGATAGCAGCGTCTGCTCTACACTTCACTGTGAGATAGTGTCTGTCTGTACAGTGAGAGAGAGAGAGAGAGGGAGGTTCTCCTCTCACTCCTGTCGCTGTGCTGTTTTTCACATCACCGCAGTGTGAAAGAATGTGAAAATGTGCCAGTTACTCAAGCCCCCTTTTACTGACGAGAAGAAAAAACAAAAAAACACCCTTCTTCTGGATGCACTTTTGAAGCATGGGTGATTTATTCGGTAGTGCTGCTTCCCGCTTTAGCGACTTTATAAATTAACAAATCAGTCCTCAATAATGACTTCAAGCTGCGGAGGGGGAAAAAATTGTGTTTAGCAGTCGGAAAATTTATACAGGATTTCTCAGCGGTGACTCGATTCGTTGGAAAAGCGTCATTTCGAGTGGCAGACCGGCAACGTTTACGGTGCCAGATATTTATAAAAAGATCTTTTGTACATGAAATATATTTATTTATATATATATTTAAATTGAAATATATTTATTTATATATATATATTTAAATTGAAATATATTTTCACATTCCTATGATCAATTTCTAAACTGGCCTCAGCGGTAAGTCTCAGATCTCAGCTTTTTGAGGTAGCAGAGGGCAATAAATACCTTCCCGTCGATGTAAACACAGGCTCGTGTCCAACACGCACTTTTCTTTCTTTACAACACACCTTCAGATCCAGCCCCATGCTTTGGACCCTTTATAACCAACATAACTCTGTCCTGAGTGATTTTAATGGAAACTCGATCACACACACAGCTTCCCCTTCATGCTCACGGTAAATGATGGTGATGATATTTCAGCACACACACACACACACACACACACACACACACGTACAAATATGTACACGTACAAAATATATATATATATATATATATATATATTCCAGAACGTTTTATTCAGTAATTTCCACATTTTCGAAGGGTGCCAATAATTCTGAAGCTGACTGGTATTGTGTGTGTGTGTGTGTGTGGTGTGTGTGTGTGTGTGTGTGTATATATATATAATACCAGTCAGCTACAGAATTATTGGTACCCTTCAAAAATGTGGAAACATTCTAGATTAAACACAGAGCGAGTAGCTGGGATGCCAGGCCATCATAGGACACCACACACACACACACACACACACACACACACTTACAAATAGTTTGTACCTTTTATAGTCTCCAGTTCACTTGCCGTCATGGTTTTGGAACCCACAGGGAGAACATGAGAAACTCGTCACAGACAGTGACACAAGCTTGGGATCGGACCCTGGAGCTGTTCGGTGATAACTGTGCACCACCATGCCTCTTATCTTTAATTTCAATATAAAATAAATGAAAATTGTCTTTGAACGAGGGAGAGTGATCAGATCCTCAATAGAGAAAAAAACAAAAAGATCGTCATCTTCAGGTCAAACACACACACATGGAGGTTACAAGTATCTGCCCCATCCTGAGTTCTTCTGTTTTTGTGTACATCTCATATTAAAATAGTTTTAGCACTTCAGACGAATTACAACATAAAATAAAGACAGCCTGAGTAAACACACAATACCGTTTTTATTGTATTTATTATTTTTTTTATTGAAGCAAAATACAATTATCCAACATCTACCACCTGTGTGAAAAGCTAACTGCCCCAATAAACTTCAAATCTGGTTAAGCCACCTTCAGCGGCAAGAACTGGAACCAAACACTTCCGATAACTGGAGATCAGTCTTTTACATACTTCTAGGACTAGGACTTACTCCTACGCTTTGGATCGTCGTCTTGCTGCATTTACGCTTGAGTTTCAATTTACGGACTGAAGAGCGGACATTCTCCTTTAGGATTTTCTGGTAGAGACCAGAATTCATGTTTTCCTCAATTACTGCAAGTTGTCCAGGTGCTGAAGCAGTAAAGCATCCCCACTCCATCACACTTCCTCCACCATGCTTGACCGTAGGTATGATGTTCTTTTTGTGGAATTCTGTGTTTGGTTTACGCCAGATGTAACGGGACTCCTGTCTTCCAAACAGTTCCACATTCAGCTCATCAGTCCACAGAATATTCTCCTAAAAGGACTGAGGATCATCAAGGTGTGTTTTGGCAAAATTCAGACATGCCTTAATGTTCTCCTGGGTTATCAGTGGTTTTCAGCTCACCGCTCTTCCATGGACGACATTTTCCCCCAGTGTCTTTCTGATATTGGAGTCATGAACAGTGATCTTTATTGATGTAAGAGAGGCCTGTAGGTCCTTTGATGTTGTCCTTGGCTCTTCTGGGACTTCCTGGATGAGTCATCACTGTGTTCTTGGAGGAATTTTGGAAGGTCGGACACTTCTGGGAAGGTTCACTACTGACCCGAGTTTTTCCATTTGGAGATAACGGCTCTCACTGTGGTTCTTTGGAGTCCCAGAGCCTTTGAAATATCTATATAACCCTTCCCAGACTGATGTACTTCAATCACCTTCTTCATCATTTCTGGAATTTCTTTCAACTTTGTCACAGTGTTACTGAGTAAGACCTTTTGACCAACTTCATGCTGTAGAACAGTTCTGCTTAAGTGTTGATGTGATTGAACAGGGTTTGCAGTAATCAGACCTGGTTGTGTCTAGTCCAGCTGAACCCCATTATCAATGCACTTTCATGGATTTGGGGACTTAGTAACTATGTGGGAAAATACATTTTCACACAGGCCCAGATTGTATTGGATAAACTATAATAACTTGATCATTTAAAATCTGTATTGTGTGTTTATTTCCTGTTTTCTTTTTTCAATCCCAGATTATCCCGGGTGATGTCAGACTTTTTGGACCTCACTATATATATATTTTCAACCTGCTCCCAATTTCCAGAAACCCCATTGTTGTCTTTGACCGAATCCAAAGTGTGACGTTTTGTCCTCCATCACTACGTGAAGAGACAGATGGATGTTGACTTACTGACATCATCATAAAGAACTACTTAATAAACTGTACCTTTAAACACACGAGCATGGAAAATGCCGTTTTACTGATTCACGTGAGCTTCAAAATCAGCTATTAGACATCATCCGATTAACAAAACCCCACGAAATGTCACTTCTGAATTTCACCAAGCCTGGGCTGTAGTCAGATTAGACCACAATTGCTCTTCGTGTGCGTTAGATGTATACGTAGTATCTGATTTCCATTAGATCTGACAGTTATTATATACTCATAAAATATGTTGCTCACATAATACATAAGGAGAATAGAAACCCTGGAATGTCCACCGTCCCCCAACACTGGCGTTTCTGAACTAATCCGGCGACTGAGCCACGTTTAAATTTATCCCAGGATTACAGAAGCAATAGAGTTCTCCAAGTAAAACCACCTTGGCGTCCAGCAGATTTATTTAGTGAGTTTGAAGGAGTGTTTTCTCAGTAGCTGCGACTCACCTCGAATCCCTCTTGGCTCTGAGGAACCGATAGACTGATAGCATGGCTCTGCGAGAGAGCGAGAGTGCTTGAGACCAGGAACAGAGTAACAGAAGCTTTATAATCTCGACAGCAAACGAGTTGTCGAAAGCAGCGAGTGTTTGGACGTGTCAGGTTGGCTTGTTGTGGTTGTCACACACCACTGGAAACTTCAGAAGGCTGTTATTATTGTTATAGCAGCAGAATGAATGGGCTTCTTGTCTGCCTGATATGGCGTGTAAATATAGAGTTGCACATTTGCTGCTTGTGTTGCTGCTGTTTGTGACTGAGACTGAAAACATGGCAATAAGACCGGGTATGTGGTAGCAGCTTTGGCTTTGGATTACGAGTGCCAATGAATAGACAGACTTTATTATTGTCTGAGGTGAGAATGCCAGGCAGTCGGACGCGTGCTTGTGTGTGTTTGTGTGTGTATGAGAGTGCGTGAGAGAGCGACACATACACACACACACACACAGAAAGAGTGTGTGTGTGTATATGAGATTGAGAGAGAAAGACACACACACACATAGTGTGCCTGTTTGTGTGTGTGAAGGAGAGAGTGTGAGAGGGTTTGTGTGTGTTTGTGTATGAGACTGAGAGAGAGTGAGAGTGTTTGTGTGTATGAGAGTGCGAGAGAAACGGACAGAGAGACAGTGTGTTTGTGTGTGTATGAGACAGAGAGAGAGAGAGAGAGAGAGAGAGACTGAGTGTGTGTGCGTGTGTGTACAAGAGAGAGAAGGAGTGTTTGTGTGTGTGTGTATGAGAGAAAGTCTGAGTGTGTGTGTGTGTGTGTGTGTGTGTGTGTGTGTATGAGTGTATGAGTATGTGTGTGTGTGAGTGTATGAGTGTGTGTGTGTGTGTGTTTGAGTATGTGTGTATAGAGTGTATGAGTGTGTGTGTGAGTGTGTGTTGTATGTCTGTGTGTTTGTGTGTGTATGAGTGTGTGTGCGTGTGTTTGTGTGTGTGTGTGTGTGTATGAGTATGTGTGTGTATGTGTGTGTATGTGTGTAGTGTGTGTGTGTAGTGTATGAGTATGTGTGTGAGTGTGTGTGTGAGTGTATGATTTTAGTGTGTTTTGTATGTGGTGTTTGTGTGTGTGTGTGTGTGTGTATGAGTATGTGTGTGTGTGTGGTGTGTGGTATGTATGTGTGTGTGTGTGTGTGTGTTGTATGTGTGTGTGTGTATGAGTGTATGAGTATGTGTGTGTATGTGTGTGTGTATGTGTGTTTGTTGTGTGTTTGTGTGTGTGTGTATGAGTATGTGTTGTGTATGTGTGTGAGTGTGTGTGTGTTTGAGTATGTGTGTGTTTGTGTGTGTGTGTATGAGTATGGTATTGTATGTGTGTGTTGTGTGTATAGGTGTATGAGTATGTGTGTGTGCGTGTGTAGTGTGTGATTATGTGTGTATGTTGTGTGTGTGTATGAGTGTATGAGTATGTGTGTATGTGTGTGTGTGTATGAGTATATAATGTGTGTGTATGGTGTGTATATGTGTGTATAGTATGTGTGTAGTGTGTGTATGGTATTGTGTTGTGTGTGTGTTTGTGTGTGTATGTGTGTGTGTATGTGTATGTGTGTGTGTGTGAGTGTATGTGTGTGTGTGTGTGTGTGTGTGTATGAGTATGTGTGTGTATGTGTGTGTGTGTGTGTGTAGGAGTATGTGTGTGTATGTGTGTGTGTGTATGTGTGTATGTGTGTATGTGAGTATGTGTGTGTATGTGTGTGTGTGTGTGTGAGTGTATGAGTATGTGTGTGTGTATAGGTATGTTGTGTGTGTGGTGTGTGTGTGAGTGTATAGTATATGTGTGTGTGTAGTGTGTGTGAGTGTATAGTATGTGTGTAGTGTGTGTGTGTATAGTGTGTGAGTATGAGTATGTGTGTGTTATGTGTGTGTAGTGTAGTGTATGTGTGAGTGTGTGTGTGTGTTTTTTGTGTGTGTTTGTCTGTGTGTATGTGTGTGTGTATGAGTGTTGTGTATGTGTGTGTTTGTGTGTGTGTGAGTGTATGTGTATGTGTGTGTTTGTGTGTGTGTGTATGTTGAGTATGTGTGTGTTGTGTGTGAGTGTGTGTGTGAGTATGATATGTGTGTGTTTGTGTGTGTGTGTTGTATGTGTGTGCGTGTGTATGAGTGTATGAGTATGTGTGTGTGGGTGTGTGAGTGTGTGTGTGTGAGTGTATGAGTGTGTGTGTGTGTGTGTATGAGTTTATGAGTATGTGTGTGTTTGTGTGTGTGTGAGTGTATGAGTATGTGTGTGTGTGTGTGTGAGTGTGTGTGTGAGTGTATGAGTATGTGTGTGAGGTGTGTGTGAGTGTATGAGTATGTGTGAGTGTTGAGTGTATGAGTATGTGTGTGTTTGTGTGTGTTGTGAGTGTATGAGTATGTGTGTAGTGTGAGTGTGTGTATGTTTGTGTGTATGAGTGTGTGTATGTGTGTGTTATGTTTGTGTGTGTGAGTGTGTGTGTGTGTGTGGATGAGTGTATGAGTATGTGTGTTTTGTGTGTGTGTGGAGTGTATGAGTATGTGTGTGAGTGTGTGTGTGAGTGTATGAGTGTGTGTGTGTGTTGAGTGTGTATGTTTTTTGTGTGGAGTGTGTGTGTGTGTGTGTATGAGTTATGAGTATGTGTGTGTTTGTGTGTGTGTGTGAGTGTATGAGTATGTGTGTGAGTGTGTGTGAGTGTATGAGTGTGTGTGTGTGTGAGTGTGTGTATGTTTGTGTGTATATGAGTGTGTGTGTGTGTGTGTATAGGAGTGTATGGTATGTGTGTTTTGTGTGTGTGTGAGTGTATGAGTATGTGTGTGAGTGTGTGTGAGTGTATGAGTGTGTGTGTGTGTGTGAGTGTGTATGTTTGTGTGTATGAGTGTGTGTATGAGTGTGTGTATGTGTGTGTGTATGTGTGTGTGTGTGTGTGTGTGTGTGAGTGTGTGTATGTTTGTGTGTATGTGTGTGTGTATGAGTGTGTGTATGAGTGTGTGTGTTTAAAAATGTTCTCCAAGTGTTCGTGATTGTTTCCGATGCCAGTGAAGGGAACTGGGCCGTGAGAGCACCGAGCGGAGGAAGATGATTGGCCGACCGGATGTAAATGGTCTTTTTTATTTGATTTAATTCCGTCTAGGAGATTTCTCTACTCGGGCAGCAGCAGGTGGCGTTCCATCTCTCAGCTCCAGGGTCCACTCAGCTCAGGTTACTGTCTGTGTGGATGTTCTCCTCATGTCCAACCCGGTTCCCTCAGGATTCTCCGGGCTTTCCGTGGCCCTGATCAGGACCAAACGCTTACTGAAGACGAATAAATGAACGCTGTCTCTTATCGGGCCTAGCACCAAACGGTGGCTCGGATATCGGAGAGCGATTCCGATCCGGAACGTATACAACCTGCAGTATCGTAGAACAGCTTCTAATAGGCTGGCGTAAAGCAGGTCGAGGAAGATCACATGATCACAGCAACATCACCCAGTGAGTTGGTCAAAGCAAACGTCTGAGGTGCGATCACGCCAGCTGTGTGGACATACTGCACAATAAAGGACACTTTTTTTGGTTTGTTTTTGGAAACGTTTACATCTTAAAGAGACTTGATTGTGTGTGTGTGTGTGTGTGTGTGTGTGTGTGTGTGTGTGTTGTTGCTAGGATTGATTTGATTCTATTTTTTCTCATTTATATTTATTTCTATTTGCGATGTAAGTCATTGTTAGGTGAAAGAGTTTAGCTGAGGAAACATGGTGGTGTGCGTGAAGGGATGTTACAGATGAGTAGTTTTTAAAGAACCAAAAGAAGAAGAAGAAAGTCACATGGGTGTCGACGTCGCCCGAGACTCAGGGTTTCAGTGTTAGTGTCGTGTATCGGTGACAAAAAGAAGTGCTCTCCTGTTCTCTCTACTCTTTTACACCTTTCTCTAAATCTTTCCTGAACCTCTCTCTATCCCGCTCTCTGTCTGTCTCTCCTTCTCCCTCGTTCCCTACCTGTCTGTCTCTCTCCCTCTCTCTCTCTCCCTCGTTCCCTACCTCTCTGTCTGTCTCTCCCTCTCCCTCGTTCCCTACCTGTCTGTCTCTCTCCCTCTCTCTCTCTCCCTCGTTCCCTACCTCTCTGTCTGTCTCTCCCTCTCTCTCTCTCTCCCTCGTTCCCTACCCATCTGTCTCTCCCTTGTTCCCTACCTGTCTATCAATGTCTCTCTCTCCCACCCTCTTTCCTACCTGTCTGTCATTGTCTCTCTCTCTCTGTGTCTGTCTCTCCCTCTCTCCCTCCCTTCTTCCCTACCTGTCTGTCATTGTCTCTCTCTCTCTCTGTCTGTCTCTCCTCCCTCGTTCCCTTCCGGTCCGTCATTGTCTCCCTCTCTCTCTCTCTCTCTCCCGCCCTATTTCCCTACCTGTCTGTCTCTCTCCCTTGTTCCCTACCTGTCTGTCATTGTCTCCCTCTCTCTGTCTCTCTCCCGCCCTCTTTCCCTACTTACCCGTCTCCCTCTCTCCCTCCCTTCCTCTGTTTGCTCCTGTGTCTTTCTCTCTCTGTATCTCTCAATTCAGTTTGACTTCTATCTCTCTCTATCTGACCTGTCTGTATTTTTGTTTGCATACACAACTCTCTCTCTCTCTCTCTCTCTCTCTCTCTCTCTCTCTCCATCTCTCTCTAAAAGCACACAGGGGTTGTACTGGAATAAATCTACTCCGAGTAGTGATCGAGGTTGCTGCAACGCGAATAGAATAATCTGCTTCACCCCAGAGACTCGTTTCCTCTGGCTCTCATCCCGGCTCGCGGTAATAAGTCTGCTCCGGCACGCTTTTGTCATCTAGCTCACACTCAGCCACTGATTGCGCGCCTCTCCTCAGAGTCAGCACCTCCACCCGGCCAAAGACAACACGCCGTATCTCCTAACCTATCAGCTCCTCGGCACACGGCCGCCTTCCTGCGCTTTTTTTTTTATATTAAATCAGACACTTTCAATCAGAACCGCAGCAAACAGGAGGCTCTCATGAAGGAAAAGCAATCAGGCCGGCGCTGACGTGAGCGGCGTGTTTGTTGTGTGAAGCTTTTGATTAGCACGCTGTTTATATTACCGATCGTGATCAGAGCCTGCCGCACGCCAAGACCGCGCACCACTTAAACGCTCGCCGTGCTCCAGTCCTTCTTTTCACTCTCTCGTGCTGCCGCTCTTTTTCCATGTCGCTCCGTTGCGTGCCCAAGCAACTGTCACGGGCCGTCCAAAGGAGGCGTCCGGTCTGACAGCTAGCGCAGGCCTGACAGCTGCGAATCCGCCTCTGCCTCGGTCTGCTTTCCTCATTTTCCACCCTTGATGATGGAAGTGACTAGAGTTCATATATATATATAATAAAAAAAAAAACATGCAGCATTTTTCAAACTGGCTCGGAGGAGACGTGCAGGGAAAGCGCATGGGATTTACTGAAAGTCCTGACCGTCCCTTCTGACGTGTCACAGGTATATCGGATAAAATAAAAGTGGGTGGGGCCGAGCGTGTAGAGGGAGCATGTAGCTGGACTCGGGGACACGTGGGCTCTTTATGACACACACACACACACACACACACACACACACAAATAACTTCTTTCTTCCTGTTCTGGAAAGAACAGGGCGTCCTTGGCATTACGGAAATACACTGCAGATGCACATGAGCTACCATCTTGGATGTTTTGTTTTTGTCTCTCATTCAGACCTCTCAATTTCTACAAAAAAAAGAGAGAGATATAAATAAATAAATAACCTCGCTTGTTATGTCATGAGAATGGAAAAGAAGCATAAAAAGCTGGAAGAACGGTGCCTATTTTCTGCATAGCAAAACGCCTGTGATTAAAAACACCCCTGCTGCAAACAATTCATGTGCACCCTGCTGGCAGTGCGGCATGAGGTAGTAAAAGAGAGAGAGAGAGAAAGGGAGAGAGAGAGAGAGAGAGAATCATCAGCGAGTGAGTGGCATTGCAACAAAGACTCGACTCACCATGTGCCAAACTGCCAGGCTGCAGCTAGGAATGTACAGAAACAATAAATATTTCATATTGTTCAGGCAATTAAGAGCTCTGGAAGGTGCACCAGCCTTGAAAATGTGCTTTATTTCACTCCGTTTTATTTTCCCTGAAATAAAGAGGGTATTGTTATTCCATCACTGATACACACTCGTAAGCGTAATCTCCGTCTCCTATACGTCCCGTCAGGAGGAACGGGCCGACCCGCTCTCGCCCGCTCCTCTCAGACACGAGCGTGTGATGTGCCTGCGCAATAAAGGAGGGAAATGTCAGATGTAGTCTGGAAAATATGCGGCCGAGCATCATCACACTCTGTTTTCGGAGGAAGAGCGCTTTTTAACGACCCCACTCTGTATAATTTTACAAGACCAGTTTATTGTCGATTTTACAGCTTGCGTTTTGGTGCAAATTAAGGCAGGTTTCTTTCTTTCTTTCTTTCTTTAATGCTCTTATGGGTTAAACCCCTCTACAGGACTTTCAGGAGGAACCTCAGACCAGTCTGAAAATCCCACATGTGGAAGCCGTTGATCTGGAGGAATCGGGCCAAAGCCCGAGGTCTTACGAGCGTCGGGAGAAGAATGCGCGCGGGAAGCCGAGACAACAGCTCGCGCCGAACAAGAACCTCGAACCCTCTTTGACGTGGAAGAAGCTCGGCGTGACGTCGCCTCAGGAGTGAGTGACAATCCTGAACTCGCTCTGAAGTGTCAGGAACGGTCAGGTGGTGATGGCTGATGCGTGTGTGTGTGTGTGTGTGTTCACATTAACACACACAGACCCACTTAAGCAGACAAGCTGACTTTACAAGGCGATGGGTAATGGTGTGATAAATCAGTGTATCGGTGAACGCTTGTGTTCTCTGAGCGACGCCGATGTGCTCGGCTGATAAACTCGCTCCTGATGCATCGCACATGTTCCTCCACACACACGCGCACACACACACACACACACACACACACACACACACACACACACACACACACACGCACACACACACATCCAACACAGACCTGAGCACTTCCAGCTGCCTTCTCCATCAGCTCTCATCACGCTTTTATATAACTTTTAGACAAATAAATAAAAATAAAAAGTCAAATATATTTCCAAACCCCTTTTTGTTAAAGCCGGTGTTAATAAAAAGGTTTATTTTCAGAAGCGTTTCTTAAGGAAGGAGTAAACTCGCCCGTGTCGTGCTGTTAGAGGAGGATGATCTCACCCCGACGTTAATGCATTTCCTCTAACAGCACGCCCCCAAGTGTTCTATCCCTCTTCCACCACAGCACTTTACCTTCACTGTTACCCTCTTTCTTTCTCGCTTTCTTTAATGACTTTCTCTGTATTTAGTTTTTCCTCTCTCTGTCTGTTTAATTGTCTCTCTGTCATCTTTATTTCCTGATCACTCACTTTCTCTTTTTCATTTGGTTCTGTTTCAATCTGTCTGTCTATCTGTCTGTCTGTCTGTCTGTCTCTCTATCTATCTTAATTACTTTAATAACCCATTACTACCATTAATAAAGTTTCTGGCAGGTTGCTAACGTTACTGAGGGGTTATTAACATTACTGAGGGGTTATTAACGTTACTGAGGGGTTATTAACATTACTGAGGGGTTATTAATGTTACTGAGGGGTTATTAACATTACTGAGGGGTTATTAACGTTACTGAGGGGTTATTAACTTTACTGAGGGGTTATTAACGTTACTGGGGGGTTATTAACTTTACTGAGGGGTTATTAACGTTACTGGGGTTATTAATGTTACTGGTCTTATTAACGTTACTGAGGGGTTATTAACATTACTGAGGGGTTATTAACGTTACTGAGGGGTTATTAACATTACTGAGGGGTTATTAATGTTACTGAGGGGTTATTAACGTTACTGAGGGGTTATTAACTTTACTGAGGGGTTATTAACGTTACTGGGGTTATTAATGTTACTGGTCTTATTAACGTTACTGAGGGGTTATTAACATTACTGAGGGGTTATTAACGTTACTTAGGGGTTAATAATGTTACTGAGGGGTTATTAACGTTACTTAGGGGTTATTAACGTTACTGAGGGGTTATTAACGTTATTATGGGGTTATTAACTTTACTGAGGGGTTATTAACGTTACTGAGGGGTTATTAACTTTACTGAGGGGTTATTAACGTTACTGGGGGGTTATTAACTTACTGAGGGGTTATTAACGTTACTGGGGTTATTAATGTTACTGGTCTTATTAACGTTACTGAGGGGTTATTAACATTACTGAGGGTTATTATACGTTACTGAGGGGTTATTAACATTACTGAGGGTTATTAATGTTACTGAGGGGTTATTAACGTTACTGAGGGTTATTAACTTACTGAGGGTTATTAACGTTACTGGGGTTATTAATGTTACTGGTCTTATTAACGTTACTGAGGGGTTATTAACATTACTGAGGGGTTATTAACGTTACTTAGGGGTTAATAATGTTACTGAGGGGTTATTAACGTTACTTAGGGGTTATTAACGTTACTGAGGGGTTATTAACGTTACTTAGGGGTTATAAACGTGTTAACTTGAGGTTATTAACGTTATTAGGGGTTATTAACTTTACTGAGGGGTTATTTAACGTTACTGAGGGTTATTAACTTTACTGAGGGTTTATACGTTACTGAGGGTTATTAACGTTACTGAGGGGTTATTAACATTACTGAGGGGTTATTAACATTACTGAGGGTTATTAACTTTACTGAGGGGTTATAAATGTTACTGAGGGGTTATTAACGTTACTGAGGGGTTTAAAACGTTACTGAAGGGTTATTAACGTTACTGAGGGGTTATTAACGTTACTGAGGGGTTATTAACATTACTGAGGGGTTATTAACGTTACTTAGGGTTATTAACGTTACTGAGGGGTTATTAACGTTACTTAGGGGTTATTACGTTAGCAGGGGTTATTAACGTTATTATGGGGTTATTAACTTTACTGAGGGTTATTAACGTTACTGAGGGTTATTAACGTTACTTAGGGGTTATTAATGTTACTGAGGGGTTATTAACGTACTTAGGGGTTATTAACGTTACTGAGGGGTTATTAACGTTATTATGGGGTTATTAACTTTTACTGAGGGGTTATTAACGTTACTGAGGGGTTATTAACTTTACTGAGGGGTTATTAACGTTACTGAGGGGTTATTAACATTACTGAGGGGTTATTAACATTACTGAGGGGTTATTAATGTTATTATGGGGTCATTAACTTTACTGAGGGGTCATTAACTTTACTGAGGGGTTATAAATGTTACTGAGGGGTTATTAACGTTACTGAGGGGTTCAAAACGTTACTGAAGGGTTATTAACGTTACTGAGGGGTTATTAACGTTACTGAGGGGTTATTAACGTTACTTGAGGGGTTATAAACGTTACTGAGGGGTTATTATCATGTTACTGAGGGATTATTAATGTTATTGAGGGGTTATAAACGTTACTGAGGGGTATTAACATTACTGAGGGGTTATTAACGTTATTATGGGGTTATTAACATTACTGAGCGATTATTAACGTTACTGAGGGGTTATGAACGTTACTGAGGGGTTATTAATGTTACTGAGGGGTTATTAATATTACTGAGGGTTATTAACATTATTATGGGGTTATTAACTTTTTGAGGGGTTAAAATTACTGAGGGGTTATTAACGTTATTATGGGGTTATTAACTTTACTGAGGGGTTATTAACTTTACTGAGGGGTTATTAATGTTACTGAGGGGTCATTAACGTTACAACGTTACTGAGGGGTTATTAACATTACTGAGGGGTTTTAACTTTACTGAGGGGTTATTAATGTTACTGAGGGTCATTAACGTTACAACGTTACTGAGGGTATTATACATTACTGAGGGGTTATTAACATTACTGAGGGGTTATTAACATTACTGAGGGGTTATTAACCTTTACTGAGGGGTTATTAATGTTACTGGTGTTATTAACATTACTGAGGGGTTATTAACATTACTGAGGGGTTATTAACGTTACTGAGGGGTTATTAACATTACTGAGGGGTTATTAACGTTATTATGGGGTTATTAACATTACTGAGCGATTATTAACGTTACTGAGGGGTTATGAACGTTACTGAGGGGTTATTAATGTTACTGAGGGGTTATTAATATTACTGAGGGTTATTAACATTATTAGTGGGTTATTAACTTTTGAGGGGTTAAAATTACTGAGGGGTTATTAACGTTATTATGGGGTTATTAACTTTACTGAGGGGTTATTAACTTTACTGAGGGGTTATTAACGTTACTGAGGGGTCATTAACGTTACAACGTTACTGAGGGGTTATTAACATTACTGAGGGGTTATTAACTTTACTGAGGGGTTATTAATGTTACTGAGGGGTCATTAACGTTACAACGTTACTGAGGGGTTATTAACATTACTGAGGGGTTATTAACGTTACAACGTTACTGAGGGGTTATTAACATTACTGAGGGGTTATTAACTTTACTGAGGGGTTATTAATGTTACTGAGGGGTCATTAACGTTACAACGTTACTGAGGGGTTATTAACATTACTGAGGGGTTATTAACATTACTGAGGGGTTATTAACTTTACTGAGGGTTTTACGCATTTGGGGGTTATTAATGTTACTGGTGTTATTAACATTACTGAGGGGTTATTAACATTACTGAGGGGTTATTAACATTACTGAGGGGTTATTAACGTTACTGAGGGGTTATTAACGTTACTGAGGGGTTATTAACGTTACTGAGGGGTTATTAACTTTACTGAGGGGTTATTAACGTTACTGGGGTTATTAATGTTACTGGTCTTATTAACGTTACTGAGGGGTTATTAACATTACTGAGGGGTTATTAACGTTACTTAGGGGTTAATAATGTTACTGAGGGGTTATTAACGTTACTTAGGGGTTATTAACGTTACTGAGGGGTTATTAACGTTACTTAGGGGTTATTAATGTTACTGAGGGGTTATTAACGTTACTTAGGGGTTATAAACGTTACTGAGGGGTTATTAACGTTATTATGGGGTTATTAACTTTACTGAGGGGTTATTAACGTTACTGAGGGGTTATTAACGTTACTGAGGGGTTATTAACGTTACTGAGGGGTTATTAACATTACTGAGGGGTTATTAACATTACTGAGGGGTTATTAATGTTATTATGGGGTCATTAACTTTACTGAGGGGTCATTAACTTTACTGAGGGGTTATAAATGTTACTGAGGGGTTATTAACGTTACTGAGGGGTTTAAAACGTTACTGAAGGGTTATTAACGTTACTGAGGGGTTATTAACGTTACTGAGGGGTTATTAACGTTACTGAGGGGTTATTAACGTTACTTAGGGGTTATTAATGTTACTGAGGGGTTATTAACGTTACTTAGGGGTTATTAACGTTACTGAGGGGTTATTAACGTTATTATGGGGTTATTAACTTTACTGAGGGGTTATTAACGTTACTGAGGGGTTATTAACGTTACTTAGGGGTTATTAATGTTACTGAGGGGTTATTAACGTTACTTAGGGGTTATTAACGTTACTGAGGGGTTATTAACGTTATTATGGGGTTATTAACTTTACTGAGGGGTTATTAACGTTACTGAGGGGTTATTAACTTTACTGAGGGGTTATTAACGTTACTGAGGGGTTATTAACATTACTGAGGGGTTATTAACATTACTGAGGGGTTATTAACATTACTGAGGGGTTATTAATGTTATTATGGGGTCATTAACTTTACTGAGGGGTTATTAACTTTACTGAGGGGTTATAAATGTTACTGAGGGGTTATTAACGTTACTGAGGGGTTCAAAACGTTACTGAAGGGTTATTAACGTTACTGAGGGGTTATTAACGTTACTGAGGGGTTATTAACGTTACTGAGGGGTTATAAACGTTACTGAGGGGTTATTATCATGTTACTTAGGGATTATTAATGTTATTGAGATGTTATAAACGTTACTGAGGGGTATTATAACATTACTGAGGGGTATTATACGTTATTATGGGGTTATTAACATTACTGAGCGATTATTAACGTTACTGAGGGGTTATGAACGTTACTGAGGGGTTATTAATGTTACTGAGGGGTTATTAATATTACTGAGGGTTATTAACATTATTATGGGGTTATTAACTTTTGAGGGGTTAAAATTACTGAGGGGTTATTAACGTTATTATGGGGTTATTAACTTTACTGAGGGGTTATTAACTTTACTGAGGGGTTATTAATGTTACTGAGGGGTCATTAACGTTACAACGTTACTGAGGGTTATTAACATTACTGAGGGGTTATTAACTTTACTGAGGGGTTATTAATGTTACTGAGGGGTCATTAACGCTACAACGTTACTGAGGGGTTATTAACATTACTGAGGGGTTATTAACATTACTGAGGGTTAACAACATTACTGAGGGGTTATTAACTTTACTGAGGGCTTATTAATGTTACTGGTGTTATTAACATTACTGAGGGGTTATTAACATTACTGAGGGGTTATTAACGTTATTATGGGGTTATTAACATTACTGAGCGATTATTAACGTTACTGAGGGGTTATTAACGTTACTTAGGGGTTATTAATGTTACTGAGGGGTTATTAACGTTACTTAGGGGTTATTAACGTTACTGAGGGGTTATTAACGTTATTATGGGGTTATTAACTTTACTGAGGGGTTATTAACGTTACTGAGGGGTTATTAACTTTACTGAGGGGTTATTAACGTTACTGAGGGGTTATTAACATTACTGAGGGGTTATTAACATTACTGAGGGGTTATTGTGCTGTTTTATGGGGTGGTAACTTTACTGAGGGGTCATTAACTTTACTGAGGGGTTATAAATGTTACTGAGGGGTTATTAACGTTACTGAGGGGTTCAAAACGTTACTGAAGGGTTATTAACGTTACTGAGGGGTTATTAACGTTACTGAGGGGTTATTAACGTTACTGAGGGGTTATAAACGTTACTGAGGGGTTATTATCATGTTACTTAGGGATTATTAATGTTATTGAGGGGTTATAAACGTTACTGAGGGGTTATTAACATTACTGAGGGGTTATTAACGTTATTATGGGGTTATTAACATTACTGAGCGATTATTAACGTTACTGAGGGGTTATGAACGTTACTGAGGGGTTATTAATGTTACTGAGGGGTTATTAATATTACTGAGGGGTTATTAACATTATTATGGGGTTATTAACTTTTTGAGGGGTTAAAATTACTGAGGGGTTATTAACGTTATTATGGGGTTATTAACTTTACTGAGGGGTTATTAACTTTACTGAGGGGTTATTAATGTTACTGAGGGGTCATTAACGTTACAACGTTACTGAGGGGTTATTAACATTACTGAGGGGTTATTAACTTTACTGAGGGGTTATTAATGTTACTGAGGGGTCATTAACGTTACAACGTTACTGAGGGGTTATTAACATTACTGAGGGGTTATTAACATTACTGAGGGGTTATTAACTTTACTGAGGGGTTATTAATGTTACTGGTGTTATTAACATTACTGAGGGGTTATTAACATTACTGAGGGGTTATTAACATTACTGAGGGGTTATTAACATTACTGAGGGGTTATTAACGTTACTGAGGGGTTATTAACATTACTGAGGGGTTATTAACGTTATTATGGGGTTATTAACATTACTGAGCGATTATTAACGTTACTGAGGGGTTATGAACGTTACTGAGGGGTTATTAATGTTACTGAGGGGTTATTAATATTACTGAGGGGTTATTAACATTATTATGGGGTTATTAACTTTTTGAGGGGTTAAAATTACTGAGGGGTTATTAACGTTATTATGGGGTTATTAACTTTACTGAGGGGTTATTAACTTTACTGAGGGGTTATTAATGTTACTGAGGGGTCATTAACGTTACAACGTTACTGAGGGGTTATTAACATTACTGAGGGGTTATTAACTTTACTGAGGGGTTATTAATGTTACTGAGGGGTCATTAACGTTACAACGTTACTGAGGGGTTATTAACATTACTGAGGGGTCATTAACGTTACAACGTTACTGAGGGGTTATTAACATTACTGAGGGGTTATTAACTTTACTGAGGGGTTATTAATGTTACTGAGGGGTCATTAACGTTACAACGTTACTGAGGGGTTATTAACATTACTGAGGGGTTATTAACATTACTGAGGGGTTATTAACTTTACTGAGGGGTTATTAACGTTACTGGGGTTATTAATGTTACTGGTGTTATTAACATTACTGAGGGGTTATTAACATTACTGAGGGGTTATTAACATTACTGAGGGGTTATTAACATTACTGAGGGGTTATTAACGTTACTGAGGGGTTATTAACGTTACTGAGGGGTTATTAACGTTACTGAGGGGTTATTAACGTTATTATGGGGTTATTAACTTTACTGAGGGGTTATTAACATTACTGAGGGTTAATAAGAGTCATTAACGTTACTGAGGGTTGTTAACATTACTGAGGGTTTATTAACATTACTGAGGGTTTATTAACATTACTGAGGGTTTATTAACATTACTGAGGGGTTGTTAACATTACTGAGGGGTTGTTAACAGTACTGAGGGGTTGTTAACGGTACTGAGGGGTTGTTAACAGTACTGACGGGATGTTAACGGTACTGAGGGATTATTAACAGTACTGACGGGTTGTTAACGGTACTGAGGGGTTGTTAATGGTACTGACGGGTTGTTAACAGTACTGACGGGTTGTTAACGGTACTGAGGGGTTGTTAATGGTACTGAGGGGTTGTTAACAGTACTGAGGGGTTGTTAATGGTACTGAGGGGTTGTTAACAGTACTGACGGGTTGTTAACAGTACTGACGGGTTGTTAATGGTACTGAGGGGTTGTTAATGGTACTGAGGGATTATTAACGGTACTGACGGGTTGTTAATGGTACTGAGGGATTATTAACGGTACTGACGGGTTGTTAATGGTACTGAGGGATTATTAACGGTACTGACGGGTTGTTAATGGTACTGAGGGATTATTAACGGTACTGACGGGATGTTAACGGTACTGAGGGATTATTAACGGTACTGACAGGTTGTTAACACAGAACTTAGTTTAATCATTAAAAAAACCACAGTGTAAAATGAATACATCGACACTCAGTATCATTTATTCCTTCGTTTACGTTTGAAATCTTTCTGCAGTGAGAGAGTCAGAGAAAGTTGGAAAAAGTCGCCCAAATCAGAGAGCAGGAAGAAAACGAATTATTCTGGATCTCCAGTCACAGGCTGTGCCTCGCTTCCCAAAATGTAGGTACAGCACCTAGTGTGTGTGCGTGTGTGCGTGCATGTGTGTGTCTTATTACCTTTTTTTCTGTCTTTCTCTGTCTGTCTTTCTATTTATTCATCTAGTGGAATTCATAATTATTGGCACCCTGTCTGTCTGTGTGTAATGTTAGACACAGTGCTGCTGCAGACTCTCTTCAGTCCATTAAGCTAAAACACAGACTCTATCTTTATCTACACTGAATAATCTCATCTGTGTGCGGAGGAGAACACATCCTACTGTACTAATAACACACACACACACACACACACACACACACACACTCCTGCAGCTATATTTAACAACTTGAAAGATCATACATGAGTGTGTTCCACATTGTGTAAGACGTACAGCTCAGAAACTCTGAGAGTTTCCTGTGCATTCTTCACCGTGTGTGTGTGTGTGTGTGTGTGTAACAGGAGTCCAGGTGGAGGAACAGGAGCTGAAGGCTTTAGTGAGAGCTCCTCTGAGAGCGAGGATGATGATGAGCAGACTGAGAGACGAGGGGAGAGCCACACTGACGTTCCTTCTGAGTACTGGCACATTCAGAAACTAGTCAAGTACCTAAAGGTATATATGCGTGCACACACGCACACACACACACACACACACACACACACACACACACACTACCCCAGTAAAGTAACACACGCATGAAATTGTTTGAAACGTGATTTGATTGCACGTGTTGAGACATTGAAGTCAGGAAGGGAAGACACTCTAGTTGAAGACACACAGCAAGTTCATATGTCACTTGCTGTTTGTCTGTTGTGGGCGTGGTCTGTCTGCTTCTCAGTGTACCGTCCGGTTGGAATTCCCTGGAGTCCATCCGTCTGTTTGGATCCGTCACTTTACCACATCACATCCCATTCTCAGAAAATGTAATCGTTCAAATGTCGGGGCAATAGATCCAATGAAGTGACCAGAAAACGACCCGGCCTGATGTGATGCTAAACTGAAATCCGGTAAAAGCGCTGGAAACACAATACCATAAACACAACTACAATGAAGTGAAGGAGCTCCATGGCAGTTCTTTAAAAAAAAAACAAAAAAACCAACCCTTAAAATTTCAAACAAGGCATCTGCTAAAAAACACAGAGAACAAAGACGGAGGATTTAGTGTGGCATGCAGGCAAAGGGCAAAGCACTAACACCAACAAGACCTCACAAAGAAACGGAGAAACCCACGGGAACTATATATACACACACAGCCTAATTACAAACAAGACTCGGGTGAAGCTAACAAGACACAGGTGCAAAGTATTACAGAGAGTCTTACAGAGAGGCGGAGTACGGCGGAGCAGCCATGTTTCATTACACTGCGCAGTGTCTAACGCGCTGAGAATCGGGACTTATGTCCATACTGAGGTGCTGAGAAGGACCTCGACATGCCTGCTTTTTAAAACCAGCGTGTACAGATATACAGTAAAAAGATCTCGCTCAGCCTTCTGTCCTCATACAGACATGTCTTCTGTACTGTCTCTACCCACATCATCACTCCTCATTTTATAACGTACTTGACACCACAGCGTGTTTGAGTGCTCTGTTCTGATTGACCCGTAATTTTCCATAACAGCAGTTATATGGTGACAGTTCATTTCTCTCTAATTTTAATAGGAAGTAATACAAAACTACTATTTTCTTGTGTAACTGGAAAACGGAGACTTTAACTTTGACATGATAATAAAAAAAAGGCATGTCACATGACCAGAAAGTGCTGTTTACACTTCCTTTTCTGCGGTCACATGGCATGGTGAAGGCCATCATCAGAGGGCTGTCAAGATGTGATTCATTTTTCAATATTTAGACCAAGCTACTTAAAGGAAAAACAAAAATAGAAAGACTATCTGAGAAGTTAAGATTAATTTTAATGCTAACGCTACAAGGTGGGTTTAATTCAAACTTCTTTATGATTGGTGAGGAATTATTTAATAATCAAGATTAGCAACTGTTCAGAAGGAGTACGCTTCTGCTCTCCTTCACGCTCTTCACTAACTCAAATACACAGCGAATTCACTTCATTTAAACGTAAGGTTGCCAGATACCACCAGAAAAGTCAGCGCCAGCTTCCATGTTTTGATTCAGTCCCCCCCAAAAACACAATATTATCAGCAGACATGAACACTGTACTGGGGAACCCATCTAAAACTGATAAATAAACAAACAGAAAACTAATCAAATGTAAAGACAGAAAATGTGCTTAGTTAAAAATACATCATTTAATATAAAAATAGATATTATAATAACGTCATAAAATATAAATGAAATAATGTTTAATTACAATGGGTTGCATTTAATATCAATTTGACATTAAGCTTAGTTCATGATTTCCTTAGAAGGCTATTGGCCTTTTTCCTAATATGGATCATTTTTGTGTTAGTCGTCTTTTAATTAGGACTCTTTACTGCTTAAGATATTTGAAAATAAATATTTTATGTTTGTTTATTTATCAATTAACCAACAGTATTTCTCGTTGCTATTATTTTAACTCAATTAACAGTGAGCATGAGCAGAGAGTTCACATTTAACTCGTTATGACCTCCTGGTTAAACCTTAAACAAAAAAGATTGGTATCTGGATCGGTATCGGCTGTAAAAATCCTGATCGGAGCAAAAGTAATGAACACCATTAAACTAAAGCGCTTTGCATCTGACGGGTAAATGAACCCAATCACATCCTATATGAGATTATTCAGATATCTACACGATAGACACAGAGCGGTTCGAGAACTGACTCCAGCCCAGAACCATGACAGTGGAACATGTCTAATAGTGCAGCTTTAAATATATTTAAGAGGAGCAGACTTCAAACACTGAACATTGAGGTTTATTGTATTTGTTTACAAGGTAAACAGGTTAACGGTTGTTTTTTTTACATACAGTCTGTAAAATGAACTGAAAATATTACATGTAGTTTATCAGAAGGTAAATGAATGTGTCACGGCTCACACTATGTTCCTAAATTCTGTCATAATTGAACAGCTCAGGTTTTCTCATGCCTACTTGTGTGTTATATTGTGGCACATTAATGTTACCATCTCTAAAATAAAATAAATAAATCAATAAATAAACTTCAACTGTGCTCCAAAATTTTTGTAAAGAAATTGTCTTGCGTCTCTCTTCCTGTAAACACTGTTATTGCCTTTTCGGCATTCGCCTGAATTGTTTTCATTTGGTTGCATATTGTTCTATTCGGTCACATATTTTCATTTGGTTGATGGCATTTTTATTTTTATTTCTCCTATATTTTGGGTACAATTTGATTTATGTTTTGCTTCTACGAGACGATGCACTTTAAGGATCAGTCTAATTTGGTGTAAAGATTTGTACATTAGTAGGAATGTAGCACGACATGGAGGTGAAAGCAGCGGTCTGTTTATTTAAATGTGAAAGTGCAATAAAAATATGTTGTCACTAAACTCAGTGAATAATCGTGATAAATAATCGAGATCTCAATATCAGAATAATCGGGATTATCATTTTGGCCACAATCGCGCAGCCCTAATTATAATATATTTTGTGTTATATTTGACTACATGATACTTTCCACCATTGTACTTTGTTGCCATACGGCAACAATTTACCAGCTACACATTTTTTCACATTTTCAATTCAAGCAACTAATATCCATAATTTTTTATTTATTTAAATATAATAATTCATGCAGAAGAGGGTTAATACGCTATCGTTTCTATAGTAACGGCTCATTTAAAGGGACGCTCCACAAAAACAGATTTGAAGAAATCGTTACGTTTTCTGTAAGGAGAAAAGTGTCTATAGAACCGTTATGGAAGGAGTCTCCAGTGTCGGCTCTTTGTAACCGTTAGAGGTAAAGCTGTAACTTGAGGTTTTCTGACAATTTCAGGACCGAGGTGTTCCCAGCCACGGGACGTTCTACAACATTCAAATGTAACTACAAACCAAATCGTTTGGCAGTGTGTATACATCCCGGTGTCTTTGAACAGGGAAATCCACAAACCGTGCTTGACTCCGGTTTATTTTGTGTCCACCATGTAAACTTCTCTATAAGCTCAGATGATGAGTGAGGAAGTTCATACATCTAATCAGCAGCGTGTGTGTGTCTGATCTCTCGTCTGCATCACGTCTGTTCAGGCCAGGCCACAGATACCCTTTCTCCAAGCGCACGATGTCACGCCAGGCTTTTCTCCACATCAGACCTCATCAAATAAACCCTATGGTTGTTTTTGCAGGAGTTTGGGCCAAACTGAAATGGATGAGTGTCAGACACAGGGGAAGAATTTATGGATGTATAATCTCCTAATTGTTTCCTAGCCTCCTAAAACGGCCAGATAAAGCTGTGGTGTAGATAAAGCAAAGCAGAGGTGTTGTTTTAAGCACCATAAGAACACCCCGTGTGTGTGTGTGTGTGTGTGTGTGTGTGTGTGTTTGAAGTCAGTGATCTTTAACAGGATCATCTCCAGTACAACGAGCACTGAATCATCGGAAAGAAAACAGCCAGGCAGAGTTTAGTTTAGTCGTAGAATATTTTTAGCCGAGCAGAACCTCCGCGTAATGAATGTAAATGACCCAAAATGAGCCATTTATCATGTGGGTTTAATGAGCGCTGTGGTTAGTCTCAGATAATCATATGTAAAGGCTTATTTGAGTAAAAATGTGGAGTCTGATCCGTTTAAAATGATGCGCTGGTTACACTGGAGTGTTTATAAAGCGGCCTATCTGTCTGGAAGTCCAAGAGTTCTTTATTTATGACGTTCATCCAGTAGCGTAATTATAACGTCCTCGCCATCAGAAGCCGAAACACGGCTTCGCCAAGCTAAACGTCATTTATTTTTTCGCTCTCTCTCTCTCTCTCTCTCTCTCTCTCTCTCTCTCTCCTTTTTAAGGAGATTACACGCTTCGTGGAGTGTTGCATAAATCATCTGTTCTGCATGTTTAGTATTTAGTAGAAGCGAACGTTCACGTGTAAAGAAGCTCGTTCGTTTCGCCGACTGCATCGTGTTCACGCTGATATTTTCACCGCACTATATTAGCCTTCAATTTTTTTTTCTCGAAAAATCCCGCAGAAACAGAACACACTACACAACGTGCGTTTGTTGTACCGGTGGCACACAGAGCAAGGTTTTAAATGTAAACACACACGTTCACACGCAGCTCCAGAACCACACGTGTGTACATACAGTGGAGGAGACCGCAGTGTATTTGTTTTGTTAGTTCCAGCTCAACTGCCTCATTAGCTCGGATCGGAGATTAGATGGCAACCAAACAGCGTTTCATACAAAAATGTTCCTCACACTTCCACCGCTGCCAGAAATTTCCCCCCGCGGTCCTCGTTAATCGCCTCTAAAGCCGCTAATCATCCGCGGCCTGAATGCTCATGTGACGTAAAAGAATGCAGGATTTCTGCCAGGGTGATTAGAGATTTTTATTGGTGACCCACTTAAACTCTCGTTGCAGCGAAGACGCACGGCTCGGTTACGCAGCTCATAAAGCAGGAATTGGAATAGTTTTGCGTCTGCGGATATCTCAGTCTAGGATTGTTGTAAAGAAAAGTACAGAAGTTCTGATTACGATTTAAATCCGCAGCTTGTGAGGGTGAAAATTGACAGCGTTAAAGATTAATGAGGGATTCTGCCAGGCTCTGAGCTTACCTGTAAGCTCTGTCATGCATTTTAACCCCCTCTACTGGTCCGACAATGTACTGCAGGATGCCATGGCTTCACTCCCCTTTGAACTTTTACACATTTTGTAGCGTTCCTTCTGTTAGTCCTGGAACTGAAATGGGGTTATATGTGATGAATCCACACTAAATACTCCATGAGGGTCAGGGGAAATGTATAGATTTTGCAAAATTATTCACACATAAAAAGTTGGCATCAACCCACAGTGCCGAAAAGTATTCCAGAGGACCGAGCTGTGTATAAAAATAAATAAATAATTAAAGATCAAATACAAATGAAGTTTTCAGTGAGGCTTCTGTAGCAGATCCTCTGTTGTTTCCAAACGCATGCGTTTATGTCAGTTATTTGTTTTGAGAGGATTTTTGCGGAGATGTTGAGGCAGTTTTGACAAGACGACGTAGAGGTGATTTTGAGACGAGTTCAAAGCAGAGATGATTTTGAAGCCATTTTTAAACGGTTTTAATTTTCAGGTGATATTGAGACCGTCGAGACCATTTTTGTAATGCCGAGAAGAAGTTGAGCCGGTTACGATTTAGGAGACTGTTGAACAGATTTTGAGGCAATTTTGACAAGAGTTTGAAGTGAGTTTGAGATGGTTTTGAGGTGGTTTTGAGATCATTCTGAGCATAGTGAGAATATTTTGGGGTGATTTTGAGACAAGTTTGTCTCACTAGTTTGTGAGGTGATTTTGAGATAAGTTTGAGATGATTTTGAGACCTTTGACATGAGTTAGAAATGATTTTGAGACCTTTGAGATGAGTTTGAAGTGATTTTGAGATGAGTTTGAGGTGATTTTGAGACCTTTGAGATGAGTTTGAGGTGATTTTGAGACCTTTGAGATGAGTTTGAGGTGATTTTGAGACCTTTGAGATGAGTTTGAGGTGATTTTGAGACCTTTGAGATGAGTTTGAGGTGATTTTGAGACCTTTGAGATGAGTTTGAGGTGATTTTGAGATAAGTTTGAGATGATTGTGAGACCTTTGACATGAGTTAGAAATGATTTTGAGACCTTTGAGATGAGTTTGAAGTGATTTTGAGATGAGTTTGAGGTGATTTTGAGACCTTTGAGATGAGTTTGAGGTGATTTTGAGACCTTTGAGATGAGTTTGAAGTGATTTTGAGACCTTTGAGATGAGTTTGAGGTGATTTTGAGACCTTTGAGATGAGTTTGAGGTGATTTTGAGACCTTTGAGATGAGTTTGAGGTGATTTTGAGACCTTTGAGATGAGTTTGAGGTGATTTTGAGATGAGTTTGAGGTGATTTTGAGATCTTTGACATTGTGGTGATTGAGACTGTTTTGTGATGATTTTGAGTCAAATTTGACACTAGGTTGAGGCAAATTTGCCAAGACTTTGAAATGAGTTAGATGATTTTGACACTTTGAGTTGATTCTGAGCTGATTGAAAAGATTGTGGGGTGATTTTTGTGGCAATCGTGAAACAATTTTGAGATGAATATTTAACGTGGCTGTTGAGATTATTTTGATTTTGAGATGGTTTTGGGGATATTCTGAGCATATATGAAAATATTTTGAGACTGTTGAAAAGATTGTGAGGTAATTTTCAGACCTTTAAGGTGATTTTGAGATGAGTTTGAGCTGATTTTGACATCCTTGAAATGAGTTTAAGGTGATTTTGACAACCTTGAGATGAGTTTGAGACCTTTGAGGTGAGTTTGAGTTGATTGAGATGTTTGAGATGGGTTTGAGGTGATTTTGAGTCCATTTTTTGGTTTTGGTCCATTATGTGATTTTAGTAAGAGTTTGAAATGGGTTTGAGATTTTTTGGATTCTGAGCTTATTGAGGAGATTGTGTGGTGATTTTTTGGCAATTGGGAGACAATTTTGAGGTTATTTGACGCTCTTGAGATTAAATGTAGTTTCAGTAGATTTTGAGGTTATTCTGAGAACTTTGAGGAGACTTTGAGTGTCGGTCACTTATCCGGACCTGTGTACGTAAGGAATTTTGTGTAACTGGACCTTTGCAAACCTCTATATTAATTCTGGTATAAACAGTTCCAATCAGAAGTCACATAATTAGTTGAATGGAGTGTTTAATCAGCCTGTGTGTGATTAAATTGCCATATGATCTCAATATAAATACACCTGTGTTTATAATCTGCTCGTAAAGAGGGGATTAGGCAGAGAACCAATCGAGCACATTATGTGAAAAGTAGAGCTTTAGAGTAAAGTCTTCCTGGCACACTCACTGACTGAGATGTGTTTGAGTGGCTATTGGAACACCAATAGTTAATTTTTTTTTCCTGTATGAGAGAGAGAGAGAGAGAGAGATAGAGGGAGAGAGAGAGATGCTAGTAAAACCACATGGATGCTGCTGATTTAGATCAGGTTAATGTCTTCCATTAAATGTGATACCTCTCTCTATCTCTATCTGTTTCTGGTTCTCTCTCTCTCTCTCTCTCTCTTTCTTTCTTTCTTTCTTTCTTTCTCTCTCCGTCTCTCTGTTTATACATGAGTCTTTATCTCACACAGGAGAGTTGGAAGCTGTATAATTGAGGATAAATAATATGAGCTCTTCTCTAAATCACCTTCATGAGGTAGTTTTAATGTGAGCGCTCTGCCACCGTGAGCTCGCTTTAAATGCCAAGAGTAGCTTTCTCTTGTTTCTTTTTCTCCTTTTGACTCTTTTTCTGTCTGTCATGTTCCTTTTGTCTTTCTTTTTTTCTGCTTTACCCTCAGACTGTTTCAGTCTTTGATCACAATTATAGAATACAGAAAGATGGAATAGACTCATCAGTCTGATTCATCTCCATCTTTATACACACCATGCCTGATCCCCACTTCGCTCTCTCTGTCTATTCTGTGACCATGTTGACAAATTTGAGAAGATTCCAAGACTTTAAGGCCATGTTCATGATTTTGAGAAGAATTTGAGGCCATGTTTATGATTGAGACCATGTTGATTTAGAAAAAATTTGAGACCATGATGATTGTGAGAAGAATTTGAGGCCATGTTGATGATTGCGAGAACATTTTGAGACCATGTTGACGGCTTTGAGAAGAAGTTGAGATCATGTTGATAGTTTTGAGAAGATTTTGAGACCATATTCACGATTTTGAGACAAATTTGCGGCAATGTTGATGATTTTGAAAAGATTCTGAGACCATGTTGATGTTTTTGAAAAGATTCTGAGACCATGTTGATGTTTTTGAAAGGGGTTTGAGGCCATGTTTATGATTTTGAGAAGATTTTGAGACTGTTGGTGATTTTGAGAAGATTTTGAGGCCATGTTGATGATTTTGAGATTATTTTGAGGCCATGTTGTCGATTTTGAGAAGAATTTGAGACCATGTTGACAATTCTGAGAAGATTTTGAGACTATGTTGATGATTTTGAGAAGAATTTGAGGCCATGTTGACGATTTTGAGAAGATTCTGATACCATGTTGACAATTTGAGATTGAAGATTTGAGGCCATGATTATGATTGAGACCATGTTGATTTAGAAACAATTTGAGGCCATGTTGATGATTTTGAGAAGATTTTGAGACCATGCTGAAGATTTTGAGAAGAATTTGAGACCATGTTGATGATTTTGAGAAGAATTTGAGACCATGTTGATGATTTTGAGACTATGTTGGTGATTTTGAGAAGAATTTGAGGCCATGTTGACAATTCTGAGAAGATTCTGATACCATGTAAACAATTTTGAGAAAGATTTGAGACCATGTTGACGATTTTGAGAAAAAATTGAGGCCATGATTATGATTGAGACCATGTTGATTTAGAAATAATTTGAGGCCATGTTGATGATTTTGAGACCATGCTGAATATTTTGAGATTATTTTGAGGCCATGTTGATTTTGAGAAGAATTTGAGACCATGTTGACAATTTTGAGAAGATTCTGAGGCCATGTTGACGATTTTGAGAAAGATTTGAGGCCATGTTGATGATTTTGAGAAGAATTTGAGACCATGTTGACAATTTTGAGCCCATGTTGATGATTTTGAGAAGAATTTGAGACTATGTTGGTGATTTTGAGAAGAATTTGATTCAATGTTGGCGATTTTGAGAAGATTCTGAGACCATGTTGACGATTTTGAGAAAGATTTGAGGCCATGTTGATGATTTTGAGAAGAATTTGAGGCCATGTTGATAATTTTGAGAAGATTTTGAGACCATGCTGAATATTTTGAGATTATTTTGAGGCCATGTTCATTTTGAGAAGAATTTGAGACCATGTTGACAATTTTGAGAAGATTTTGAGGCCATGTTGATGATTTTGAGAAGATGTTGACGATTTTGAGAAGATTCTGAGACCATGTTGACGATTTTGAGAAGATTTTGAGGCCATGTTGGTGATTTTGAGAAGATGTTGACGATTTTGAGAAGATTCTGAGGCCATGTTGACGATTTTGAGAAAGATTTGAGGCCATGTTGATGATTTTGAGAAGAATTTGAGACCATGTTGACAATTTTGAGCCCATGTTGATGATTTTGAGAAGAATTTGAGACTATGTTGGTGATTTTGAGAAGAATTTGATTCCATGTTGACGATTTTGAGAAGATTCTGAGACCATGTTGACGATTTTGAGAAAGATTTGAGGCCATGTTGATGATTTTGAGAAGAATTTGAGGCCATGTTGATGATTTTGAGAAGAATTTGAGGCCATGTTGATGATTTTGAGATGATTCTGCAACCATGCACATTTTGAGACGATGCTAAGACATATTTTGAAAGTTTGAGCCAATTGTGAGAAAATTTGGAGGCAGTTCGTCCTCTAGTGTCTCATTTACAGCCAAGAAAATATCACGTATCCTACTGCACAACCCTTAACACGCTTTCTCTCTTTTCCTTTCTCTTCATTTCTTTCTGTCTCTCCTCAGAGGCTTCACCAGCAAATAGCATTTTAAAATGAATGACACTTGACATAAATACTTCAAACTGAGCTTTTTAATGTCTAGAAGATAAGACTGACAGTTCTGGACTGAAAGAGTGTATTGAGACCAGCTTGGCACATCTGTGTGTGTTTTTCCTTATGAGAAGTGTAGTAAAGCTCACTGCACATGCTGAGAGGTAGCTTTAGGAAGACAGTCATGTTCACAGGTTTGTGAGTCTGTGTGTGTGTGTGTGTGTGTGGGACAGAGACGGGCTGTGGATCACATCTCTGGAACATGTGTGTTTGGGAGCACAGTAGTGTCCGAGTTTCGCGATATAAAAGAACTTCAGATGTTGTTCTAGTTTTAAAGAATGTCCACAGCTCTTTGAGACCAAAGCAGGCAAAAACGAAAGCATATGATCCCTCGCTTTTTCCCTCTTTTCTCCAAGCTGGCGGTATCGGCTGTAAACCGAGCGCTGTTTTTACAAGTTTGCAATGCGAACCCGCCGAATGCTTTGAAGAAAGAGAGAATGGCACAGCGGATTCACCGCTGCTACTGGTTCACATTTAGTCCAGGATTGTAATATGGGCAACACATGTGCTTTGTCTCTTGTCTCTCTCTCTCTCTCTCTCTCTCTCTCTCTCTCTCTCTCTCTCTCTCTGTCTCTCTCTGTCTGTCTGTCTGTCTGTCTTACTGTCTCTCTCCATCTCTCTGTATCTCATACATATTTGTTTAGTCTTTGTATAAATCTATCATCAATCCGAATAAACACATTATATTAGTGTCCATATTGAAACATGGAGACGAGAGAATAGAAACCAAGCTAATATTGGCTTAAAGAAGTTTCATCATCAACAGAAGGCGCACGAGTGTGTGTGTGTGTGTGTGTGTTTGGGTGTGTTACTCACCGTCCTTCAGGTTGTGGCAGGCAGATGCGTACTAAAGCGCAGCTCTCCTTCATGTCCCCTAACAGAATGGGCAGTGTGTCAGTGTTGGTCAGAACAGAGAACTGGGGGTGTGTGACTTGAAATTAAAAAAAAAATCTATATATTCCACACAAATATTTGAAAGTGTTCTATTCCCTTAGAAAGAGCAGATCTGTCTGCGCTGTATTGCTGTTGACCTTTTGTACAAAAAATTCACACAAAAATACTCCGCTCTCATGGACATCAGACAATCGCAAAGAAAAGAAATGTTGAATATAGGTGTGCTGCAATTATTGGCATCCATATGAATTCATGAGAGAAAAATATATTTGAAGTATATTCCCATTGATATTTAAATTATTTTTTTTTTGTACACCTGGGTGACTTGGAACAGGAAATTGTTCAACCATGACTTCCTGTTTCACAGGGGTATAAATATGAGGTAACACACAGGCCAAATTCCTTTAGTCATTCATAACAATGGGTAAGAGCGAGGAATATAGCTGTGATGTGCGGCGAAATGTTGTTGATCTTCACACAATGGGGCGTGTCTATAAGAAAATAGCACAAGCATTGTGAAGATGCCCATTTCCACCATCAGGGCAATAATGAAGTTCCAGTCAACTGGAAATGTTATGAATCGACCTGGAATTGGACGTGTGTCTATATCGTCTCAACACACTGTGAAGAGGACGGTTCGAGTGGATAAAAAATCTCCAAGGATCACAGCTGGAGAATTGCAGAAGTTAGTCGTGTCTTGAGGTCAGAAAGTCTCCAAAACTACAATCTGAAGTCACCTACATCACCACAAGTTGTTTGGAAGGGTTTCAAGAAAAAAAGCCTCTACTCTCATCCAAAAACAAACTCGAGCGTCTTCAGTGTGCCAGACACGTCTGGAACTTCAGATCGGATCGGGTTCTATGGTCAGATGAAACCAAAATAGAGCTTTTTGGTAATAAACACCAGAGGTGGTTTTGGTGCACACAGAGAGGTAGACATATGGAAAAGTACCTCATGACCACGGTTAAATATGGAGGTGGATCTTTAATGTTTTGGGACTGTTTTTCTACCAGAGGACCTGGACATTTTATTAGGATACATGGCATCATGGTGTCTATCAAATATCAACAGATATCAAATGAAAATCTGACTGCCTCAGCCAGAAATCTTCAAATGGGCCGTGGTTGGATCTTCCAGCAGGACAATGATCCAAAACATACATCAAAATCAACACAGAATTGGTTTACTGACCACAAAATCAAGGTCCTGCCATGACCATCCCAGTCCCCTGACCTGAACCCCATAGAACACCTGTGGGGTGAACTGAAGAGGAGAGTCCACCAGCGTGGACCTCCAAATGTGAAGGATCTGGAGAGATTCTGTACAGAGGAACGGTCTCAGATCCCTCGCCAGACATTAGGGGCAGTTTGTCAGGGTCTGAGAGGCAGCTAAAGTTAGGGATGATTTTGTTTATTTTGGTGAAGAATTCAGTTGGAATGTGGTTATATTTAGTGAATTCAAAGAGGAAGTGCAGCTCTGTCTCTATTTTACTGAGTGTGCACTGTTGGCACAGTGGCGTCTCTCGGGGCAGCAGGACCGTCTGTGTCGGCCGTCTCCGAGGCCAAGCCGTGCTCGCTGTATTTCGTCAAAGTGTTTCTCAGTGTTGGATCAGTCACCGTGCTCAGATAATCTGCCACGCTGTACTGTCGGTTTAGGGCCAAATAACACTGCATTTTACTCTGGAGTTTAGTTTGGGCTTCCCTCCTGTAGTGTGGATCTTCCATGCTCTGCTTTATCTGTCTATAATTAGACTAGAGAGAGAGAGAGAGAGAGAGAGAGAGAGATTGGTGACTCAGCAGTGGATTAGAGGAGTGCAGGGTTACGTTTCAAAGCTCCACTAATGTTGCTGATGTTCCTGGAGCTTAGTAAACACTTGTGCTGGACCTGCTGTATCCAGCTTGGGCCTGACCGAGAGCTGCTCGTGTGAAATGTGCAGATGTTCCAGCTCTGCACATCTGTCCACTTTCCTCCTGCACCAGACTCCCGGCTAAATTGAGAGTCAGAGACACAGTCTCAGGCCCCAGAAAACCCTGACTGTGGGTTTATTACAGCAAATGTTCATGATTTTCAGTCACCACATGTTCATTACACACACACACACACACACACACACACACACACACACACACACACACACGCATACACATTCTCTCTCTCTCTCTCACACACACACACACGTCCTCATTCACACCCAAACACAGGCATGTGTGAGCTCGTGTGTGAGGGCGTCCGTGTGTGTGAGGGCGTGTGTCCCTTCATACACTCCTTCATACACACCCTTTTAGCCTTTTCCTGTATTATTTTCTATCTATCTTTCTTTCTTTCTTTTTAATTATTTAATATTTATTACTTCTGTTTTTTATGTGTATTTGTTTGTGTGTGTGTGTGTGTGTGTGTGTGTACAGGGAGGTAATCAGACAGCCACAGTGATTGCTCTGTGCTCGATGCGAGACTGTAACCTGGCTCAGGAGGCGTGTCAGCTGGCCATCAGAGACGTGGGGGGGCTGGAGGTCCTCATCAACCTGCTGGACACAGACGAGCTGAAGTCTAAAGTGAGTTTTTACATGACCAAAAACATGTCCGAGCGTTTAGTTTTAACGATCGCTCGTTATCCCCAGCGTCCTCTTTTTCATATCTCAGATCGGTTCTCTGAAGATCCTGAAGGAAATCAGTCGCAGCTCTCCGATCCGACGAGCCATCGCTGATTTAGGGGGACTGCAGACCATGGTGTCCATCCTGGACTGTCCTGATAAAGAGCTGAAGAGCTTGGCAGCCGAGACCATCGCCAACGTGGCCATGTTCAGGCGAGCGCGCAGGACCGTGCGGCAGTACGGCGGCATCCGGAGACTCGTGAGTTGTAACCCAGTAGGGCTACGATGAGGGGTGCGCAAATAAACGTCTCTCTATCGCGCTCACTCAAACACACACACACACAAAATACAATGGTATAGACTTCACCCACTTGTTTCTGCACACACTCACACGCTCGACACCCCCCGCCTACATCAAAGCTCTTCAGGTAAAAACAGATCGGATGTCGGGCCGCCCCTCAGCTTGGCACATTGTTTATTGACAGAGTGGCGCTCGCTGTGATTACAAGCCCACAGCCTGCACTAATCTGTATATTTACACTGGTTCAGACTCGGACACAGCCGAGGACCTAGCGTTTCCATCACACGCGCTGGCTCAACCTGAAGGATCAGACCACCTCTGAAGTGCACATGTGTAATGCTGTATTAGAATGTTGCCTTAATTACATCACTGCAGAGAACTCGAATGTTTGATACGACAGCGTCTGAAAATCCATTTCTGTCATAGAACATGTGACTCAATCCCCACTGGTCAAAAATACACCAGAGTAGTAGTTCCTCCCAATAACACTGGCAGACGCACCAATCAACCCTGCTGAAAAACAGCAACAGAAACCATCAACGAATTTGTAATGGTTTTAATGGTTCTAATGGAATCTGTAACGGTCACTGTGGGTCTCTGTTGGTAATTTGTTGCCTTCTATCGGTGGCATGTTATGTCTAGTGGTTACCATTAAGGACCAGCAATGGTATTGGTTTTAATGGTTAGCTGATGGTTTGTAATGGTTTTTAAAACCATTAGAATGTCTGTGATGGTTTCTTACATTTTTTTTTATCATTTACAGTAACTATAAAATAAATGTTTCACTTTTTTCTCCTCATCATTTATTAGCAGCTATGAACTAGCTAGCAAAAACATTCGTCATTAGGTCACCGTGCTAGCAGTCTATGCTGAGTGCAATTATAATGGAATTTAGTGAAGTGGTAGTAGGAATTTCATTCTAATTTAACCACACGTCCGAGGAAAATGTTAATATTCCGGATGATTTCGATTTCTACTGGACGTTTATACACCTTTTACACTTGATCAGTATAAAGCACATAACAGCTCCAGTTATTAGCTAACTGTAATTGTACTAATAGCACATTTTATAGCCACGTGCTTTGTTCGTCCACACAGCGTACATACCCTATGTAGGGCACTGCTGTGCACATGGACCTCAGTGGGCGGACAGTACATCTTTTTTTAATTATACATGCTTTCTCCATGCCTGTGTGCTGGCTAGCAGATTTTCAGGAAAACTGGCTATTATAAACCATAAACCACAAACCAGAAATCAGTATGTGAGCAATCAGTGCAGCTCAAAGCCCACTGTCCACTTCAGCTTTCATTTAACCCCTTCATTCAAATTCCTCTCATCTTTTCATGTCCCAGTCACGGATTTCATGTTATCGCTGCTTACGGATTTCTACCCCGAACATAAAAACCCAAGTGGATATGATTTTATAATCGGAGGAGGAGGAGGAAGAATTGTAGGAACAAAATGCCCAGCCAAATTTAGATGGTTGCACAGTACAATTTTGTCTTCCAAGTATGTAAATTGAATCCTGGCTCACATCTTACTGGCATACGGACGTTTTAAAGCGCTGCCAATGGTGGCCAGAATAGTAAGCTTTTCCTGTGTAATCTCATTAGAACAAAAGTACACATAATGCACTACAGTCATGCTTGTCCCCCTCCGCCCCCTCACCCACCATTCATTGCGAAGCCCCATCACCACTAATGTCCAGCATTTCAGCAGTTTCCACCAGACTTGTTTATGACTTAACTTTTATGAGTCTGAGTCGTCACAAGTTGTTGCATTCTGAGTCCACGCCGAGTCGCTAACTCTGGAGTCCCAGTGCATTCCTGTGTCTTAAATTATACCTGTGGAAGAGGATAATGAGCGGTAGTATTTAGAAGTGTGGATCTAACCTCATCAGTTTAAGAAGCCTTGATTTATTATACAAAGTGTTTATCTACATTTTATGTGGAGGTCCGAGAAAGAAATCAGAGAAAGATTCGCTTTGTGATGGTTCTTTTGGAAAAGAAAAAGCTTGGCCTTAACTGGTGTTTTAATGCATGTAATTTGAGTTACCTGAGCAACAGGGCAGTGAATAAGAAGTCCAAGTTGAGTTAAGAGTCATATGCTTTGAAGTCTGATTTGAATTGTGAGTCATAAGTCTGAATAAAGGTGGGAACCAGTGGCTTTGAAGCCTTACTCAAGCTGGGAATCAGTGGTTTTGAAGCCTGAATCGAGGTGGGAACCAGTGAGTTGAGTTGGGAATCAGTGGTTTTGAAGCCTGAGTCGAGTCGGGAATCAGTGGTTTTGAAGCCTGAGTCGAGTCGGGAATCAGTGGTTTTAAAGCATGAATCGAGGTGCGAATCAGTGGTTTTGAAGCCTGAGTCGAGTCGGGAATCAGTGAGTTTGAAGCCTGAGTTGAGGTGGGAACCAATGAGTTGAGTTGGGAATCAGTGGTTTTGAAACCTGAGTCGAGGTGGGAACCAGTGAGTTTGAAGCCTGAGTCGAGCTGGGAACCAGTGAGTTAAGTTGGGTATCAGTGAGTTTGAAGCCTGAGTCGAGGTGCGAACCAGTGAGTCGAGTCGGGAATCAGTGGTTTTGAAGCCTGAGTCGAGTCGGGAATCAGTGGTTTTGAAGCCTGAGTCGAGTCGGGAATCAGTGGTTTTGAAGCCTGAGTCGAGTCGGGAATCAGTGGTTTTGAAGCCTGAGTCAAGGTGCGAACCAGTGAGTTGAGTTGGGAATTAGTGGGTGTGAAGCCTGAGTCGAGTTGGGAATTGGTGGGTGTGAAGCCTGAGTCGAGTCGGGAATCATTGGTTTTGAAGCCTGAGTCGAGTCGGGAATCATTGGTTTTGAAGCCCGAGTTCAGTCGGGAACCATTGGTTTTGAAGCCCAAGTCGAGTCGGGAATCAGTGGTTTTGAAGCCTGAGTCGAGTCGGGAATCAGTGGTTTTGAAGCCTGAGTCGAGTCGGGAATCAGTGGTTTTGAAGCCTAAGTCGAGTCGTGAATCAGTGGTTTTGAAGCCTGAGTCGAGTCGGGAATCAGTGGTTTTGAAGCCTGAGTCGAGTCGTGAATCAGTGGTTTTGAAGCCTGAGTCGAGTCGTGAATCAGTGGTTTTGAAGCCTGAGTCGAGTCGGGAATCAGTGGTTTTGAAGCCTGAGTCGAGTCGGGAATCAGTGGTTTTGAAGCCTGAGTCGAGTCGGGAATCAGTGGTTTTGAAGCCTGAGTCAAGGTGCGAACCAGTGAGTTGAGTTGGGAATTAGTGGGTGTGAAGCCTGAGTCGAGTTGGGAATTGGTGGGTGTGAAGCCTGAGTCAAGCTGGGAATCAATGGTCTTGAAGCCTGAGTCGAGTCGGGAATCAATGGTTTTGAAACCTGGGTCGAGGTGGGAACCAGTGAGTTGAGTTGGGAATCAGTGGTTTTGAAGCCTGAGTCGAGGTGGGAATCAGTGGTTTTGAAGTCTGTGTCAAGTCCTGAGTTGAGTTGCCAGTCATATGTTTTCAAATTCAGGTTTTATATTTAGAAAAAGCCACAGGAGCCGCTGTGGATAAGGTGGTAGAGCAGGTTGTCCACTAATCGTAGGGTTGGAGGTTCGATTCCCGGCCCACATGACTCTTCAGGCCGAAGTGTCCTTGAGACACTGAACCCCAAGTTGCTCCCAATGGCAAGTTAGAGGTACATAGAGTTGCATGGCAGCTCTGCTACCGTTGGTGTGTGTGTGTGTGTGTCTGTGTGTGTATCTGTGTGTGAAACTGTGAATGAGACACTGTGTGAAGCACTTTGGTTAAAAATGCTATATATGTGCAGACCATTAGAAAAAAGATCCCACAAAGTCACAATGCCTCATCTTCAAGTTTTCTCCCCAAATACCTCAATGAAATATCTTGTATTTGAAACTTCCCAAAGCTCCTTATGTTTACTAATTGAGAGGAGAAGCACTCCACCCTCCATCTTGTTGTTTTTTTTTTCTTTCTTTGCTTGCCCCTGATTTGCGGCTTGATTTTTGGGGTCATGGAAAAGTGTTTAAGGTCCTTTAGGATTCTCATACATGTGAACTCTATGCTGGTGGTGAGTGTCCTGGTATAAAATGCTATGTTACGGACTTGCGAGGACTGACCGTATATGTGTGTGTGTGTCAGGTGGACCTGCTGGACTGCGTTCCTAACTCAACGACGCTGAGCGCGGAGCAGGAGAAGGATGTAGAGGTGGCACGCTGCGGTGCTCTGGCTCTGTGGAGCTGCAGTAAGAGCACCAGGAACAAGGAGGCCATCCGTAAAGCCGGGGGGATCCCCCTGCTCGCCCGCCTGCTCAAATCCCCCCAGAAGAACATGCTCATCCCCGTGGTGGGCACGCTTCAGGAGTGCGCCTCTGAGGTCTAATTCTCACTGTTGCCCTGAGACGTGACCTAAACTTAGTCCTGCTGTGATTCAATGCTAACACTTTACTCAAAATCTGCATCATAAGACCGACATAAGCATGTTATAAACATGTTTTGTTTAGATCCAGTGATATTAGCATGTCATTATGATGCTTACATCACATGCTAATGTTTTCTCTACCTAGCATATGTTTTAAGACAGATTTCCTAAAAACAGCCGTTAAGGAATTTAACACCATGGTCACAAATCATACTTTTTTTTACGGTTTATTCTTCTACACCAGGACACTTCTTAACGTCTTAGATTTCATAGTACTTCAAGGTAATAGTTCAGAGTAATCGTATGCACACTTTTGCATTTAGCTCTGTGCTAACTAGAGCACACAAAGAAATTAGCAGACACCTGCCAGTCAAATCAGAAACGAGTCATTTCTTTGTCCATGGTATATATCTTTTTTCATAAAGTAGATTACGATGGTCATAGAACATAATATGGCACCAATTAGCATCTCTGAGATAATGCCCTCGGGAGATGTAACCATAGCAGCAATTATATTATCGCATGTATATTGTGTAATGATAAGTAGCCATCATATAAGCCACTTCAGATGTAACCATAGCAACAAGAGCATAACCGTAAGTTTATCATATAATGCTAAGTAGCCATAATAGAAGCCCCTTGAGATGTAACCATAGCAACAATTATATCGCTGTATGTATATCCTATCATTTATAATCATCCCGCTAACATTTTATAGAACGAGTCTAGTGGCCTAACACGTGTGTGTGTGTGTGCTTTTCATGGCCGCTATTTAAACCAGGCAAACATCAGCAGCGCTGTATACAATGTTCTGTGATGTTCCTGGTATCGACGAGTAGAAGAACCATGTGCTCGCACTCGTTCTGAAAATAATGGTGGTGATGCATCGCTAATGTAAACATAACTGAAAATCCTGTTAGAAATCCTTAAAAAGCTGTAATGCTAGTTGAGATGCGAGAGCTGCATGGTGAAGAATGTTCTCTCGTTCTGTTTGGCAGAGGAGCTACAGGATTGCCATACAGAGCGAGGGAATGATCGAGGATTTGGTGAAGAACCTCAGCTGCGACAACCAGGAGCTTCAGATGCACTGCGCGAGTGCCATCTTCAAGGTAATAATCTCCGAGCTGCCGAGCACTGTGACTGATGGCTTTTCAGCACCGCTGAAGTGCTTTTACAGCTGCTCACGGCCGCGTTCTCACTCCTCTGAAATGGAAAGGGTTTGAAATGAATAGCAGACACGTGTATCACATCAGCTTGGGGTTGATTTGAAGCTTGTGTGTGTGTATGCGTAGTGTGCCGAGGACAAGCAGACGCGGGACCTGGTGCTGCAGTACGACGGCTTGCAGTCGCTGGTCACTCTGCTGAAACAAGCCGATAATAAGCAACTGCTCGCCGCCGCCACCGGGGCCGTCTGGAAATGTTCCATCAGCATGGAGAACGTAGCCAAGTACGCCTACGTTTTCCTGTTTATAATCTATAGATAGTTCTAGATATGTAATAAGACGTTTATAAATGATGGAATAAGCTATATGCGGTGACTTACTGTATATATGTGCTGGTGAACCACTGATACACAGATACAGAAAGAACGTCTTTATTTATTTATTTTTTTACACGTTTTCTGCACATTGTTCAATCTACGTGTGTAATCATTAGCACGACGCGTTCATCAGATACGGGAAGCTGAAATGTCTGAGCAGGAGCACCGTCACATCACCATCAAAACAGAGAAGAGCGCACGCACACTCTGTACAAACGAAGGAAAAGACATTAAAGTCCCCACGAAATAGCGTTATTCAGTGCGTTGACGTAATTTCCGCTGAAACAGAAAGTCAGGGCGGGAAATATTGTGTAGCTCCTCCCCCTTTTTAAATAGTCAATAGCTTACCTCACAGCCCGGGGCTAAGCCATACTTGACAGTTAGTACCATGGATTTTTTTTTTAATGTCGGGGGTGGGACACTTCAGATTCTTCAGAGCGTTTGACTGGAGTGTAGGATGATGTCATCATAATTGTTGATTGTGGTCGAGAGACTGCACATTTTTAACGCATATATATCTTCTAAATGTGAATTTTTCTCATTGTTTTGGAGCGCACTAGCTCATGGATGACCTTAAGGCTAACGTATTCATACTAAAAGTCACACAACTTCCATTTTGATTTGATGTTGACTTTAAAATACAAGAAATCCAACAGAACAGAAGTGAGCGGATGAATCGATTAGCGAACGATTAAGCGTTTAATGTTGGCGTGAACACAGATCAGTGTAGAGAACACAGAGAGGCTCGTGGTTAAACTCCTCGCGTGACTTTTCCCTCGGGCGATGAGACGTGGACCGACGTGGATGAAACGGAGAACTCCTCTCTTGTTGCAAACTTATCGTTCTCTGCAATTTAGCATTGATGTTGTGGTAGATTCGGTCAGTGGTTCTCAAAGAGGGGTTCTGGGACCCCTAGGGATCCGTGAAGCATAGCCAAGGGGTCCATAAGTCCATTTAGACTGATGGATATCACAGTCCAAATGATCAAAGTTTTTCTATTAAAGGGGCCAAGCACCAAAGAAAACCGTTTGTTAATGTGTTCTATCGATGGAAAGTTCAGGAACAGAAAGATCTCAAATATTATTTGACTAATTTAAAGAATGTTCATGAAATAAATCTATACTGAGATGGTCCTCAGAATTTATTTCACAGTTAAAGGGGTCCTTGGGGGGGTGTTCCCTCTTTTTAATTTTTTACTGTATGTAATTGATACTGTTTAATTCTCTTTTACACTAGTTGAGGAGATACGTTTGGGTTGTTGGGTTGAGCGAGTGATTGGCGGCGTTTCCTCGCCGTATGTACTCGGGTGCTGTTGAAGGCTGTGATCGGCTGCAGATCGGCCAGTCACGTCCACACCCGTGCCGTGAGAGGATGTGCAATCACACGTGTCATGTCTTTACGAGACGTCTCATTTGTACACATCGCTCAGCGCCACCCTGCCTCGTCCCTCTCCGTGCCGAGAACATCCAGGGATCGTTGTTCCAACCGACTGCGAACATTTTTCTACACTCTGATCATTTACGATGACCGCTCGCCAGAGGAATGCGTTCACTCGTATCGCGCCACACCGTTAACGAAAGAGTAGGTTACGGTGAGGTGAAGCGTAGTGACGAGTTAGTCGAGAGGATTAGCGGAGAGTAGTTCCCCTCCAGTTCCCCTCACGTGCGCTGTAACATCCCGGGCGCGACCGAACGACCGCACGAGGTTGTGGAGGACGTCGGCCTCCGTTCCGTTTCCCTCATCAAGCACGATGACGATCCTGGAGGCTTTCCTGCTGTAATTTTTCTGGCGTATTTAAAGTCATTTTTTCCCCTTCATGAATTAAAAAAAGCACAAGAAAAAAAAAAAAAAAGCTTGGAACCATGACCTGGCAAGTGTTTTCTGTCACAAAGGTACTTTCATATAAAAATGATTTAGCTCTATTTATTTTGTCATGTGGTACGCATGTAGTATACACGGTTCAAATATGCATCATTTTATTCCACCATTACCTGTCTATAAATTACAGAGTTGTATTTTTACAACGCTGAGGCCAAGGATCTGATAAAGCAGCCTCACATTTTTAGTTTATGATAAGAGTGCTTTTGGATTTTTATGGCGTTTTGATAGATTTGGATCTGTGGACGTTTCTACTGTCTGGCCGTGTCCCAGACAGAAAATGGAGTTGTTTGGGAGGAGGAATGCAGAGGGAGGCCCGTGTCTGCAGTGGCCCAGTAGCAGTATGACTCTCTCTCTCTCTCTCTCTCTCTCTCTCTCTCTCTGTCTCTGTCTCTCTCTCTCTCTCTCTCTCTCTGTCTCTCTCTCTCTCTCTTGTCTCTCTGTCTCTCTCTCTCTCTCTGTCTCTCTCTCTCTCTCTCTCTCTCTCTCTCCCTTCATCTCATAACTCAAATCGAACAGAACCTTATCGTGCATTTATATCACATTAAGCCCTTTCCAAATTAAAGCCCGTGCCATCATCAATTCACTTAATGTCACGTTAACAGAAACACTCTCAGGTTTCTCAGCTGTGGTTTTAAATGCGCTCATTTCGGCATTCTTACTCTGTGACTAATTTACATAAACACATGTTTTTTACTAACTAGCTGCTAAACTCAATTTTAGATCAAATACAAGGTTCAAATACAGCTAAAGCTCGGGAGTAAGTTTGTATAAATATTTAGTATCTGGGTCAGGATACACCCAGGATGCGATGCCAGTGTATTGCACGGCATCTCGCGTTCATTTACAAATTTAGTGGAGCACGTCCACGTACAGGCACGCTTGTTGGAGGTGGGAGGAAACCGGAGAACCCTGATTGAACCCTGGTCTCTGGAACTATAAAGTGAAAACACTTGTTAGCATGACGGTTAAGGGTCTGGGTTACTGATCGGAAGGTCGGGGGTTCAAGCCCCAGCACTGCCAAGCTACCACTGTTGGGCCCTTGAGCAAGGCCGTTAACCCTCTCTGCTCCAGGGGGCGCTGTATGTGATCAACAAAGACTCATTATCATTAGTTTAGTTATTGTTACCTTCCTGTAGTTGATTATTTTCCTACAACTGAACATCATGAAGTGTTTCATTCCTATTATACCGCAGCAGTCTGCCAATGATTACCCGAGAAAATGTCCTGAAGATGTCAGAAAGTTACAGCTTTTCCTCCGAGTGTTACAAAGCGCTGACACTGGAGACTCCTTCCCTAAATGTTACATAAACACGTTTCTGCTTACAGAAAACTTCAACATGTGAACAACGTAATCTTCGTTTTCTTACGTTTAGTTTATGAGGAGCGTACGCCGGACAAAACGGTGAACGAGCGGTTACTATGGAAACGATAACGTATCAGAACGAGTCCATTAAACTGGGATTTGCAGCTGTCAGAGCAAATTAATCAAGACCTTCTGACCAATCAGGATCCAGAATTCAACAGCACCGTGATGTAAATCATAATCTCTGCTAATGCTAGTAGTATCAGCAAAATTATTCATGCGTGTAGAGATGAATAGTTAATGCCATTGCCTGGCTAATTTGCTGCCACAGAATATTCTGAACATTTCCTAAAAGTTCAAATAATTACAGGATAAATCATAATGGGAAGTATAATTCCAACTTGTTTATCCACAAAGGATATTTTGTGGTATTTATAGCCCGACTGCCACCTCTAAAAGCTTGACGAATGCATTTCAAGCCTTTGGCTCGCACCTCACGCCTGACTCACTCCACAACCTCTATTAGCATGAACGTAGCAGCGGGAGAAAGACCGAGAGCCAGAGGAACTGCACGGCCGAGCCCGGGCACGGCGAGACGACAAGTCATGGCCAACCATAGCTAATGACTCAGAGCTCTGTTAGCACACCGCCAGCAATAATAATAAAAGTCATTATAATAATGAGACTAATAATCGCATGGTAGCTGCAATTGATGGCGCTGCATTCGCAAGCTTCAAAAATACCTCCAATTAGCGACCGATTATGTGCTGGGTATGATAAAGTGGAATGCGGCAAGGAAAATGAGTGCGTAAGAGCGCAGAAATGCTCTGCAGTGTGTTCTCTTGGATCGCTCACACGGTTGGGTGTGAAGGAAGGTGAATTTCATACTCGAGAGGAAAGCAGCGTGATGCCGGTCCGACTGTTTCAATATATGTTTAAAATTTGCCTCTCTCTCTCTTATATATATATATATATATATATATATATATATATATATATATATATATATATATATATATATATATGTGTGTATATATATGTATGTAATAAAACCGTCAAGGTGGCGCACTGCGTTTGTAATAAAATGACAAAACTGTTTTTGTCACACACGTAACAGAACTTTTCACTGGGCCGTCTGGGTTTCAGAGCGCCGCAGTGCCCACTTCAACATCAATCACAGACCGAGTGGCATTTCGTGACAGAAATCAGTTTGGAACACATTTTTACACTTTACAGCAGCTGATTTTAAAGGAAATTCCTCCCCCTCCCCCCGCCTATGGTTTTCTCTCGGTCAAGTACATGAGCAGGTCAGACAGACAGCTTGAGTTGCCAAAGGCAGACAGCATGTCTTTGTTTGGGTGATGGTGATGTGAGTGCGAGCAGCGAGCCCAGACGTAGGCAGAGGGAAATGAACCGAAGGCTTTTGGGAAGCAGGACCAGGCGTCGTGGGTTCGGCCCTGGGGAAAGGATTTGCTCAGGTCTGTAAGTACGAACAGCGGTGGCTGAGAGTCCTGGAAGAGAACGTGTTAGACGTTTGCCTGAATAATGACTCATCAGAATGAGCAGATTGACGGTTAAAGAATATAATTATGCCTAGAGTTTTTGTGTTTGCTTTGAGAGCACACTGTTATTCATCATGTGGTAAATACTACAGCAGATGTACCGCATGTTTGTTTGTTTAAGCATAATGTTACCAGTGAAGCCATTTTCAGTTTCTGTATAATATACAGTATACAAGCATGTGTCGTACCATGCGGTGAGAAGCAGGGACTTTCCTCAAATGTTTGGATCATCATCCATACTCCAGACGGGGGTCAGATAACCGGCACTCAGCATCAAACACGGAATATCTATAATCACAAACACGGGTCAAAACGAGGACGGTGGTAAACACCGGCTCGAAATAGCACGGTGACCGAATGAGACTTCGCAACGAGGCGAAGACACGGAGTAGAGTGGCTTAAATATACAAACTAATCAGGGACTAATACGAAACAGGTGCACATGATTATGACACAATAAAGAGGAAAAACAAAGACAAGACAGGGGGCAGAGACAAGATAGGGGTCAGCCATGATACAGCGCACCTGAGCTAGAGAGGGTTAAGGGCCTTGCTAAAGGGTCCAACAGTGGCAGCTTGAACCCCGACTTTCCAATCAGTAACCCAGAGCCTTTACCTCCAACCCACCACTGCCCCCTTCCATCTACTCTACGCCCTCTTACCTGTAACCATCTAATAATACAGATCAATCATTCCCCTTCTCCTCTTTTCTCACTGTATTAGGTTACACTCATTCCGAATAATAATCTCAACCAAAACATGTTCACACTGTACCGCTTTCTTCGTCAAAGCGAAAACTAAAACTCCTGCTCAGTTGCTCGTGTTGAGAAGATCATAAACCACCAGCTCTAATTTGCAGCTTTTGCTCTAATTCGTGATTTACTTTCCTTCACACTTCCCCGTGTCAACAAACACCTACCGGAATGATTTGTTTTCTGGAAAAATATTGTTGCTAAAGCCATCATCTTCTACGCCACTCAAACACAATTAATCATAAGGGCTGTTGGACAGAAGGTCCACTGTGAAGCACTTAGCGGGTCTGACAAGATTAATTAAATAAGGTGAGCGCTCGCTCTTTATCCCGCTGTTTGTAGCTACAGCTCATAAACACTGGTTCATATTGTCGTAGTGTTGGTTTTACCACGAATAAACCCTTTTAACACCATTTATCAAGTAGTAATTCTTTTTTTTTTGCCTTTGTTTATTTATTCATTTTCATATAATTCATTTTCATGTGATTCTTTTACGTATGATTCATTTTCATGTATTTCATATTCATGCATGTGATTCATTTACATGTAATTAATTTTCATGTGATTCATTTACATTTTCATGTGATTCACATTCATGCATATTCATGTAATTAATTTACATGTAATTCATTATTATGTGATTCATTTTCATGTGATTCATTTTCATGTGATTCATTTACATGTGATTCATATTCATGCATGTGATTCATTTAATTCTATTAACCTACAGCTCGGGGAGTTTGTGCGTGTTATAAAGTTTGATTATTCTTGAGGCAAGCTTTTATTTATTTCGATTTTTTTTTAAGTCGTTCTAGTTCGGGGCACTCATCCTGTTCATTACTGTGTTACTTGTATGAAAAGTTTCGTTGGACTGCGACCAAAACCAAGTGACCTTGGACACAGTCTCCGATCTCCTTCAGGATGAGGATGCCAGAGACCGTAACTGCGAATAAAAAGACTCATATAACTTAATCGTACATCAGAGGTTTGTCGAGGCTCTCTGTGACCACAGCATACCCGTTTTAAATGTTTACTGTAGTTCGCCACTGTACAGATCTTGGCTAACGACGCCAACGTTGCAGCGAGAACGCTCTGTGTCCCGCTCCAAGCCGCAGAAAATGACGGTCATTGAGAGTAAGTGTGTGCAGTGAGAAGCGTGGGAAACAATGCCGCACTGCAGTCACCTGATTTGTTCTTACAACCGCCTAGTATGCGCTTGAGAGGTCTTACAATCAAGTTTCTAGATAGGGAGAGCCCCCTCACCCCCCACCCCCACCCCGTTTCAGCTTGGAGCCCATTTTGATAATTGACCATTTTTGCAGCATTTTGAGATTTTGAAATGAACTTCGCCACAATATTGTTGATCTGCTGATGCTTTTCGTATTTAAAGCCGTTTTGATTTCTGTGTTTGTCAGATATGTCAGCAATGCCTAAGCATGTGATAACTTGTATATATGATAAACAATATAGTATTCCATTTATTCCTGTGATATGCTGCAGGTCAGGTATTTGTTGATTTTAGGGATGATGTAGAATGTTCCAGTAGCACTTCAAACTCTTTCACACTTTTATGACGTTCAGATATTCATTGTGAATACGCCTATAAGTATGGTGGGTGAATGGAAGGCCTAATCAAATCAGTTGGAAATTCAAATGGTTCTTTATTCATGTTACTGTGTCTATTCCCTCTCGCTGTGTCCTACAGGTTTGAGGAGTACAATGCATTGCAGATGCTGGTGGCTTTGCTGTCAGATCAGCCTGAAGAGGTGTTGGTCAACGTGGTGGGGGCTCTAGGAGAGTGCGCCCAAAGACCGATCAACCGTACTACCATCCGAAAGAGCGGTGGCATCCCTCCCCTGGTCAGCCTGCTCACTGGAACCAACCAGGCCCTGCTTGTCAATGTCACCAGGGCTGTGGGAGCGTGCGCTACAGACCGTGAGAACATGGCGTAAGTCCTCACAGGGGTTCTTGAAAATAGCTCATATTGGGCCCTATCACAACTCACTGCGGCAGGTTCTTCAACAAGGCTCTTCATTGGATTGAGTGGTTTCGTTGTTTTTTTTCCCCCGGTTTTCTCCATATACGGTAGATTTCATTTTGTTACTTTTGAGATGATCATAAATGTGATTCAAAAGGAGTATTCCAAGCGTAGAATGTTCCAAGTTGGATAAAAATCCTCTTTGGACCGAAGTGCACACGGTCATGATTTTCAACTCTCGCTGTTTATCATCTTGCTCCAGCTCGGTGAGGAAGGGAAGGGTAGAGGACTGCTCTACTTCTTCAACACGACCTCTCCTGTGATATACTATATCAGAGCGTTTACTAACCACAGCCCGGAATAGATGTAAGATTTTAAGTCGAGCGTTTTCCGACAGTAGCATACAGGCTTACATTGCTGGCAGCAGCAAGCGTCCGATGAGCCAACTTTAAAATGGTTCCTCTGCCCTTCGCTTGGTTAGGGTTTAGAGGAAACCACAATGTTGCTCTGGCTGAAATATGCTGTTGCCACCAATTTTGTACTGTAAGCCAAGTTCCGCTCTTTCTTGGATCTAAAACAGTCGTTGAACAATGCTTCGACAGTGTACAGCGCGGAATATCTCTGTCTCCGCTCTTTTAGCGACGTCTGTAAACATCCCTCTTATTGTTTGCTTGGTTTGGTTTTTAGTAAGGCACAGTGTTGTTGTTCTCAGTTTAACCCACCGTGTTCACCACAGCGGCGACGGATCCAAAGGGTCCCCAGAGGCCCTGACCAGCCCGATGACTGTATCCCGTCCAAGACCTGACAGGTCCAGTGTGGAAACCCTCATGGCTCAGTGCTTTAATCACAGAGCACAGGGATTTCTGTTTATGCTACCTGCTGATCTCCTCATATTTGTGGCCAGGGCGGAGGCCTTGATTGTTGCACTGCGGTCATTTTGTGTAAGCTGCAGCACGAAGTTGGCACAAGCGGTCAGGCCCAGCCACACGAAACTGGAGCAGAGAGCAGGACATGCACCGAGAATACCTTTGGTCCACCATGTGCAGATCACATCCCTTGAATTTGGTTGAGCTTGACGAGGATCAATAAAGAACAGCCAGTTTAAAAGAAACCGAAGGATGCTCAAGACATGACTCATGGAAATTCATTCTGTTCTTGTTGTGCTAATTTCTTGCTGATTTTTGTTAATGGTAAGGAAGTGATTTCCTTGAAGAGGTTGCAGGTGTTCCACAAGGGTGTAGCCTCATGCTTCTAGCTTTAACCTGTGTTTGTGATCTTGCCATCTGCGATCACGGCACCATGGTTTGTTTCTTTTTAAAGTTCTTTATTTGTATTGACCATAAACTTTAGTCCTCAGACAACATTTTGGAGCTTTCCACTAAACAAATTAATCGAATAAGTTAGGAATCTGTTTACTGTGTTTGATTCAGAAGATTGGTTAGCATCTTCATTTATAAATGCCGTTAAAGCATGATCAGAAACGATGCTCGTCCAAGGGCCATAAGAGCATAAGAGCGCATATATGAAGATCAATCCATCTTCAGTAACTACTTTATCCTGATCTGGGCTACGGAGATTCTAGAGCCAATCCCATGAAAACTGGATGCATGGTGGGAATAGACCAACCACTCTAACTACCAGCATGTTTTAGGAGGTGGGAGGGAATTGGAGATTTTGTTGGAAACCCACGCAGACACAGGGAGAACATGTGAATCTCCAAGAGGCAGTAACCTAAGCTCAGAATTGAACTGGGGACAAACAGACATGTTTTATAGCTGGGTAAACATGAGAAACACTTCAGTCCATCATAGTGCATCAAGACTGATGCACTCCTTGTTTATTTCTGGAGAATCTCAGTGCTTCGTGTCAGAACTGATCCACTTCTGTGTTCATCTTTGACTTGCGGACACCATTATTTTCCAAATTTCTCTTAAGGTGGGTTTACACTGTATGACTTCCTGTCAAAAATCACATATCGTAGTTGGTGGCAAAGCATAATTTGGCACGCTCACTGAGGGGCTGATTTACTGCCATTGCGAACAAAGATGGCTGATGAGAAAGTTCTGGCAATGTGAGAACTTTTTCAGAAAATCTCAGAGTATGCCTGCTGCTACGACGCTCATCTAAAAGCCACCAATAGGAGGACAGACAGCTACAAATATGGGAGTGGCGATGGTGAAAAGTAAACGAAACAAGCTAATGGACAGAAAACATATCCTTATTACTTCACACTCACTTTGAAGGACATTTGCGTTTCTTTTCTCCGCACAGTTATGTAACGTAACGCAACAGAAAAGCCGTCATGTTTAACAGCGCTCGAGTGCCATGTGATTCTCTGGGAATTTCTCGAGTAGCACAGCACATGACCCAATGTGTTCCACTGTGTTTTGCACCATCTGAATCATATTACTTTTACAAGACTATTATAGACTCCAGTCCTCTTCCTAATTAAGGCTGGACACAAATACAGAGCTTTATGTTCGACCCGTCTCAGTTAGGCAAGCGTAACCAGAGATTGTCTAAAAGAATAATATGTTTATGGACTTATGCGACCACAGTGGTGTAATAAAACTCCACAGGGCTTGTTTTTGAAGGAATAAGGTCACTTTCTGCATTTGTGTGTGAGCAACAAGGAGCACTGGGCTCCAGGAAAATGCATCACCTCGTAAGCAACATGCTCCAGTCATGTATATTTAGGATCGGCTCTATATTTTTTGCATTTACACTTAGCTGTGGACAGAAAGCCTTTATTTTCCTCCCACATGCATTTTTCCTTTTTGTCTTGTGGCTTATTTTGAGAGCTCTATGGTGGAGTTTGTTAAGTAATTAGAATAGCTGCCATATGATTGTTTCCTGTCGCAGACCAGCATGGTCATGTCTGTGTAGGACATTACACAGAGATTGTCAGTGCTGAAACTGTCCACACTGACAGTGTTAGTGACCACACTGAGATAGGAGACCAGTGTTCGTGTTTACACTGAGATATCAGACCAGCGTTAGTGACCACACTGAGATAGGAGACCAGTGTTAGTGACCACACTGAGATAGGAGACCAGTGTTAGTGACCACACTGAGATAGGAGACCAGCGTTAGTGACCACACTGAGATAGGAGACCAGTGTTAGTGACCACACTGAGATAGGAGACCAGCGTTAGTGACCACACTGAGATAGGAGACCAGCGTTACTGACCACACTGAGATAGGAGACCAGCGTTACTGACCACACTGAGATAGGAGACCAGCGTTACTGACCACACTGAGATAGGAGACCAGCGTTACTGACCACACTGAGATAGGAGACCAGCGTTACTGACCACACTGAGATAGGAGACCAGCGTTACTGACCACACTGAGATAGGAGACCAGCGTTACTGACCACACTGAGATAGGAGACCAGCGTTACTGACCACACTGAGATAGGAGACCAGCGTTACTGACCACACTGAGATAGGAGACCAGCGTTACTGACCACACTGAGATAGGAGACCAGCGTTACTGACCACACTGAGATAGGAGACCGCGGTTACCGACCACACTGAGATAGGAGACCAGCGTTACTGACCACACTGAGATAGGAGACCAGCGTTACTGACCACACTGAGATAGGAGACCAGCGTTAGTGCCCACACTGAGATAGGAGACCAGTGTTAGTGCCCACACTGAGATAGGAGACCAGCGTTACTGACCACACTGAGATAGGAGACCAGCGTTACTGACTACACTGAGATAGGAGACCAGCGTTAGTGCCCACACTGAGATAGGAGACCAGCGTTAGTGCCCACACTGAGATAGGAGACCAGTGTTAGTGACCACACTGAGATAGGAGACCAGTGTTACTGACCACACTGAGATAGGAGACCAGCGTTACTGACCACACTGAGATAGGAGACAAGCGTTACTGACCACACTGAGATAGGAGACCAGTGTTACTGACCACACTGAGATAGGAGACCAGCGTTAGTGCCCACACTGAGATAGGAGACCAGTGTTAGTGCCCACACTGAGATAGGAGACCAGCGTTACTGACCACACTGAGATAGGAGACCAGCGTTACTGACCACACTGAGATAACCAGTGTTACTGACCACACTGAGATAGGAGACCAGCGTTAGTGGCCACACTGAGATAGGAGACCAGTGTTAGTGCCCACACTGAGATAGGAGACCAGCGTTACTGACCACACTGAGATAGGAGACCAGTGTTAGTGACCACACTGAGATAGGAGACCAGCGTTAGTGCCCACACTTTAGATAGGAGACCAGTGTTAGTGACCACACTGAGATAGGAGACCAGCGTTAGTGACCACACTGAGAGAGGAGACCAGTGTTAGTGACCACACTGAGATAGGAGACCAGTGTTAGTGACCACACTGAGATAGGAGACCAGCGTTAGTGACCACACTGAGATAGGAGACCAGTGTTAGTGACCACACTGAGATAGGAGACCAGTGTTAGTGTTTACACTGAGATAGGAGACCAGGCATTTGACCACACTGAGATAGGAGACCAGCGTTACTGACCACACTGAGATAGGAGACCAGCGTTACTGACCACACTGAGATAGGAGACCAGCGTTACTGACCACACTGAGATAGGAGACCAGCGTTACTGACCACACTGAGATAGGAGACCAGCGTTACTGACCACACTGAGATAGGAGACCAGCGTTACTGACCACACTGAGATAGGAGACCAGCGTTACTGACCACACTGAGATAGGAGACCAGTGTTAGTGACCACACTGAGATAGGAGACCAGTGTTAGTGACCACACTGAGATAGGAGACCAGTGTTAGTGACCACACTGAGATAGGAGACCAGTGTTACTGACCACACTGAGATAGGAGACCAGCGTTAGTGCCCACACTGAGATAGGAGACCAGCGTTACTGACCACACTGAGATAGGAGACCAGCGTTGGTGACCACACTGAGATAGGAGACCAGCGTTAGTGACCACACTGAGATAGGAGACCAGCGTTAGTGACCACACTGAGATAGGAGACCAGCGTTAGTGCCCACACTGAGATAGGAGACCAGCGTTAGTGCCCACACTGAGATAGGAGACCAGCGTTAGTGCCCACACTGAGATAGGAGACCAGCGTTAGTGCCCACACTGAGATAGGAGACCAGTGTTAGTGACCACACTGAGATAGGAGACCAGCGTTAGTGCCCACACTGAGATAGGAGACCAGCGTTACTGACCACACTGAGATAGGAGACCAGTGTTAGTGACCACACTGAGATAGGAGAGACCAACGTTAGTGCCCACATTTTAGATAGGAGACCAGTGTTAGTGACCACACTGAGATAGAAACCAGCGTTACTGACCACACTGAGAGAGGAGACCAGTGTTAGTGACCACACTGAGAGAGGATTTAGTGTGTACCACACTGAGATAGGAGACCAGCGTTAGTGACCACACTGAGATAGGAGACCAGTGTTAGTGTTTACACTGAGATAGGAGACCAGTGTTACTGACCACACTGAGATAGGAGACCAGCGTTAGTGCCCACACTGAGATAGGAGACCAGTGTTAGTGACCACACTGAGATAGGAGACCAGTGTTCGTGACCACACTGAGATAGGAGACCAGTGTTACTGACCACACTGAGATAGGAGACCAGCGTTTGCACCACACTGAGATAGGCGACCGCGTTACTGACCACACTGAGATAGGAGACCAGCGTTACTGACCACACTGAGATAGGAGACCAGCGTTAGTTACCACACTGAGATAGGAGACCAGCGTTACTGACCACACTGAGATAGGAGACCAGTGTTAGTGCCCACACTGAGATAGGAGACCAGTGTTAGTGCCCACACTGAGATAGGAGACCAGTGTTAGTGACCACACTGAGATAGGAGACCAGCGTTAGTGCCCACACTGAGATAGGAGACCAGCGTTAGTGCCCACACTGAGATAGGAGACCAGCGTTAGTGCCCACACTGAGATAGGAGACCAGCGTTAGTGCCCACACTGAGATAGGAGACCAGCGTTACTGACCACACTGAGATAGGAGACCAGCGTTAGTGCCCACACTGAGATAGGAGACCAGCGTTAGTGCCCACACTGAGATAGGAGACCAGTTAGTGTCCCCACCCCTAAGCATGACTTCTGTATCTCTCCATACAACTTTGTTGCAAGTTATTATTAATTCGGTCCGAGTGTGAGATAGGAGACCAGCGTTACTGACCACACTGAGATAGGAGACCAGTGTTAGTGCCCACACTGAGATAGGAGACCAGTGTTAGTGCCCACACTGAGATAGGAGACCAGTGTTACTGACCACACTGAGATAGGAGACCAGCGTTAGTGCCCACACTGAGATAGGAGACCAGCGTTAGTGCCCACACTGAGATAGGAGACCAGCGTTAGTGCCCACACTGAGATAGGAGACCAGCGTTACTGACCACACTGAGATAGGAGACCAGTGTTAGTGCCCACACTGAGATAGGAGACCAGTGTTACTGACCACACTGAGATAGGAGACCAGCGTTACTGACCACACTGAGATAGGAGACCAGTGTTAGTGCCCACACTGAGATAGGAGACCAGCGTTACTGACCACACTGAGATAGGAGACCAGCGTTAGTGCCCACACTGAGATAGGAGACCAGCGTTAGTGCCCACACTGAGATAGGAGACCAGTTAGTGTCCCCACCCCTAAGCATGACTTCTGTATCTCTCCATACAACTTTGTTGCAAGTTATTATAAATTGCCGAGTGTGAGAACACTTTGCATAAGCTTTTAAGGTTATATTAAAGTGCAATTGTAAAATTTCATGTAAATATCTTGCACTTAAATGTAGCATGTACATAAATCCCATGTACTATAACTCCACAAGTCAATCAGCATGGATAAAATGACTCGCTGTCCTCCATATTTGTAAATCCTTCACATTTTCTTGCTTTTTTTTTTCCACCACTCAGCACATTTAGTCTGTTGACATCTCATTGTACCCAACTCAGTGCTGTAAACTCAGGGATTTAGCGGTCCCTCCGGGTTCTGCTAAGGGCTTGTCTTGTTATCACGACTCAGGAGATGATTTATAAGCTGCAGAGACGAAGCCAGTCACCGGATCCTCTCGGCCCAGTACAGGACCCCGAGCCCTCAGGCGCAAAAAAGAACCCCCCGATTACAGAGTGGTTTAGCAATCATGACAACATTGAATGTCGGCCTTGTCGGTTCGACACACACATGGGAAACAGGTTACGTGTTATTTATATTTAACAAACAGGCCACACTGAGGAGCCATTCTGCTCGGCTTCCCATAGCCTGACTACTGCCTTCAGTAGAGTGGTGTCCGCTGTGTGAAATACAGCCTGCGTTTAAAGCAGACCTTCGCTCCCAACCAGTGAAATATAGAGACTCTTGTCTGTAAGACTGTTTGATTTGGAAAGAGGACCTTCCCTGAGTTTTTTTTCCCCTCCTGTGTGTCGGCAACGACATCTGAGTTGCCCGGCGAACCGTATGTGTGCGTGTTTGTCCGTGGCCTGCTGCAGCTATAAATATCTAAACGGATCTCCTAATGGGAACACATTTCCTGTGGGCGGCTTCTAGCCAGGTGAGACACTGATCATGTGTCTTGTCACTTTCTATTGCAGTACATGAATCGGGACAGGTGAGGATCTGTGACGGAAAAGCCATCAAAGCTCGCCTTGTTGTATAAAAGACCCCCAGTGTCACAAATTCCTCTTTTTAGCACGAGTGCTGATTTCCTGTCCTGTTTTGAGTTCCTGTCGTCTGTTTTTCGTTTACATTACCATGAGATGATGTTTCTGTTCTAGTCTCCAACCCTGAACTGTTATTGGTAGGTTTCTTGATCGTGTCCAGGTTTTTGGTTGTCACTTGTAGACATGTTCCCTGTCCTTCATTTCCGGTATTACTTCCTGCTTATGTTTTCTGACCTTGATGAGAATTCCTGGTTAGCCCTTAATAAATATCACGCTGCTTTTATGCACTTGTGTCCTGACTCATACAGCTGCACTTTACAACCAGGTGCTTCTCTTTCTCTCTCTCTCTCTCTCTCTCGCTCTCTCGCTCTCTCTCCCACACACACACACACATCTTTCTCGCACCCTCAGGATCATCGATCGTCTGGATGGAGTGCGTCTGCTCTGGTCCTTACTGAAGAACCCAAACCCTGCAGTCCAGGCCAGTGCTGCTTGGGCCATCTGTCCCTGTATAGAGAACGCAAAGGTACGGTAACGAAAAGTGTGTTTTATCGTCATCCCACACAATTCAAATACTATTTCAAATGTTATACTAGTTGCGTAAACAAATCCACATTCGAATCAGAATTGTTGGGAAGCACGACTGTCATGTTCACACCGCCCCAACGGACCCCAACAAACGTTTCCTCTTTTCTTTTCTTTTCTTTTTTTTTTTTACGGACAGTCAGACTGGTTTAAAAATGGCCGATCCAATTCGCCTGAAAACACGAAGATTTCGAAAGAGATTGTGGGTGAAGCCGAGAGACCGGCCGCTTACTTACATTTATGCAGAGAGCTGCAGACAGAGGCTGTGCGGTGCTTTCGATATTATACTCGGTTTGCCCCCAAGCAGTTTCAACACCTACGTTTACATTTATGGCATTTTGGCAGACGCCCTTTATCCAGAGCGACTTACATTTAGGCATCAGACGTCTGAGCAGTTGAAGTTTAAGGGCCTTGCTCAAGGGCCCAGCAGTGGTAGCTTGGTGGTGCTGGGATCTGAACTCATGATGTTCTGATCAATAACCCACTGAGCCACCACGTCCGCGAAAGACATCATAAAGTAGGCTATGTGGTAAGCTCCATATTAAAAATTGCAGCGGTTCTACTTGTCCAGCTGTGGGTTTGTTTTTGGTTTTTTTTCTTCTTTCCCCTGTCAGTACTGAGTATACAATAAGTCCAGTTCACACTGAGGAGATATATATATATATATATAATAAATAAATAAATAAACTCAAGGATGAAGTCCTAACTGAGTTTGACGGTGTTTTTCTGACATTTACAGCATCTATGTTGTAGGTGACTTGGGAAGTTTAGTGACGGGAGCGAGACAAATAAACAGAGACACGGACGATCCACACAGCAGCGCTGATTTAGAGAGAGACCCATGTGGCTTGAGTTAGCAGCTCCAGGACAGGGTCAGGAGAATGGTGCTGGATGAGCAGCACGGGGGTATACAGTACCCGTGACTGCTGCAGGACATGCGCAGGGACACACGCGTACACACGTACCGCCAATCCGTATTCGTTCTAACGCTACGTTTCGGGGGTCAGTCCTTAACGAGTTTAATCTAACACTACTCGTAACGCGCAGTTAAAGTCGGTCGTTTTACAGCCAGCAGATTGTGTGGTTTTTCGCTCACATATCACTTCCACTTTGTGTGAATCTGTCCAGGTAGACGCGTCTTCCGTCTCGCTGTGTTTTCCCCTCCCCTCTATTCTGTCTGTTTCTTTCGATCTTCACTTGTTTTTTTTTCTTCTTTCCGCTGTTCTGTCTTGGACTTTTACTCATCATGTCTTCATGATGCACTCCATTTATTTATTTATTTATTTATACGTGGAAATGTTCTCGTCATTTTCTCTCTCTCTTTTTTTTTAATTTTTTTTATTTTATCCCGCTCAGTGCTGCGTGCTGTGTGTGCTGATGTGTGCTGGTTGGAGATGTGTTTGTGAGAGAGGATTTGAAAGGAATTCTTAGTGACCCGCCGCAGCTGGTGACTTTAACACGCTTCCTCCGTCTCTCCTTTACCTCTTGTTCTCTCTCTGCCTGGATTCATCAGTATTCCTGTGGTGCCATATCCATATCCTCTCTCTCTCTCTCTCTCTCTCTCTCTCTCTCTCTCTGTCTCTCTCTCTCTCTCTCTCTGTCTCTCTCTCTCTCTCTCTCTCTGTCTCTCTCTCTCTCTCTCTCTCTCTCTCTCTCTATCTCTCTCTCTGTGTCTCTCTCTCTCTGTCTCTCTCTCTGTCTCTCTCTCTCTCTGTCTCTCTCTGTCTCTCTACTCTCTCTGTCTCTCTTCTCTCTCTCTCTCTCTCTCTCTCTCTCTCTCTCTCTGTCTCTCTCTCTCTCTCTCTCTCTCTCTCCCTCTCTGTCTCTCTACTCTCTCTTTCCTCTCTTTCCTCTCCCTTTCTCTCTCTGTCCTCTCCCTCTTTCCCCTCCCTCTCTCTCTCGTTCCCCTCCCTCTCTTTCTATTTCCTCTCTCTCTGAGCCCCCCCTCCCTCTCCCTCTCTCTCTCTCTCTCTCTCTCTGTTCTCACCTGCCTGCTCAGCTCTTAGTGCAGGACAGGAAAATCTCTCTCTCTCACTCTCTCTCTCTCTGTTTCTCTCTCCCTCTCTCTCTCTTCTCTCTCTCTCTCTCCCTCTCTCTTTTTTTCCTCTCTCTCACTTCTCTCTCCCCCTCTCTCTCTCTCACTCTCTCTCTCTCTCTCTCACTCTCTCTCTCTCCCCTCTCTCTCACTCTCTCATTTTTTTTCTCTCTCTCTCTCTGTTCTCACCTGCCTGCTCAGCTCTTAGTGCAGGACAGTAAAATGTCCAATCTTCTGCCTGTTTTGAGCAGGATATAACATGTGAGTTGAAGAGGACATGCGTGGGTTCTAGCCTAACGGGTTCCTTGCACAAGTCTGGGGGGAAATTACCCGATGAACTGTTCAAGAAGCACAAGCTTTTTCTGTGTGTGTTTGTTTTGGGGTTTTTTCCTTCGCTTGTTTATTTTTTAGTTCAAGTTTAGAGATTTCCTCTTTGAAGCACATTGACAGGTCTGTTTAAACCCACCTGATGATGTCACAGCTGAGCTTTACAACTAACCAATCAGCAGCTCTGCTTCAAATCTGTACAGGTGCACACTGTAGCCCCTCCCTCCTCCCACTCTCTGTCTACTCTCCTTCTTTCCTTCTTCCTGTATCTATCTTTTTTTTTTAGTTCTGTAGTTCTTTTAGTTTCTCTATCATCCTTCCTTCCGTCCTCTTATCCTTCCTTCATGTCCTTACTCATTTCCTTTCCCCTTTTTTCATTTGTTTGTTCCTTCCTTCCTTCCTTCCTTCCTTCCTTCCTTCCTTCCTTTCCTTTCTAACCCTTGTTCTCCCTCCCCTTCCATCCTCTCTCCCTCCTTTCCTTCCCTTTCCTTTTTTTCTTTCACTTTTCCTGCTGCTTTCCTTTCTTTCTTTCTTTCTTTCTTTCTTTCTTTCTTTCTTTCTTTCTTTCTTTCTTTCTTTCTTTCTTCCTTTCTCTTCCTTTTCTTTCTTCTTTCTTTCCCTTTCTTTCCCCTTTCTTTTCCTTTCGGTTTTCTTTCTTTCTTTCTTTCTTTCTTTCCCCTTTTCTTTTCCTTTCGGTTTTCTTTTCTTCTTTTCTTTCTTTCTTTCTTCTTTCTTTCTTTCTTTCTTTCTTTCTTTCTTTCCTTTCTTTTCTTTCTTTCTTTCTTTCTTTCTTTCTTTTCTTCTTCTTTCTTTCTTTCTTTCTTTCTTTCTTTCTTTCTTTCTTTCTCTTTTCCTTTCTTTCTTTCTTTCTTTCCCTTCACTTTTCCTTTCTTTCTTTATCTTTCTTTTCCTTTCGCTTTCCTTTCTTTCTTTCCCTTTCTTTTTCTACGTAGCAGTGTGCCCCTGCCAGCCGGTCAGTATTCCCCCCAGTGTGCGTAACTGACTGCAGTAACAGTGAGATTAGTCTGAGGTGTATTGACTCAAGCCCTCACCTTTTTATACATTAATGTATTTGCATGTTTGTTTCTTTCTTTCTTTATGTATTTACTTATTTATAATAGAATTGTGTTTATATTTAGGGTACATGTACATGTATAGTGTTTGGCAGACGCCCTCGTGTTTAAGTGTCGCACCGTTCCAGTACCCAGGCCATAATTACACGTCTCTGTGCTGGCATTAAAGGTGTCTCACTGCGATTTCCTAATTACTGGAAACAGACTTACGCCATGTTGTTCTGCTGCATGTTACCGGCACCACAGAAAGGGCTGAGTGTCTGAACAGTAGACATGGATGCTGTGTGTGTGTGTGTGTGTGTGTGTGTGTGTGTGTTTTTCAGGATGCCGGGGAAATGGTGCGTTCGTTCGTGGGCGGCTTGGAGCTGATCGTTAATCTGCTGAAATCTCCGAACGCAGAGGTGCTGGCCAGTGTGTGCGCAGCCATCTCCAAAATCGCCAAAGACGAGGAGAACCTGGCCGTCATCACTGACCACGGAGTCGTGCCCATGCTCTCCAACCTCACCAACACTGTGAGCTTTAACACGCCACTCGTGCGTCTCCGTAAGGAATAAAACACTCGGTGTTGTGCTGCAATAGGGAAATAATCACCTCATCAGCTCGTCTTATGTCTCGATCGTGAAGACTTGCACATGTCTGCAAACTTGCACTGGAGACTCCTTCCGTTAACGTTTCGAACAAACACCTCGTTACAGAAAGCTTCACCGTATCATCAGTATCCAATGAGATGCTTTCGTATTTAATAGTTTCTTATTAGTCTTAGATTATGTGGAAAGGTCCGCTGTAGAAGTTCGGTAATATATTAACATGCCCCTTAGGCGCGCGGCTTCACTAATCAACGACGTTCGGCCAATCAGAGTTCAGAATTCAGCAGTGCTGTTGTATAAACCCGTATACAACCGTACAGACCTTTTGCTCTGATTTGTTATAGAGTTGTTGTACGAGTTCTAACGGGGTGGTGTCTTTGCCTCCGGTTGCAGACGGACGATAAGTTGCGGAGGTATCTGTCCGAGGCCATCGCTCGCTGCTGCATGTGGGGTTCTAACCGCGCGGCGTTCGGCGACGCCAGAGCCGTGGCTCCTCTGGTGCGCTACCTGTGCTCTAAAGACCCCGAGGTGCACCAGGCCACGGCTCAGGCCCTCTTCCAGCTCTCGAAAGACCCAGACAACTGCATCACCATGCACCGGAGTGGCGTTGTCAAGGTAAAACACCTCCCACACCTTACACGCACCTTTTTTATTTACAAACACAAGTATTTAGTCCTAATTAAGCTTTCATTACTGCGTGTTTATTTCTGTTTTTTTAAATGTATGAGGCTCGTATAAAGTTTGATAATTATGAATATGATTCATAGATATTTACTCAATGTCAAAGATATTTAAATATCAATATTTCCTATTTATATTATAGGATACATTTTTTTTGTTTGTTTGTTTTTTTCCCCCCAGAATCTGATGATTAATGAAAATGTATTCATTTCTAGATGTTAAATTTTATTTATTTATTTTATTAGGGGTAATAGCTTTTCTTATACAGTTAAAATCTTGGATCAGAATGAATGCACTCGTTCTAATAAGATATCGTTTTTATAGTAAGAGCTCATTCACGGGGATTTGTACAGTGGACACTCCAAGTAATAAAGTGTGTTATTTACATTATCAAATAATAATATATCACCGTTGATCTGGTGAAGTTTTCTGCTAGGAGATATTTATGTAAGTTATGGAAGGAGTCTCCAGTGTCACCGCTTTGTAACAGTCGGCAGGTTTTCTGACACGGGAGCGTCTTCAGGACAGAGGTATTAATGTTCGCAGTTTCTCATTAACATGACAAGTTCGGGTTTTTTTTTATAGTCCTATCATCTTTAAGAGAGCGAGTGGAGAAAGAGAGGGCTGGTGTGGGAGCGACTGTTTCTAGCTGCTACAACGTAAGTGAGAACAGGAACTAACTCGCTCTTCGGATGCTCCACAACATTAAATGGGATTCTAAACTGTTGAAACACGTGATCTGTCGATATAAACGAGCAATAGTTTTAGGCACATACAAAGAAAGGCTGTAGAGCAAAGATGCCTTCAAAATGATGTAATCAAATGTTTCTACATTGAAATAAATTAAAAATACCGTAAAGAACAGTAAACAGTAGTAAATGAAACAAAGTCAATATCTGGTGTGACAAAAAATCATACGAATACTAGTCTCAGGTACAATGTGTGCAGTTTAAAAGGAGATGAGCTGTAAGGTTTATTGAGCATCGTGCAGAACCAGACACGGTACTTCTGGAGACTTTGACCGTCGCATTCACTTCCTATATCTCACAAAAGTGAGTGCACCCCTCACATGTGTGTAAATATGTGATGATATCTTTTCATGTGACAACACTGAAGAAATGACACTTTGCTACAATGTAGAGTAGTGAGTGTACAGCTTGTGTAACAGTGTAAATTTACTGTCCCCTCAAAATAACTCAACACACAGACATTAATGTCTAAACCGCTGGCAACAAAAGTGAGTACACCCCTAAGTGAAAATGTCCAAATCGGGCCCAAAGTGTCGATATTTTGTGTGGGGACCATTATTTTCCAGCACTGCCTTAACCCTCTTGGGCATGGAGTTCACCAGAGATTCACAGGTCACCACTGGAGTCCTCTTCCACTCCTCCATGACGACATCACAGAGCTGGTGGATGTTAGAGACATTGTGCTCCTCCACCTTCCGTTTGAGGATGCCTCACAGATGCTCAATAACGTTTAGGTCTGGAGACATGCGTGGCCAGTCCATCACCTTCACCCTCAGCTTCTGTAGTAAGGCAGTGGTCGTCTTGGAGGTGTGTTTGGGGTCGTTATCATGCTGGAATACTGCCCTGCGGCCCAGTCTCTGAAGAGAGGGGATCATGCTCTGCTTCAGTATGTCACAGTACATGTTGGCATTCATGGTTCCCTCAATGAACTGTAGCTCCCCAGTGCCGGCAGCACTCATGCAGCCCCAGACCATGTCACTCCCACCACCATGCTTGACTGTAGGCAGGACACACTTGTCTTCATACTCCTCACCTGGTTGCCGCCACACACGCTTGACACCATCTGAACCAAATAAGTTTATCTTGGTCTCATCAGACCACAGGACATGGTTCCAGTAATCCATGTCCTTAGTCTGCTTGTCTTCAGCAAACTGTTTGCAGAATCATTTTTAGAAGAGGCTTCCTTCTGGGACGACAGCCATGCAGACCAATTTGATGCAGTGTGCGGTGTATGGTCTGAGCACTGACAGGCTGACCCCCCACCCCTTCAACCTCTGCAGCAATGCTGGCAGCACTCATATGTCTATTTCCCAAAGACAACCTCTAGATATGACGCTGAGCACGTGCACTCAACTTCTTTGGTGACCATGGCGAGGCCTGTTCTGAGTGGAACCTGTCCTGTTAAACCGCTGTATGGTCCTGGCCACCGTGCTGCAGCTCAGTGTCAGGGTCTTGGCAACCTTCTTATACCCTAGACCATCTTTATGTAGAGCAACAATTCTTTTTTTCAGATCCTCAGAGAGTTCTTTGCCATGAGGTGCCATGTTGAACTTCCAGTGACCAGTATGAGGGAGTGTGAGAGCGATGATACCAAATTGAACACACCTGCTCCCCATTCACACCTGAGACCTTGTAACACTAACAAGTCACATGACACCGCGGAGGGAAAATAGCTAATTGGTTCCAATTTGGACCTTTTCACTTAGGGGTGTACTCACTTTTGTTGCCAGCGGTTTAGACATTAATGTCTGTGTGTTGAGTTATTTTGAGGGGACAGTAAATGTACACTGTTACACAAGCTCCACACTCACTACTTTACATTGTAGCAAAGTGTCATTTCTTCAGTGTTGACTCACTTTTGTGAGATACTGTGTGTGTGTGTGTGTATGAATGTTGTATGTATGTATGTATGTATGTATGTATGTATGTATGTATGTATGTGTGTAATTATATAGTGAATAATCCATGCCTCCCCAGTGCCGAAATATATGATATTGGCTAATATTGTGTAAAATCAATTATTCTGTAGTGACGGCTTTTTGTTTTATTTATTTTAAACCCATTTCTAGCTTTCTGTTCATTTCCATCTACAAGGTTTGCAGCATGTTCTTCTTTATTGAGGTGAAGCTTCTGTGTGATATTTACACTTCCCCACACACACACACACACACACACACGTTATTTCCAGCCTGGACCTCTCTGGAGAACTGTCCCAACTGCTCCTTTCTTCTTCTTCTTTTTTTTTTGTAAGTGACGTGTGAAAACATCACTAATAAATTTTGAAAGGCTGCAAACTGTTTTCCGAGGCCTTGTGGAGCAGCGAGGGCAGACAGAACAAGGCCTGGTTTTCTTTCTCGTGCAGCGGAAGCGCGCGAGCGTTTTCTAACCGTCATGGGAATTGGGCTAAGCAAACAGCAGTGTGTGTGCGCTGGGTGCCGCTTTTCCCGGCCAACCCCGCCGCTCCTGGGATGCCAGGGCAAAAGAGCACGCAAATGCTGTCACTCGGGGAACGGTTGCTAAGCGAGCGCCTGGATCGGGACGGGGTGGAATGGCAGCGTGGTGTGTCTCTGGATCCCAGAAAGCTATAGGAGCGCGAGACCGCTAGACGCTTAACCTCTGAGTGACAGCTGTTTGAAGTGTAGTGTCTAGATGGCATGTAATATTAATACGAGTCCTCCAGTAACATGCAGAAGGCTGTAAAGCGTGTGATATTCTGTACGTCATGAACGAACATGCAGAAAGTTTATAGGCACTGCTGGGCAGAAACCTGGCACAATGAAACGCTCTAGGATTTGTGGGATTTGTATGCCAGAGTGTGTAAATGGAAGACTGAAAGCTTTGTGTGTTGCAATAATTAATCAGTAGCACGTGCATGAATCTCATCAATTACATGTCAGGTGATCAGTGGTGAAATATATATATATTTTTTTGCCTTTGTTTATTTATTCATTTTCATATGATTCTTTTTCATGTGATTCATTTACATGTAATTCATTTTCAAGTGATTCATATTCATGTGATTCATTCACCTTTTCTCCCCTCCCTTCCCTTTCCCAATTACTTCACTGAGAAGAGAAGAAAATAAATTAAATAAATAAATAAATAAATAAATAAATAAATAAATAAATAAATAAATAAATAAAAATAATACTAAAAAAAACTTGACACCGTTATATGTAATGCGAAGCCGAGCTGGGTGAAGTAATCCATATTTTTAGTCCGTAGTGCCATCGATTCCTTTGTTTCACCATTTTAAGCAGGACTTACCATAAACACTGATTTCTTATTTGCTATTAAAGATTATAAGCACAAGTTCATATTCTGGAACTGGTGTTCTATAAGTCTCTAAGTAACATGTATCAATTAGTCAGTGTAGCATGTTAATTTTGGTTAATTTATTTATTTACTTACTTTTTTCTAGGATGAAATGTTCCACAGAACTAAGATATTAAGATGGCTTAATTACAGTTAATGGCACTTAAAATAAATAAATAAATAAAATGTCAAATGTGCACTGCACTGTAAGGAGTGCTTGTTTAGTCGTACACACATCACTATATTATTAAGATATTATGTATGGATAGTTGGTAATGTATGATTGCTTTGCCGCAGTAAAGTGCTGCACCATTTGTCTGTAATGACTTATAAACGATACAGGATACAATCGGAGCATAGAGCTGAGCAGCTGAAGGTTAAAGTCCTGGGATTTGAGCCCAGAATCGTCCAATCACAAGCTCAGAACCCTAACCGCTGCACTACCACCGCCCCAAACCATTTAAACTACTATAAATAAGTGGGAAAACAGTATAGTGGAAGTATAGTGCAAGTAAGTGTTAACCAATACGCAGAGCGGTGCAGAAGTGAATAAATAAACATGTTGGATTGTGTAGCTGTGCATTATATACACTGTAGGGTCACTGGGTGCTTCTGTGAGTGTGTACATGACAACAGTGAGTCGGGTTTATGCTTAGATGCTCTAGGGTGAGACGTGAACACTGAGGCAGTTGTGATCATGTTTCATTTTCTAAACAGATACAAACCCCCCTTTTTTTAAGGAAAACCTGAGAAAAGGTTAGAAGACTGGAGGTGTGCATGGGGACTAGGTTGTCATGGGACACAAGTGGGCTTTTACATTTATGCAGGTGTGAGCGAGCGGTCAGATGTGAAACTCACTGGACAAACAAAGGCCGAACGTGAACGTGTGGCACTGTGTGATGCATTTCCAGCATGATTAGTAACAGGCTGCTTTAAATTCGGCTTTGGGAATGTCTGTGTGAAGCCCTAACTTGGAATGATGAAGCCTCTAACTGGGCAGGTGAAGTCCCTAGCTGTATGGATGAAGCCCCTAGCTGTATGGATGAAGCCCCTAGCTGGACAGTTGAAGCCCCTAGCTGGGCAGTTGAAGCCCCTAGCTGGACAGATGAAGCCCCTAGCTGGACAGATGAAGCCCCTAGCTGGGCAGATTAAGCCACAGTTTGGACAGATGAAGCCCCTAGCAGGGCAGATGATGCCCCTAGCTGTATGGATGAAGCCCCTAGCTGGGCAGATGAAGTCCCTAGCTGGACAGATGAAGCCCCTAGCTGGGCAGTTGAAGTCCCTAGCTGGGCAGATGAAGCCCCTAGCTGTATGGATGAAGCCCCTAGCTGGGCAGATGAAGTCCCTAGCTGGACAGATGAAGCCCCTAGCTGGGCAGTTGAAGTCCCTAGCTGGGCAGATGAAGCCCCTAGCTGTATGGATGAAGCCCCTAGCTGTATGGATGAAGCCCCTAGCTGGGCAGTTGAAGTCCCTAGCTGGGCAGATGAAGCCCCTAGCTGTATGGATGAAGCCCCTAGCTGTATGGATGAAGCCCCTAGCTGGGCAGTTGAAGCCCCTAGCTGGGCAGATGAAGCCCCTAGCTGGGCAGTTGAAGCCCCTAGCTGGGCAGATGAAGTCCCTAGCTGGACAGATGAGGGTTAAAGTCCTGGGATTTGAGCCCAGAATCTTCCAATCACGAGCTCAGAGTCCCAGTTTGGACAGATGAAGTCCCTAGCTGGTCGGACTTGTCCCCAGGCCAGATGATGGAAAGCCTTACAAAAGAAGCTCCAGGCTACATGATAAAGAGATGATAAAAAAATGATTTTTGATTACAGTGTTTTTGACAGCTTGGTTTTGATTCCGAACTCTGATTTTAGTTTTCAGAGAACACTGCTTTAAAGAAGCTCCATGTTCGCTACACTCAGAAGCTCCTTTAGTGCGTAAGGAGTGAAAACAAGAATATTTGACCGTTAGAATACGTACTGTGTCGTCATGAACGCGTGGCACTGTGTGATGCATTTCCAGCGTGATTAGTAACCGCCCGGTCATGGTCACGCTGGTGTAAAGTGAGGCTGCTAGCTTGTTTATATTTCCGGAAATCAAGCCACAGTACTGCACACATCTCTAGTTGAAACCAGTTATGAACTGGATGTAATGTAGCTCAGGTCGAGGAAGTCTCAGAGCTAGACACTGCTGATGTTTCTAATTCTGTATTGATTTGGGGGTTGGGGGTTCAGTGTTTCTGGAGGTAGAGTGGCAATGTACGTATAATTTTTTTTTTTTAATGCCCACTCTGGTTTAAATTCGAATACAGATGCAGGGTCTTTGTGTTCCGCTGTCTAGTAGCAGATGTGTAACTTCACCCACGTTACAGCATTTCCACTGTTAAATATTTTCACATGAGAAAAGTGTTTGCAAACACGGAGTGGTAAAACGCTTCCCCAATAGGAACAGGCGGATAAATTATGAACGCGGTCACAACGTTGCAGCCAAGTCGCTTTTTTCCCATGTTCTTTTTGCTTTAATGGCGAGCACCAGGCCGATGTGCCGCTGTGGTTTAGCACGGCCCGTAATTAGAGACCGGGCTCGATGTTGGCCGTTTCCAAAAGAGTCAAGTCCAATTTGCAAAAGTCATTAAAGCTCAGTTTATTTATTTATCACGTTTTCTGCGTATTTATCCATGCGTTTATTATTTAAGGGTGTGTGCACGTACAGTACTTTTTGCACAACTATTGCACCATTATTAACAATTACACTCAGTCATTTTCTCTCTATAGAACACACACACACACACACACACACACACACACACGTTCAGTTCCATTTGTCTTCACCTCCGGTGTACCTGACTCGCCCCGAGGACACATAACCGAGAGCAGGAGGGGGGGGCAAGTTCACTTGGCTGCATTTTACACGTGATATATGTTTTAGCGTGGCAGAAAACGTGTTAAAACAATATTTCCAAACGTTGTAAATGGGTTTGGAGAGCGTTTATCAGGGAACGATGTCTGCGCTCCAGTCTAATTTATGAACGGTGTAAAACTCAAGACTGTCTCCTGATATTATTGTAGCCGTATTTCAAACCTCGGAGCTTTTGCTAAGAACATGTAGCAGCTTAAAGTCATAATAATCTCTCTCTCTCTCTCTCTCTTTCTCTCTCTGCCTCTCTCTCTCACTCTCTCTCTCTGCCTCTCTCTCTCACTCTCTCTCTCTGCCTCTCTCTCTCACTCTCTCTCTCTGCCTCTCTCTCTCACTCTCTCTCTCTGCCTCTCTCTCTCTCTCTCTTGCCTTTCTCTCACTCTCTCTCTGCCTCTCTCTGTCTCTCTCTCCTCCCTCTCTCTCTCTCTCTCTCCCTCTCTCTCTCTGCCTCTCTCTCTCCTCTGCCCTCTCTCTCTCTCTCTCTCTCTCTCTCTCTCTCTCTCTCTCTCTCTCTCTTCTCTCTCTCTCTCTCTCTCTCTCTTTCTTTCTCTCTCTTCTCTGCTCTCTCTCTCTCTCTTTCTCTCTCTCTGCCTCTTCTCTCTCTCTCTCTCTCTCTCTCTCTTCTTCTCTCTCTCTCCTCTCTCTCTTTCTCTCTCTTTTTTTTTTTTTTTTTTTTTTTTTTTTTTTTTTTTTCTCTCTCTCTTTCTCTCTCTCTCTCTTTCTCTTTCTCTCTCTCTCCTCTTTCTCTCTTTCTCTCTCTCTCTGTCTCTTTCTCTCTCTCTCTCTCTCTCTCTCTCTCTCTCTCTCTCTCTCTCTCTCTTTCTCTCTCTCTCTGTCTCTCTCTCTCTCTGTCTCTTCTCTGTCTGTCTGCATGCTGTGTTCTCTCTGAGACTAGTGCTCAGACACTAACGTTCTTGCTGGCTGGTGTTAATGGTGTAGAACCCAGTCCCCTATGCTCGAGCAGAGGAAATTAAGCATTGAATAGAAAGTATTTTACCCTGGAAAAGCCATTAGAGACCAGTCTGAGCTTTGGTCCTGTCCTCTCTGACTTTACAAGCAACAAACACGGCCCTCGTACAATATTCTGTACACTATTTATTCCGACCAAGAAAGGAACTTGTAATATTTATTAGAATATTTCATAAAAATATGAAAGGATGTCGAGCGATCGGTTCAGCCCAGTATTATATTTTTACGAGTGTCTGTACATTCAAACGCAGACTGTCGGTTCTTTTTGTAAGAGCGTTTTATTTGTGCTTGGTGCTTTTTTTTTTTTTTTGCTGATGTTAATTAAAACGATTTTTCAGAACTATGGTCAGTGCTGAAGGCACACTTTATACGTTGCTTTTCTGACAGTTAAACACACAACAAGCCCGGAATAGACAGTTTGAAACCCTTGTCGGCTGGACGGAGGAAGCCCATGCCTGGACAAATGAATTCCCAAGTTGGATAAAGCAAGCCATGAGACATATAGAAGAAGCCCTGTGCTGGACAGAAGACACCCCAGGTTGGGCACAAGAAGCCCTGGGATACACAGTTCAAGCCCAATGCTGGGCAGATGGATTAAGCCCCGGGTTGGACAGTTGAAGCCTCAGGACAGACAAAGAAAGTCCCAAGCTGAACCTTGGGTCAGACAGTTTATGCCTCAAGTTGATTGGATGGTTTAAACCACAGAGGGAGGATGTCCCTGGCCAGAGAGAAGAAACCTTGGGCCAAGTGTAGGAGGGCCAAAGGATTATGTCCTAGGTCAGAAGAACGGGCAGTGGAGGCTCAGTGGTTACACACTCTGGATGACTGATCAGAAGGTCAAGAGTTCAAGCCCCAGCACTGCCAAGCTACCACTGTTGGGCCCTTGGGCAAGGCCCTTAACCTTCAATTGCTCACTTGTATAAATGAGGTAAATGTAAGTCGCTCTGGATAAGGCCATAAATGTAATGTAAATGTAATGTAAGAATGAAACCCCAGTTGGGAGTTTGGGCCTGATGGAGAAAGCCCGTGGTAGGACTGATGAAGTCTTGGGCTAGATGGAGAAAAGCTCTTTGCTTGTCTGAGGAAGCTCCAGGTTGACTACAGTGTTTGTGATTTCTTGGTTTTGATATCCAGGACATAAACTGGATTTAATATTTTCTGATTTTAGATTTTAGAAAACACTGCTTTCTAGAAGTTCCATGTACCAGCTTTAGTTTTTCAAAGCTGGAATGAAAAAATATGTTTTAATATTTTAATTTGAATATTTGAAATTACTGTCGTATTTTTATGACAGTTTCTCAGTTTCTTCTTCTTCTTCTTCCTGTTCTTCTTCTTCTTCTTCTTCTGTGCTCCTGAGGTGCTGGAGATTATTTGCTAAAGCCATAAATCCTCAGAGGCAGCTTCACTCAGCGTTCTGTAGAATAGAACCAAAGTTGTTTTTTGGCGTTTTTTTTTTTTTTGTGAATTGAATGGAAGTAAATTACACAATGCAGATGGTAATGCTCAGGCATTTTCATGTGAGGGGATTTCAGCAGTGCCGGTTGCCAAATCCTGTTTTCTACTGTGTATTTTGTGGCGGTTTAAAAGAATAAATGAGAAAAAGATTGCAGAGGCCCGGCGCTGCCATGCGAACCTCTGAGCACTGATGCTACTTCTGTTTTTCCGAGCCTGTTTGTTTTCACTGCCGTGTTCATGCTGAGAACTCAAAACAGGCTTTCGCTATGAGAGAGAGAGAGAGAGAGAGAGAGAGAGAGAGAGAGAGAGAGAGAGAGAGAGAGAGAGAGAGAGAGAGAGAGAGAGAGAGAGAGAGAGAGAGAGAGAGAGAGAGAGAGAGAGAGAGAGAGAGAGAGAGAGAGAGAGAGAGAGAGAGAGATGGCGAGACACGCAGAGCCGATGTAAAGCACGGCGCATGTTTTCAGGTTCTGTGCTGTTTCTCTTAGTCATGCTGAGTGGAGAGCAGGTTCAGGCTGCTGGATTATGAAGAACAGATGACACACTAACACACACTCGGGCTATGCACTATCCTCTCTCACTCACTCGCACCGAGACGAATGAGGAATGTGGAGCTTCTCAGGTGTATGTCCACATGTGTACCAACGTCTATAGTTTTAGGCAAAAAGGTTCTTCAGTGGTTCTTCGGATGGATAATGGTTCTGGATCTCTAAAACCGTTCTATTTATTTATTTTTTCATTTATTTTGGAAAATAGAAACTCCGTTATATGGTTCAACAAAGGATTCCACTACCAGGATTTTTTCTTTTTAATTATTATTATCCCAAAGAGTGTAGGTATTGGCCTTACCAATTTACAAATTGGTCTCAAATTGACCTCAGTTGACATACAGCAGTTATCATCTAAAGATTATTTTTTATCTAGGAGGTTTTGTAGTTAGCTCTTTATGTGGCTAAAAAAAAACACCCAGAGGACATCAATGTATTGTTTTTGTCTAGCTAGTTCTTCAGCTAACAAAGCTCGAGATAACAAGTAGTGCATCGTAAAAAGTCTTGGCTTGGTTTAGTTAGTTATTCAGTTAACCGTTGGTGTATTCAACAATGGCAGAGGACATTTACATATCCTGTATTTCCAGTATTTTATCCCCAACCTGGTCATCTGCCAAATCCCACCCACCTGCCAGCTATAACACATTCTGAGGAAAGTGCTCTCTGCCCTCTTCCACATACATAAGCTCAGAGACACACACAACATTGGTCAGCACTTTGGTCAGCTTTGCTGTGTTGAATCCATCCATCCATCCATCCATCTTCTACCGCTTACTCCTTTTCAGGGTCGCGGGGGAACCTGGAGCCCATCCCAGGGAGCATCAGGCACAAGGCGGGGTACACCCTGGGCAGGGTGCCAGTCCATCACGGGCTGTGTTGAATGTGCTTTATAAATAAAATTTACTTACTTACAATTTATTAGTGTCACTGTGATTGACAGGAGAGAGAGAGAGTATGCCCCTCCAACCCAGGGAGCGTCATTTTGGTATTATTCTTTTTCAGTGCTCAAATTCCCCAAGTTCCTGGAAAAACTCGTAGATTCCCGAAAAAGGTTCTTAGAGTGGAAAGTGGCCTGGGTTCCTGAATTTTCTTTCCTGCAACAGAAGCTCACCTAAAGTTCCTGAACAAGTTGTTAGGTTCATGAACAAGTTCCTGCAATGAAAATGTGAAAATCCATGTTAAGATTCATCTAGGGGTCAGGGGTTCATCTAGGTTCCCGAAAGGTTCTTGAAGTGAAAAATGAATAAAGAGTGTAGGCTGTGTAGCCGGGCCTACAGTCCTGATGGGAGTTAAAAATAGCAGAGTTGCACTGAAGGGAGCAGTAACGGGAGAAAAGAGAGGGAGTCGCAGAGAGGGAGGTATGGAGAGGGGGATGAAGAATGGAGAAGCGGGGGATGGAGTGTAAGGGTGTTGACTGCAGGCTTGTACAGAGTGATGAGGGCTCAAGTATGGGAAGTTGCCCTAATGGGTCTCAGGTGTACCCTAGCTTTAGGCTTTAGAGCCATTTAAGCCCCTCTCTGCAGGAAACAGCAGCGTACCACCCTAGCACTTAACACCATGACACCTCCATGCGTGACAGAGTGAGTGTGTGTGTGTGTGTGTGTGTGTGTGTACACATGTTCGCACAGGGCTTGGGAAAACGTGTCTGCGGTGCTTACACAGTGGTCAGGGTCCTTCAGTCGACTTTGGAGAGTATGAGGCGGAGGAGATAAGGGAAATAAGATCAGACGAGGGGTTGTGTTTGTGTGTCGTGTGTTTTGGGGAGGTGCAGAGCGACTTCGCGAGGCAGCCCCTGTTTGGCTCAAGCTGAATAACACGCTCTGAACACTGGCACACAGGCGCTGGCATCCTCTAACCGCTCACAAAAGAAGCCTGTCTGAGCTGGCCGGCACGTCTCCGCAGTCTCGCGTGTTCACGTCCGATTGCTTCTCTGACATGCTCTCGATGCTATTTTACACTCGATCTGGAGTCGACTCCAGCTGAAACCGTTAACCGATCCGCAGTGCTCCCGAGCAGACACAAAGAAGCTGGCAGTAGCATTTCAAAATAAAGCAGCCCAAGAAAAGGTTCCCCGGGCTCAAGTCTATTATTTGCTCTCGATTAAATCGAGGAATCCGGTTCGGGTCTCACAAGATAGAAGATTTGCCTTCCCTTCTTATGTTTTCCTTTCACTATTTATCTTTGAGCAGGGAATTCTGGGAATGTCTCGCCTCTCTCCGCCTTGGCACGGCGTCGACCGCATAAATGAGTGCAGCAGCCCAGCGAATGTGTGTCTAACACGGAAGGAGTCAGAGTTCAACCCCGGGCCTCGCCCTCACACACATGACGTGAACACAAAGATAACACAGAGTCCAGAAGCTCTCAATTACATACACAGAAACACATGGCGTTTGTGATTCGCTGCAGGAGCCACACAGGATCAGCCGGTTAGCTGGAAAACGACTGATTAAACGAACAAGTCAGACCTCCTGATACGGTTACTTAGGGGTGGGTTGTTGTTTTTTTCCAGTTTTATTTGTGTAGCGTGTTTTATAATAGACATTTT
>CM022760.1:6641974-6654474 GCA_012411365.1 Ameiurus melas | reverse complement strand
TCTACATCGTTCCCAACAACCAATCACTGATCTACATCGTTCCCAACAACCAATCACTGATCTACATCGTTCCCAACAACCAATCACTGATCTACATCGTTCCCAACAACCAATCACTGATCTACATCGTTCCCAACAACCAATCACTGATCTACATCGTTCCCAACAACCAATCACTGATCTACATCGTTCCCAACAACCAATCACTGATCTACATCGTTCCCAACAACCAATCACTGATCTACATCGTTCCCAACAACCAATCACTGATCTACATCGTTCCCAACAACCAATCACTGATCACCATCGTTCCCAACAACCAATCACTGATCTACATCGTTCCCAACAACCAATCACTGATCTACATCGTTCCCAACAACCAATCACTGATCTTCATTGTTCCCAACTACCGGTCACTGATCTACATCGTTCCCAACAACCAATCACTGATCTACATTGTTCCCAACAACCAATCACTGATCTTCATTGTTCCCAACTACCGGTCACTGATCTACATCGTTCCCAGCAACCGGTCACTGATCTACATCGTTCCCAGCAACCAGTCATTGATCACCATCATTCCCAAAAACCAGTCACTGATCTACGTTGTTCCCAACAACCAATGATCTACAATGTTTCCAGCAACCAATCAATGGACACTATTGTTCCCAACAATCAATCACTGATCCGCATTGTCCTGAACAGTCCAAAAGTGATTTACATTGTTCCCAACAACCAATCGATGATCTGCTCTGCTCTGCTCTGTTCAACAACCAATCATTGAGTGCCATTGTTCCTAAATAGCAGTCACTGATTTATGTTGTTTCCAACAACCAATCAATGAACACTATTGGTCCCAACAATGAATCACTGATCCATGTTGTTCCCAACAACCAATCGCAGATCACCATTGTTCCCAACAACCAATCACTGATCACAGTTTTCCCCAATAATACTGCTGTAGCTGATCCATTCACACTAGCACCACACACACACACACAAACACTAAACCATGTCAGTGTCAGCTGCATTGAGAAGAAACCACCACCCAAACCATTAAATGAAAGACCAGCATCTAAATTTTCCTAACTGTAGCTTTTAGTTTTACAGGCTGCAATCAGCAACCCTACTGCAGCAAGTCTTCATACCAAACATCAAGATTTCTGTTAGCAGTACTTAGGAGACGGTAAGTTTCTATTCGTCCAAACTTTTTACAGCTTTTACACAGTGGTCCCTTTGGCGTAGTGGCGCTGCGGAATGAGGCCAAACTGATAAGGATAATTGTGTATTATTAGCAGAAAACTGAAAGCTAACATTATGTTCGCAAATTACATGTCCATAATTAGAGAATAATAGGGGGCCTAAAACAGAACCTTGTGGGATGCCGTGTTGCATTATTTATTTTTATTTTGTTGGCTTGAAAGACTCTCCGTTGATGGTCACAGACTGTTGTTTTCAAGTCTGTCCAAAGAAAAAGACGACACAGTCTGAATGGAGCAACAGTTACAGCAGTGCTTTCATTTCCTGGACTGAAAATATCCTGTTTAAGCAGTGCAGATCCGAAAGTAAATCATTACAAATCATTTCCAGTGGATATGATTCTGACTGTACAGTAAATCAGACTCTTTCATAACAGTCAGTACAGATGTTATATTCCTCCCTCGTCTCACCTCGTCTACTGCTCTCTCTCTCTCTCTCTCTCTCTCTCTCTCTCTCTCTCTCTCATTCGTTCTTTCTGTCTCTCTTTGCTTCTCTGTGTTTTGAGGTTAGTTACTGGAAGGACATGCCTAACTACCATCATCAAACAAATGTAGCATGTTTGACTGAAGGACAGGAATTCATGAGATGCTGAATGGAGTGTGTGGGCATGTTTTAGTCATCGAGACTGTGACCGTTACCACGACGGTTTGTCTGCTTGCTGTCTGCCAGCTCTCATTTCTCCACAGCACCTAAACATGCATCATACGCACAACCATTCTTTCTCCAAACATGACAAGATGACTTATTAGCAAAACGTTAGATTTTCATTTCATCTCACCAGAGTAGATCAGAGTAGATGTTCTGAAAGAGTTCTGATTTGTCTAAATGTCTTGAGACGTGCTTCGATCTTAGCCGAGGAGTTTAGTGTGAGGTGTAACCTGCTGCTTTCAGGTCATCCTGCAACTCTTTTCGAGTGACTCCTAGCTTCTCTCTTACCTTCCTTATCACTAGTCGTCTCCCCCCACCATTTAAGTTTGAGCTCCATACCTTCTCAGTTACGCTATAGGCGTTCCCGTGCCAGACTCTTTTTTTTTTTTTCTCTCTTGAAGTATATAAGACAAAAAACAACTGCAGATCGTCATGTTACAGAGAAACCGCAAAGAAGCGTAAACTCCTCTGTCCTGAAGATGTCGGAAAATGTCAAGTTTACAGCTAGAACTGAACTTGAACCAGCTACAAATCTTACAACGATTATTATTTTAACGACACTTTGACTAGTTTTATCCAAAATGTAATTAGATTCAAATTGACATTTATTTAGGGTAGGGGTAGCTCAGTGGATAAGTCCAATGGACTTGTGATCGGAAGGTCATGAGTTCAAATCCCTAAACCTGCCCTTAACCCCCAATGCTGCCCTTAACCCCAACGCTGCCCTTAAACCTCAACGGCCTTACACGCTGCCCTTAAAGCCTCATGCCCTTAAAACCTCAACGCTGCCCCATACCCCCAACGCTGCTCTTAACCCCAACCCCGCTGCCCTTAACCCCAATGCGTGCCCTTAAACCCCCCCAACGCGCCCCCTTAAACCCCCAACGCGCCCTTTAAACCTCAACGCTGCCCTTAAAGCCCAACGCTGCCCTTAAACCTCAACGCTGCCCTTAACCCCCAACGCTGCCCTTAACCCTCAACGCTGCCCTTAACCCCCAACGCTGCCCTTAACCCCCAATGCTGCCCTTAAACCCCCAACGCTGCCCTTAAACCCCCAACGCTGCCCTTAAACCTCAACGCTGCCCTTAAACCTCAACGCTGCCCTTAACCCCCAACGCTGCCCTTAAACCCCCAACGCTGCCCTTAACCCCCAACGCTGCCCTTAAACCCCAACGCTGCTCTTAAACCCCCAACGCTGCTCTTAACCATCAATGCTGCCATTAACCCTCAACACTGCTCTTAACCATCAATGCTGCTCTTAACCATCAATGCTGCCATTAACCCTCAACACTGCCCTTAACCATCAATGCTGCTTTTAACCCTCACCACTGCCATTAACCATCAATGCTGCCCTTAACCTCAACGCTGCTATTAAACCTCAACACTGCGCTTCATCCCCAACACTGCCCTTAATCCTCAACTGCTCAGTTGTATAAATGAGATAAATATAAGTTACCCTGGATAAGGGTGTTTGGCAATGTAAAAAAAACATAGACAAAGAGTGTAAAAGGGACAGAAAAGAGGACATTCTAATTATACATGGATCCAAATTGAAGAGCCACGTCATTCATCCTCACCAAGAAGATTGATTGAAAGTATTTTCCTATTTGATTTTGATGGGATTGGGCATTGTGTGTGGTTTTGTGTGTGTGTGTGTGTGTGTGTGTGCGCGCTTGCGCGCTAGCACATGATTAGTCCTGAAAATAAAAACATGTTTTTTTTAATGTGGTGAGATCCCACAGCTCCTTGATAGGGTTGAAATATTTCATAAAAAAGCTAACGGCTCGTAAAAATCCGGTCCAGATATCAGAAGTGGCTTTTCCTCCCCAGAGTCCGAGAGGGCGGTGTGTTAATAGAACTCCATAAAGAGCACACTGCATCATAGTCATTATATATATATATATATATATATATAATGACTGATATATATATATATATGCGCGCACACACACACACACACACACACACACACACAAAAGAGTTGACGTTTGTTTTTTCTTATCTCACCAGTCTCCTAATCACACACACACACACACACACACTCGTCACCTACTACACACAGCGTTTGGTTTGATTTACCCTCTCCAGCTCTCCATCTCTCCTTCATTTCCTCTCTCGTGTTCTCTCTCTTTCTTTTGCGTTAATGGTTTTATAAGCTGTAATTAATTCGGACTTTCCGACTCCATAAAGCGTAAATAACAAGCCCGCTTGCGTATGAACCAGCGACAGGGCGGTGCGATGGAGCGGAGTCACTGTCAACACCCCGACGATGGTTTATTTTCCTACAACAGGACGTCCCGACGTGTTTCACTCCACTTGTTCTGTCCTACAGAAATTCGCCCGCGGGTGTTTATTTATTTTTTTAAAAACGACTCGTCGCAAATTAATAACCATTTATAGGCTACCTCTTACCTGACCTCTCTCTCTCTGTCTCTCTCTCTCTTTCTCTCTCTAAACTCCTCTATCCCGAATACGTTGAGAAAACTTACCAGTTCCAAACCACTGACACTGGAGACTCCTTCCGTAAATGTCACACAGAACTTCAGCCGCTCAAGATCAGACTGTATGCTTTCTTTGTACGAATGGACACGTCATTTACTCCGGTGATTGTCCGATGACGTCTAGCGTCTGCGCTACAAACCCCTCGCGAATGAGCTGTCGCTATAGAAACGATAACATAACGTATTAACAAACTCCAGTGATTAGCAGAGCCGCTCTTATGGAAAATGAATCAACACCTTCTGACCAATCAGAATATAGAATTCTGTCCTTTATAACGGTGTCGGAGATGGTAATGAAGCCTGCGCTGGTTCTGATGAGGCCATACTGTGTACTTTATAAAGTTTATTCCAGGAGGAAAACACACACACACACACACACACACACACCGACCGTTATTCATATCAGAGTAACTCCCTGCTATTACTCGTAGACTTTTCTCAATAAAGCTGCCAGCCGTGATGTGTTAAGTGATCTCGCACGGTTAAGCGCACGGGGATCGCTTTAGCCACACAGACGCCAAGACGAGTAAAATATCGCTCTTTTGCACGTTCTTTCTTTTCGGCTCAGGCATGCGGTTCCGGATAGGATGATCCTTACTGTCTAGACGACTTCTACGATGCGCCAACACGGGAGAACGTTATGTCGGATTTGGGTTTGGCACGGATTAACGTTCAATACCTTACACTCTCAGCACCTTTTGCGAAGAAAAGACACGCCGCTATTTACAGATCACACAGGAACGGTTTTCCGTCTCGCTCCTGCTCTGTGGCTCCGGACCAATAATCATATTATTGTTGAGCTTCCATCAGGATGTGTTCATCAGCACCAACAGGAGGGGTTTTCGGATGAGATTCGGGAGGAGAGTCCAAAAACAAAACAACAAAAAAAAAAACCCCAACGAGATGACTGACTGCTGAGGATTATCTTGACTTTTTCCTTTTATTTTTACAGGTTGCACGGTACATTAGAGATTGGACGCCGAGAGAGAAGTCTCGCTGTAATTAAAGCTTTCACCGAGGACTGCAATCTGCAACTCTACAGGATATAATTGATCATAAAAAAATAATAATAATACAGGGCTTACTGTGTTACTACCGTGCAGCAGATTGGGGTTTTTTTTTTTTTTGTCCTGTAACTCGACCCTTAACATATAAACCTGCCTTGTTAACTAGAGGGGTCACGAACTCACTAGCCATGAAAGCAAATCTGCCCACTTCAAGAGAAATCTGAAAAGATAACAGCGCACGGATTAGTCCGAGCCAAAAGAGAAACAACGCGTGACGTGCAAACTTCGCCGACGTGTTTCAGGAGGGGAAAAGAAAGGTGATGTGGATGGAGGAGGAGGAGGAGGAGGAGGAGGGAGGGGGGTGGGTATGATAAAAACGTGCTAAATCTCTAAATGTCCAACAGGGTATTTCTGTTTTTCCCCATGACAAGGCCAATGATTTTAACAAATCTGCCTGTGGCTCTTTTAAAATAAGTGGCCTTAAGAGTGCAACCATGACTTTCCCCCACCATCGCCATTAAAGGCATGTGGCTGGTGTGAAAATGTCACTTTAAACGAGGGAGATATTAAAAGCTCCAGGGGGAAAGAAGAAGAAGAAGAAGACGACGGCGAAGAAGAAAAGGTGGCAATCAAGGCGTCTGAGATTTTTTTTTAATGAGAAGAGGTGTAGACATGGTAGTAATTACAGGAAATGAGCACCCTTTGACCCCACTTGCAGTGTGTGTGCATACATGTGAGCAAGTGTGTGTGTGTGTGTGTGTGTGTGTGTGTGAGAGAGAGAGAGAGAGAGAGAGAAAGAGAGACTGTATTACTGCCAGGACAGGAAAAACAGTCCTAAATTTAGCACATTTATAGCACTTGTTGAATACGCTGTCGGAAAAATGGGTGAAATCGTGTAAAAAAAAAAGTAAAAACCCTTCAGAGCTGTTGAATTCTCGATTCTGATTGGTCATAAAGTGTTGATTCGTTTTTTTCTGCAAGATCCTAGCTCTAACAATCTAACATATCGTTTTGGCTAGAAGACAAGACACGGGATTATATTGCGACGTTTCCGTAGTAACGGCCGGTTCGCACGGCAGGGACGTGGACGCCGGACGCTGTGCATGAACAGATTAAAGCGTAGTCTATATGGTCTAGAAGGAGATGTGTTACCCAGAAGTGGGTAGAGTAGGCAAACGTTTTTTTACTCGCGTCCAAGTGACGCTGAAATGAACATTAATAATGTTAATAAGGACTTGAGTAAGAGCAATGAAATAAATACTCAACGAAGACGACGACTCGAGGATCGAACGGATTCGGACGAAGGGGAAAATCCTGAATCTCGGACTACGTGGAGAACTGTACGTCACACCTCTCCTTGAAAGTCTGTTCTGTTTACATGATATAACAAACCTGGGTTCAAGATGAAGCAGCATATCCCAGTCCTGTGACGAACACAATAACACACAACCTGGCATTTTCAACATTAAATCTCCCTCTCTCTCTCTCACACGCCCACACACACACACACACACACACACACACACACAAGCGGACGTTGTCTCAAAGCAGCTTTACAGGAACATCTAAACACAGGATAGAGATTTGAAGCGTGTGAATTTATCCGTATTGAGCGAGACGGTGGTGAGGGAAAAACTCCCTGAGATGATACGAGGAAGGAACCTTGAGAGGAACCGGACTCAGAAGGGAACCCGTCCTCATCTGGGTTATGACGGATCGTGTGAGAGTAAAAGAAAGTTGATTACGGAGTTTATATGAAGTCTGTGTGTACAACTAGTCCACTGTTCCCTAAAGGAGACCCGAGTGTGAAACCGCATGTCCCAAGGCCATCGCAGCAACCGTTAACATTTATGGAAGGAGTCTCCAGTGTCAGTGCTTTGTCACGGTCAGACGTACACCTGGAAAAGGATCAACTTCACAGCGCTGGAAGTAATTATAATTATAATTACAATGCATAATAATTACTCCTGCAATATTCAAATTAATTGACATAATGGAAACACTGATGAGAATGATCGTGCCATATCAACAGGCCCAATGCTAGATGACAGGACGTGACATTGCTTATTGTTTACTCCTTAACGCTGGAGAATCTACCGTTCTTAATTCCTCATTAATCCCAGTTTAAGGTTTTTAAATCGGAGGAGAGATTTGTTAATCCATCTCTAAAAATCTCCGCGCCGGTTTTAGATTGAGCTCCGAATGCCGTTTCTTCTAATCCTGGCTGGTGCAGCGTAGCCTTTATATTGGCGTTAACGGCGTGCTTGTCTTGTAAACGGAGCCTTATTTATTTCACATAAACACTTAATGGTCGCTTGTAAGCAAACATTGTGAAGGCAGAAGTAGATATAAACCGGCATGAGAACAGCGTGAGAGACGACGCAGGGCTTAATGAGTAACACACACGCGGCGGATGAGTGAGAGGATTATCGGCGTTTATATTATTACAGACGGTTTCACCTGGGAGGTTTCTAAACACATTCATTCACGTGTACGGCATTTCACAGACGCCCGTATCCAGAGCGACTTACTTCGATCACATTTAAACATCTGAGCAGTTGAGGGTTAAGGGCCTTGCTCAAGGGCCCAGCAGTGGAAGCTTGGCGGTGCTGGGGTTTGAACTCATGACCTTCTGATCAGTCACCCTTAACAACTGAGATACCACATCCCTGCTCCAACACACCTGGAGCGGAGACGAGAGATAACCCTAGAACAGTCACTGAGGAACACAAAGTGCAGACAGTGTGCTTGGCTTGCTAAGCAGTAAACTGTGTGTGTGTGTGTGTGTGTGTGTGGGGGGTTACATCTGTCAGGAACAGCTCACTTAACACATTTGTATGCATACTTCCAAGACCTCCATCGATAAACCGTCTGCATTCGTTGCCCCACCACACCACAGTGGAACTATTCGAGTTTAGGTCAGTCGTTAAAAGGAACCGTTCTGTTCCCCGTCACGGGTCACGTGAGGACAGTTCCTGACATTGCGGTTCCTTCACAGACACCATTGTCGTGTAGCCACCCAGAGAATACCGAGAACAAGGCATAAAAGCAGGGGTACTTAGCGGTCTCTCAGTTTTCTCTCTCTCTCTCTCTCTCTCTCTCTTCCCGAATTCAGGATGAGAGTGAGTCATGCGTCTGATGTTTTCTTCATTAAATCGGCAAAAATAAACACAAATAAAAAAGCAAACGCGCCAATTACATGGGGCGTGAGGAAAGCGTCTATGCGCCTCTTTACTTAGTCGTTTCACCTCTCCAATCAGCACCCAGCGTCATTTTCGGAAAATGAGAGGTTTCCAGAATTTTTCCTCCACACGCCTGATCTCCAGATAAAGCATCACATATGGTGTTGATATAATTAATTGGATTTTATCGGTTTCGCGTTGTTCTTAAACTGTACTGGAATAGAATGTAATTGTAGGCTGCGGTAACGATGTTTGGGGTGGATTTAGATTGTTCAGTGGATTGATGGTTGCTTTCAAAATGTTAAGTCAGTAAAAGTTAGCCCTTGAGGGATTTTCTATCTTAGTGGCAGGCATTTTTGGTCAGAGAAGGGAATTCCGACTTCAACCCTGTGTGTTCTTGTTTTATTATTACAGAAATTACCCAGCTATAAACAACAACAACAACAACAACAACAACAAAAATTCTTTAATATTGTTATGATATAAATCATTTTGACACATACAGGACTGGAGGACAGCGCTGCTGAGCTCTGATTGGGCAGAAGTGCTGATTAATCTTCTAGAACAGCAGCTCTGACAGTAGTCACAGGTTTATGTTCATATTAATGCGCTCGTTCTGATACGTTATCGTTTCTATAGTAACAGCTCATTCACAGGTAGACGCTGAACATAATCTAATAACTACTCTAATAATAGTCAAATATATCAAGTCGAATAATGGTCAGATTAAAAAGTAAATAAATAAATAATGTTTACGGACGGCGAACATCTTTGCAGTTCCTCGGTAACATGACAGGTGGTGTGTTTTTTTTTTTTTTGTCTTATTAATGTCGAGAGAGAAAAATAGATGCTATTGTGGTAACAAATGTTTGTATCTGCTATAATGCAAGTGATGACATTAACCGACTCATCTCACAGATCATCATTCTTGCACAAAAATAGATCCGCATCAGTCCTGAGGTTCCACACAATGAACCTGGGGTGTGTCTCAATCACCTCCCTAGTACACGAGCTGGTGCTCGTTACACATTAGTACACTGACGACTCAATTTTCAGCGACGTGTCTACATACTCGTGTTGTAAAAACGCCACCACTGGCATTGATCAACAACAGACGGGACCGATATCTCTCTGACATTATATGTCATGTATAAATTAGTTAGCTTAATCACATGCGTTTCTGTCATGGTAGGATCATAGGCTAACTAGTGGATTTTTAAAAAAAATCATCAAACACTTAAAAGTCGTTATCTACAGTTGCAATCAAAAGGATTCAACTCCCAGAGCAAATCAGGTTTATTGTCAAAATGTACAGACTTTCAGCTGTTTGCGATGAACATATCAAACAAAAGCAACTGAAATAGTTCAACACAACGAATGCTTCAAGTGGTTTCACCAAATTCAACTGAAAATGCAACTTTGGGCGGCTGTGTCCACTGATCGTAGGGTTGGCGGTTCGATTCCCGGCCCACGTGACTCCACATGCCGAAGTGTCCTTGGGCAAGACACTGAACCCCAAGTTGCTCCCGATGGAAAGTTAGCGTCTTGTATGGTAGCTCTGCTACCATTGGTGTGTGAGTGTTAAGGAATGGGTCTTCAACCGCTTACTCCTTTTCAGGGTCACAGGGGAACCTGGAGCCTATCCCAGGAAGCATCGGGCACAAGGCAGGTTTTAGCCTGGACAGGGTGCCAATCCATCGCAGGGCACAATCACATACACACTCACACACCCGTTCATACACTACGGACACTTTAGACACGCCAAATCGCTAAGGTTAAAAAAATGCTATATAAGTTCAGCCCATTAACCATTTAAATTATAATGACTTCTCCAGTTTAAAATTGATTCACCCCCTGAATAGAATCCCTCACAACAGCACAAATATGCAAAACAGGTGTTGTCTCAAGCATACCTGATGCAACTAATCAAGGGCTTCATTATTTGCACCAGGTGTGCTTGAGCTGGAACACATGAAATACCTGAACTGGCTAAGGGCAAAAAATGTATGAAATACAGAAAAAGGAAGCTATCAATGGCTGCAAGCAGATTTCTGAGAAGGCAGGTTGTGAAAAACCCTCGAGTGACTGCTAAAGACCTGCAGCAAAACTTGGTGACAACAGGCACTGAGGTTTCAGTGAGCACAGTAAGGCACCTACTAAACGCAGAAGGTTTCCATGCCAGAACTCCAAGACGTTCATCACTACTGACCCAAAAGTACAAGAAAAGTCGCTCAAAATCATATAAACAATCCACAGAACAAAACTGGAACTTTTCAGCACGACGGATCAGCGGCATGTCTGGAGGAAGAAGAATGAAGAAAGAACACTCTGTCCACAATCGAGCATGGTGGTGGCTCGGTGTTGCTCTGGGGCTGCTTTGCATCCTCTGGCACTGGAAACCTGCAGCGTGTGGAAGGTGAGATGGATTCATTGAAGTATCAGGAAATCCTAGGAGAAAAGCTCATGCCGTCTGTGAGGAAGTTGAATCTTGGGAATCATTGGATCTTCCAACAGGACAATGATCCCAAGCATACCTCAAATTCCACCAAGGCTTGGTTGCAGAAGTTCTGGAAGATTCTACAGGGCCAACACAGTCACCTGACTTGAACCCCATCGAAAATCTCTTGAAGAAGGTGCTTGCAGCACACAAACCCAAGAATATTACTGAACTGGAGGCCATGAGGAATGGGCTGATTCCTCAGGAATGCTGCCAGAAGCTGGTGTCTGGCTCTCCATCTCATTTACAGCGGGTCATGACAGCAAAAGGAGCTCTTCTAAGTACTAAAGGTGCTTGCCATGAAGGGGGTGAATAATTCTGAGACTGGTGAAGTCATTATAAGTTGCATTTTCAGTTGAATTTGGGGAAACCACTTGAAGTGTTCATTGTGTTGAACTATTTCAGTTGCTTTCTGATTGAGATGCATCCCTGGTTTAACTCATCACGTCATCATCAACACCCTGTATTGGGGAACTTTCGGTCGAGGGGAACCTAAAGATGTTGCGGACTAAAATGATGTGAAACATGTCACGATTTCCTTCTGCTATCAAATCTCAAAGCAAGGTGCAAACATTTACGCAGGATATCACTTAATTATCTCTGACATTGCAATCTCAACTTCATGGCTTATCTCTCCCGAACACCTGTTAATCTCTAAGTTCAGCCGAAACTTAATCAGCCGTGGCTCGTTTTTCAGATCAGATGTTCTGCACCACGTCTGGGATTTTCCTGTGTAATCAGGTTACATTTTAAAACCTACTGTGCATCAATTATTTATATTTTTCCACAAAGAGTTGGTAATTGTTTATTGCATCTGAATGAGTCTCTGTCTCATGGGGTCTCACACACACACCTAAGCTTCTCATGCACCACCGCTACGTTTTCTCTCATTCATGTACTTCCTGTTCCCATTCTCTCAGAATGATCTCTCATTAATTTAATCAGTCTACTCATCCTCATGACTATACTTCATTTATGACAATGTGTGCAATGTTACATTAAAGAGGACTGCAGAGCTTGTGGAAGATGAAAGACATATTTAAGGAAAATGTCTGTTTCGCTCATTTTCAACGTCTCTGATGTAGTGGTGTTTGTGCTTGGACTTGTCTCAGATGTAGTGGTGTTTGTGCTTGGACTTGTCTCCGGTGTAGTGGTGTTTGTGCTTGGACTTGTCTCTGGTGTAGTGGTGTTTGTACTTGGACTTGTCTCTGGTGTCAAGGTGATTGTACTTGGACTTGTCTCCGGTGTAGTGGTGTTTGTACTTGGACTTGTCTCTGGTGTAGTGGTGTTTGTACTTGGACTTGTCTCTGGTGTAATGGTGTTTGTACTTGGACTTGTCTCTGGTGTAATGGTGTTTGTATTTGGACTTGTCTCCGATGTAGTTGTATTTAACTTGGACTTGTCT
>CM022760.1:6629474-6634474 GCA_012411365.1 Ameiurus melas | reverse complement strand
TCTTGTTATGTGAACGCTCAGCGTTTGGTAACATGACGTGGTAATATCGATCCGTTTCCTGTAAGGAGCGGGCTTCTGTATTGGTAACGTTCATGGACGGAGGAATAAACCACTCCAGGGCATGCTGTTTTAGGAAACTAATCAGCTTCAGGGTGGTGACTCTACACTGCGTTTTATTACCAAACCCCTACGAGGAAATCATATACTTCGGTTTCATGCTACTTGTGAACATTTATAAAGGCTTTAAGCTCCGCCACGGGGCTTTACGCTGCTTAAAAGCGCTGTGATGAAGCGCAGGTCTAATATATAATACACTATGAACACGTGTTATAATGCGTTCGTAAGGCAGTGGAGACATTGCTGTAATTACTTATGAAGATGCACTACGCTTTATCGTGCATTACGAATTCGATGAATTATCCAAGTCGTGTTCATAACACATTATTATTATTATTATTATTATTATTATTATTATTATTATTATAATCACCAAACCCAACCGAGTGCATTCTGGGAAATATAACGCAGTATAAGCGCCACTTATAATGCATTCTTTTAACAACTCATAAACGACTGTTGCACTCTGTAATGCAATCTTTTTTTCATTAAGAACACATTACAACACGTTGATGAATGTAATCATAAGTCATTATGTACGCGTGCGTTGCTTATGTCCCGATCGAATGCGTTACGCCACCTCACTTTGAGTCATGTGGAGTTCATGCTTCAGTAAGTGTTCTAACTGACTGTACCGGAAAATATTAGGCATTATACCATGGTCTGTCCGAGTACTCGATTCTGATTGGCTGGAAGAGGTGTGTGTAAAAGGGGAAAAGCGTGTATAGCACAGGTAGTTCCGGTCAGTTCCATCACCGTTCTGACTGAACGCACTGCCTATAAACACCTGTAACCATAGTAACGTACAGTTAAACTCACGTCTTCATTATTCATTAGAGACGCGGCACAGACGCAGGTAATTCACACAATCTCTCTCTCTATATATATATTATATCTCTCTCTGTGTCTCTCTCTTTCTATCTCACATTTTCCTTCTCTCTTTCTCTATACCTCTTTCTCTCTCTATATATATATACACCTCTTTTTCTCTCTCTCTCTCTCTCTGTGTCTCTCTCTTTCTATCTCACATTTTGTTTCTCTCCCTTTCTTTCTCTCTCTCTCTATATATATATACACCTCTTTTTCTTTCTCTCTCTGTGTGTCTCACTCTTTCTATCTCACATTTTCCTTCTCTCTCTTTCTTTCTCTCTCCCTTTCTTTCTCTCTCTCTCTCTCTCTCTCTTTCTATCTCTCTCTTTCTTTCTCTCTTTCTATCTCACATTTTCCTTCCCTCTTTCTTTCTCTCTCCCTTTCTTTCTCTCTCTCTCTCTCTCTCTCTCTCTCTCTCTCTCTCTCCCTCTCTCTCTTTTCTATCTCTCTTTTCTTTCTCTCTTTTTCTATCTCACATCTTTCCTTCTCTCTTTCTTTTTCTCTCTCTCTGTGTCTCTCTCTTTATGTCTCTCATTTTCCTTCTCTCTCTCTTTCCCTCCATTTTTTTCTCTCTCTGTCTCTCTCTCTCTTGTTAAGTCAGTCTTTCACTCTCTCTCTTTCTCCCCCCCTCTCTCTCTCTCTTCCAAAAGTTATGTCTTTTTTCCCCTCTCTCTCCCTCCTCTCTCTTTCCCTCTTTCATCCCCTCTCTGTCTTTCACACACTCTCTCTATTAACAATTGATTCTAATTCATTTAAATAATTATCATCTTCTCGCACTACTTTATCTCGGTGTGTGTTTTCGAGCGGGCAGAATTTTAGCTCCAGCGAGTTTTCTGAACTGTTATTTCGATCCTTTCAGTCAGTTTTTGCGCTGCGAACATCAGCGGCAGCTTGAACTCGTCAGCGCCGTAAGCACCGGGTGTGCGCTACACCGCTTTAATTCGCTCCACGGCGTGGATCTTTCCTTCCCCGTGTGGTATTATGTAGGCTATATCACACATGACAGACGCGGTTTTAATTCATTATGTGTTCAGGATTTCTAGGAAGTCGTTTCTGAACGGTTGTAGTTGTTTGTATTTGTGTGCTTTGGACTTTTAAGTAGGTATAATCTCAGTTGTAAGCCTGTGTGTGTGTGTGTGGACTGATGTGGCGTATCACTGAGTTCATCATCATCGCTGAGGGTTAGAGCCTTTTGTTGTGAATGTTGTCATTCTCTAAAAACTCGCTCCGACCCAATCTGTGCTAAATTGCGCGTATTTCGGTGATTACACAGCGCGCACAAACAAGAACATCAGCGTGAAAATAAGGCTCTGTGACTCTGCTTGACCTCAGACGGTTTAATGTGGTATTAATATGCAGCAGGCGTGAGTGTTCGCAGATGTGCGCGCACTCGCGTATCGACATCAGGGTTAATTACGTGCGCAGACACACAGGTCATATTTGGAGCTTTGTCACTTCGGATGGTCAGAGATCTGTTCAGTGCTTATTCTTACTGCTGTTTTTAACACGTGTTAATACACGCTTCGGTTTAACACCCCCATCCATCCATCCATCCATCCATCCATCCATCTTCAACCGCTTATTCCTTCTTCAGGGTCATGGGGAACCTGGAGTCTATCCCAGGAAGCATTGGGCACAAGGCGGGGTACATCCTGGACAGGGTGCCAGTCCATCGCACGGCACGGTTTAATCATGTTACTATATATATTTTTTCGCAATGACAAATATACACGCAGCCGGTCGAAAGTTTGTGGACACTCGGCTGAAATGTTTCTCGTGAACTTAAAAAGCTTTTGATCGGAAGGTGTCATTGCATGAAATCGGTGTCGTAGATAAAAAAATTTATATAACCGACGTACTGGGTTTTTTGTTTGTTTATTAGACTAGGGCTAATGATTTATTTACAAAAGAATAGTTTTTTAAACGGCGAAATATTTTCCGAAAAGCAGCCGATGAGAGTCCGGCGTCGGTGTGAACTCCTTTAATACTGTTTAAAAATCAGCTCAGGGGAATTCCTCAAGAAATCGGGCGAGAAAACGCCAAGAATACATTTCTGGAAATTCTCGGCAAAAATGGCGTCGACCTTGAACATGATCAAATACTAAATTATTCCGATTTATTTTTATTTTTTTATCGCAACATAATTCCCATACTTCCATTTGTGTCCCTCCAGAAATTTGATGACTTTATTATTATTCTCAAATGTGACGAATGAAGAACGAGGGTGTCTAAACTTCTGAGCGGTAGTCTATGCAGGTTGTGATTATGATGCGATACAAGTTATCATGTGAAATATTTCATTTCTGGGCGATGTTTATGCAACGCCTTATTGATTCCCGCTCTTTTCTCAGCTTCAGAATGGCTCGCTTCTCTCCCCTAGACAGCTCTCTGGTCTTCATGATGGTTTATCCTTTTCTGATCAACATTCCCTCTTAAACAGGACACAGCTGGGTAACAAGAAACGCCTACAAATCGGCCGGTCTGACACAAAATGTTCTATGTTCTATGTCGTTTAACACGTCTACGTATAAACACCGGGGTATAAAAGTATAAAAACTCTAATCTCTCTACTCGTACTCATCTTTTGAACTCAATCTCAAGTGTTCGCGGGTCTACAGCACGAACGATTGAACTGGCCTTGCCGTTCCGATAGTTTTGGAGGGGACTGTACGTTATGGTTTCAGCAGTACCAGCTCGTTCACAGGGACGTCTCCGGCATTCCGTCCACGCTATGAAATGTAACTCTAAATGGTTAAAAGTTGGTCTCGAGTGTTCATATCCTTAGATTAGACAACATGTTTGGTCACGGATTGGATTCCGGAGTTTATGACAGGGTTTTGTGAGTGTATGGATTCGAGTTTCCGGACTGCTCGCAGTGCTACAGCAGAGATGCAGCACGCATCGTGAAGCTGAGCGAATATGTCACGCCACATGTTAACACTCGCTCAGATCCGGATCCACGCTGACAAATGGCTCTGGGAAATCGGCAGCGTTTTTCACCGCTCTCCATCACGACTCCAATCGACTGATGTCTGGAGGCCGCGCGCTTTTTTTTTTTTTTTTTTTTTTAAAGCCGTCGCTCGATCACGTACCACGTCCAGACGCGCTTCACACTGCATCATTTGTTTTCTCTACACGCCACTGGCTTCCATCTGGCCTATTAAAGCTGAAGGCTGTCCGGTCCGGTGCGCGCCTTTTTTTTTTTTTTTTTTTTTTTTTCTTTTTTTTCAGAATATGATCTCTAACTAAAGCCGAGATCAGACAGTTCAGGACGTAGCAGGAGTAAGTACTTTAGCATAAAGAAGGGTCCCAGTGCAAGGCCTGTCATAAGTCACTTGAAGTCTATTGGGCATGAAAAGTTATTCTAGTATAACATCTAATGGCCTCTGGTCTCCGTGAAACGGAGACGGCCGGGTCAAATAGCGCCTTTTATTGCATGAAGACAGACAGCATGTGGACAAAGAGGAGGAATATTATTAGGCAGGGGACAGTGGAGGCCAGGATAAGCACCCCGGTTGTCTGTGTCTCAGTCGGAGGAGCGTTAATGGAGGAATCTGGGGCACTCGCTGGGAGATTGGTGTGTGTGTGTGTGTGTGTGTGTGTGTGTGTGTGTGCGTGTGTGCTAAATGCCACTGGAGGCCTTTTTAAACATTTACCGAGTAAAGCCGTGTGTGGATCGTTTGATCTTCTCTGTGAATTTGTGGATTTTCAGCTTGGTTTCGGAGACGTTTGAATTGGTATTTTATAAATATTGAATCATCTCCGTGTTCAAATCCAGCAATCATCTAACCTGGGTGGATAATCTGGAACATCACTACATGCATTTATAACACTACTACTACTTTTAATGCTTATTTATCTACCTTCTACCTTTTTATCTTATCCTATAACCGTGTGTGCTTTGATGGACTAAAAGACCTGCCTGTTTGTGGTGCGTGAACAAGGTCACAAGGTCACAGTGGATCTAAAGTCTATCCTGGGAACACTCGGGGTGAGGTGGGAATACACCCTGG
>CM022760.1:6609474-6626974 GCA_012411365.1 Ameiurus melas | reverse complement strand
CATTGAACCATTGTTGAAGAATCATTGTTTATAAACCAACACCACGTCATTCTGTCCAGCGCTTTTGGTTCTTCTTGGCCAATTTCCCTGAAATCGTTAATATTTTTGAAAAATAAACCCGACGCTGTTCGCGCGGGATTAACTTCAGTTTTATCATGGCCTCGAGTGGATTTTAAAAATCATTAAAACCGATTAATAAACTAATTTCATCCGTGATGCGGTTGTGTGGATATTTCTATATCCTTGTGTTTTTAATGAGGGTGCATGTGTGGAAAAGTTCCTGGGTTTCGTTGGCATGAAAAAATATGACACGTTTTTCATATCGCTGATTATTCGTAAGGATTTATTACAACATGGTCAGGGAGTAGTTTAAGTTCAGCTGGTCCTGGACACTAGAGTGCTGAGTGGAATCGTGGGATATCACTGCATTTTACTGGACTCTGGACAAACAGGACAGGACACATCAGTGAGGTTCCCTTGAACCCGGGCTCGCTCTCGGAGCTGCTCGCTGAGGAGATGCATAAAGCAGTAAGAACATGGCTGCTGTTTAGGAACTCTGATACGTGCATGTGGTTCTGATAAGCAGAGGCTGGGATTATAATTGGGTTCTGGCAGGAAGACACGGTGTTGTGTCCCAAACAAAAGCCGTAGGAGACTTGGCATGGAAGTGAACCGTGCTTCGGTCTGGTTCTGACTCGGCCTCGCTGGAGGAACTCGGTCTTTCAGCACTGTGTCCTGCCTGTCTGTCTCACTTACAGAATGTCCTCCACATGCAGACTTTTTGTTTTAATTCAGCACAATCCGATCCAGATGGTTTAATCCATTCGAAAACGTCTCGGACCGTTTCAGGGTGTGAGTGTACTCTCGGAGAACCAGGTTCCATCCAAAAAGGAACCCTTAAAGAATGTACATAAAACGCTTTATTTCTCTTTCACAGAAGATTTCACATGGAACCCTGTAGAAAGCTACATGATTAGAAAAGGAGAGGTTCCACCTAGCTCACTGAAGCGTTCTCCAGTTTGTCTCTCTGTGGGAATGCTTAAAGGATCCACCAAGCATCCCAATAAAACGTTCTTCAGAGTGTCCCTCTTGAGGAGCCCCTAATGTAGAACCTTGAACTGGTGGATTTCGCTTTCAAATAGAATCCCTTTCAGAAAACTACACCAATCCCATCTTGAGTAGAACCCTATGAAACTGAAGAACATCTATCTAACTGCGTAGATATTTCTGGTTGTTTTTGCTACAGTTACTGATGCTGAAACGCTGAACACTTGGGTTTCTCTGTGCTCTCTGTGCCGTCCTCAGATGGTGACCCGGCTGCTCGAGCCCAGACGGGTGAGTTCAGCAAGCCCATGTATCAGAGTGTCATCAAAAAAGAGGGCAGCGGCGTGGGGGCGGGCCTTCGGGCGGCCGCAGACGCCTCGTTGGCTGAGGACTACGTGTCTCCACCAAAATACAAGAGCAGCCTACTACACCGCTACCTGAACGACTCGCTGCGCCACGTCATGGTGGCCAACGGTGTGACGGACGCCCGCAGGAGGAACCACTCCGGCTCCTTCAGTTCCAACGAATATGACGAGGATCTCCTCTCGCCATCCTGCTCGGAAACAGAGGCCAACTTCGTCTACCGTACAGGTAAGACGCAATCGCGGATGTGTTCTCTGGGTGTGGCTGTGTGGACCCGTGGTCTGACTGTGGAACCTCAGCGGTGTGTGCGTTGCCTCCGTGGTTGGTGTATTGTTGGATAGATGCTACAGATGTGTCCTTTCGTTTCCTTTCTATCATTCACACAGGCAATTGTGTTACCTGGTTATTTTCACTGAGGCTTGGGGCCATCTTTGGCCTTGGTTTTTCCCAAAATTAGGACAGCCCGAAGATCTCAATTTTTAATTAAAGATGTCTCTTGACCAACAATTGCAGCAGCAGGGGCCACAAAATCAATGTAGATTGGAGTCGGTCTCTGTTAAACCACCATATGTAGCAGACGTTGCAGGCTGTGGAGTAGCTGTGTAAAAAATCTCTTAAGGTTTCGCCCCATCGTTGGCAGCTCGCGAGTTTGTTACAAGCCTCCTTGACCAGGAATCCAAGAGAGAGGTCAGTTTGAGCAACGTTGTCCAATTTCAAATAAAGAGAAAAGAGCAGTTCACGCTCTACTCCATGCAGCTGTTCAGATCTTGGAGGAAGTGTGCGTTATCTTTCATCCAAGGTTAGTGATTGTCACGCGTTGGCTGAATAACGGTGTCCTGTTTAGTACTTATCTTTGATTTATTTGCGTTTAATGACTGCTTGAAGACGTCACTAGACACTGGTTCTTTATTTTGTTTTATTTTTCGACGATGCAGCCATTTTCAGTTCTCCAGGAGCTAGACGGAAGAACTCAAGCCATTATTGTCACATGTCTCTACGGTAAAGTGATTATTTTTTTTTTTTTTTGTATATCCTAAAGCTTGTCAAGAAGTTAAGGGCAGCCAGGGAGTAGTTCTGGGTTAAGTGCTTTGTTCGAGGGTGTGGTTAGCTGTCGCTTGGCGGCGGGATCGATTTAACGGAGCTGTTCGTTACTAGACGATGTCCGTAACGATGTATGGCGCGTGCGTCTGATCATCTTTATTTTTTACTGCTAATTGTTTGCGTTGATCTCAAGTGTAGTTGCTAAGTGTAGGGTGTGTGTTTGTGCAAGTTGGGGTTAATAATTGCATGTTGCTCCAGTCAAAGCTCTCATGCTTAAGGCGCCACATGGACTGGCTCAGGAGTATTTATCTCAGCTTTTAACACCATTTTGCCCCAAAGTGTAATCTTCGGTCTTCTCAGCATGGTCTTTTGGTTGTTTCTTTGTTCCATGGGTGGTAGGGCTTTTTCTGTATATGCCCCCAAGGTGAGGAACCTTGTTTTCCAGCTGAAATTCGTGAAGCACAGTCACTTGGAATTTATATTTGAAAACGTTTTTAAAAATTGTTTTTGGGCTGGCGTATTGTTGATTGTGGTATCCGTCGTTGATCTGTTGCCTTTAAAGGCGCTATACAACATAACGTTTTATTATTATTATTATTATTATCATCACAAATGCAGAACCGTGAAGGGTTCTATGGCTTTCCTTCTGGAGGAAACCTTAAAGGTCCTATGTAGAACTATCAGAAAATGTCCCACGCTAATAACCCATAATTATACAATGAACCCTCGTTATGAGTCTGGAACAAGCTTCAAATTATTGGTGATTATTTTCTTCTTAGTACTTTGAACTATCAGGTGTTCAACATGTAGCTTGGGTTCATGGTAAGAAACTGTCAGTAAAGGGATAATTAAGGATTCCGATCGTCCTAAAGAGTTCTAGCTGAAGCTATTTTAGACGAGGAAACACTGGGGTTTTAAGAGTTCTCCTAGCAGGCCGACCCCTCCAGAACGCTGAAGTTCTACAGCTCAGAGTTTTCGAAGTGCGTACACATGAATAATGGTTCCGACCACAACAAGTGTCGCTCTTCTAAGAAGTCCTTTTGGACGTTGTCGATGTTTTATGGCTTGGTGTTTTTGAGCTCACTCAGTAATTTTGGCTCGGTTTTGGGCCTAAATCAATGCAACATGCGCTTTCTAGAGCGTCAACATACCCCGATCGTGAAAACTCATAAAAGTGGATCTTTACCAACATGTCAGGTCAGACTGTGCGTGCGCGCGTGTGTGTGTGTGTGTGTGTGTGTGTGTGTGTGTGTGTCTATTACCCGAGAGACCTAATAGTGTGTATATTCTGGAGGAATGTTTCCTGACACCAACACCCAGTTTGTAAAGATCGACATTAACGATTCAGACAGGACTAAAATCGCAGATGTACTCTGGTAATAATGAAGAATTATTCCATTTTCTCAGCATTTCTGTCCAAATGCGCACACACACACACACACACACACACACACACACACACACACAGGGCTGGCTTACTATCCTTGTGAGGACTCTCTGTTGACACAATTATTAATGCAGCTGCTGTGAGTGTTGGTGCGTTTGCACTTGTGATATTTCCGAGACGGTGTGTGTGTGTGTGTGTGTGTGTGTGTGTTAATAATACAGTAGGGTAATCTTTGAACCTACTGTGTGTGTTTGTTCTACAAATCGACCTACAGCTGATTAAGGTTATGTAAGTTCATATTTTGTCTCGCCGGAGATGCCTTCGTCACTCCTCGTCTCACGCGCTGACTTTCTCCCAAGCGTTTCTCCTTATCTTCGTCTCCGTCTTGTCTAATCTGAGGAGCGGAGACGTAGACTCAGCACGAGTCTCAAGTTTCATGCCTTCACACCATGCACGGTGCAGCGAGCAGGAGATAGCCGTCAAGGCCAGAGGAGGCGAGTGTCGGGGTCGGAGAGTTCATGTAGTGTCTGGCAGTAGAGAGTTGTGCTTGGTGACATTAGTTACTCTGCGGATTATTTCTCAATAATTACACTCATCTCAGAATTTTGATTTAATATCTCATGTTCGACGTACAGTCATGGAGGAAATTATTGGCACCCCTGGAACTTTTCCAGAAAATGCACCTTTTCTCCCAGAAAAGTGTTGCAATGAGAAATGTTTTGGTACACACATGTTTATTACCTTTAAGTGCATTGGAACAGCACAAAAAAAGCAGAAGAAAAAAGGCCAATTTGACATCATTTTACACAAAACTCAAGAATTAGGTCGCACAAAATTGTTGGCACCCTCAACTTAATATTTGGTTGCACACCCTTTGGAGAAAATAACTGAAACCAATCGCTTCCTATAACCATCAACAAGCTTCCTACACCTCTCAACTGGAATTTTGGACCACTCTTCTTTTGAAAACTGCTCCAGGTCTCTCAGATTTGAAGGGTGCCTTCTCGCAACAGCAATTTTGAGATCTCTCCATAGGTGTTCTATGGGATTTAGATCCGGACTCATTGATGGCCACTTCAGAATTCTCCAGCGCTTTGTCTCCAACCATTTCTGGGTGCTTTTTGAGGTATGTTTCGGGTCATTGTCCTGCTGAAACACCCATGACCTCTGACGCAGACCCAGCTTTCTGACACTAGGCCCTACATTATGGGCCAAAATCTTTTGATAGTCTCCAGATTTCATGATTCCTTGCACACAGTCAATGCACCCAGTGCCAGAGGCAGCAAAACAACCCCAAAACATCCTTGAACCTCCACCATGTTTGACTGTAGGTACTGTGTAGGCCTCTTTTTGTTTTCTGTAAACAGTAGAATGACGTGCTTTGCCAAAAAGCTCTACTTTAGTCTCATCTGTCCACAAAACGTTCTCCCAGAAGGATTGAGGCTTACTCAGGTACATTTTTGCAAACTGCAGTCTGGCTTTTTTATGCCTCTGTGTCAGAAGTGGGGTTCTCCTCGGTCTCCTGCCATAGCGCTTCTTCTCATTCAGATGACGACGTATGGTTCGAGCTGACACTGATGCACCCTGAGTCTGCAGGACAGTCTGAATTTGCGTGGGTTGACTGAGGTTGTTTATCCACCATTCGAACCCCCCCCTGTTCGTTTCTTTTTTTTTTTTTTTTTTTTTTTTCCTCCCCTCCGGGAGATTTGTCATCAGTTCCATGGGTTATAAACTTCTTGATTATATCGCGCACTGGACAAAGGAACTTTGAGATCTCTGGAGATTGACTTGTAACCTTGAGATTGTTGATATTTTCCCACAATTTTGCTTCTTAAGTCCTCAGACAATTCTCAGCTCTTCTTTCTCTTCTCCATGCTTGGTGTGGCACACACAGGCACACAACACAAAGGTTGAACCAACTTTTATACACTCTAACTGGCTTCAGTTTTGATTTCTATATTGCCAGCACCTGTTACTATCCACAGGTGAGTTTAAATGAACATCACATGCTTGAAATGAAATTATTTACCCACAGTTTTAATAGGGTGCCAATGATTTTGTCCAGTCCATTTTGGGAGTTTTGTGTAAAATGATGTCAAATTTGCCTTTTTTCTTCTGCTTTTTTGTGCTGTTCCAATGCACTTAAAGGTAATAAACGTGTGTACCAAAACATTTGTCATTGCAACACTTTTCTGGGAGAAATGGTGCATTTTCTGGAAAAGTTCCAGGGGTGCCAATAAATTCGTCCAGGACTGTATCTCAACATCGATCTATTATTTCGAATTTCGAACTCCTCTCAATTAATTCTGACTCATTTTCTCACTTTTGACGTATCTCGAAATATTGACTCGTAAAAATTCTAATTTGCGATCTCAAATTGTTGACTCCTCGATTCTGTCATTTTCTCAAGTTTGACTCACAGTTGTACCCAAAAGTTTGCATACCCCTTGCAGAATCTGCTAAATCTTAATACTGACTACGTTTACATGATCAACAGTGATCTAATTACTGACCTTATTCTGAAACGTGTAACGTGACTAAAACAGGAATACTCCACACGTCTTCATTCCATCTGTGTTTACTCCGAGTACGACTTTAATCTGATTACGGTCATCAGTAATCTCTGTTTACATGCTAGATTCTTAATCAGAGTATCGTCTTAATCGGGTTCATATCGGAGTATCGTCGTCCGTGTAAACGTACTGAACGTTAACAAAATGAGACGGATCATAAAAGTCCCATGTTGTTGTTTATTTAGTTCTGTCCTGAATACGCTATTTCACATAAGAGATGTTCACATATAGTGCACAAGACAAGATTATAGCTGAAATTGATATAAAAAAAAAAATTATCCCGTTCAAAAGTTTACACACCCTTGATTTTTAATCATGTGTGACGTTACCTGGATGATCCACGACTGTGTTCTTCACGAGTCCCTTGTTCGTCCTGAGCATTTAAACTCCCCACTGTTCTTCAGAAAAATCCTCCAGGTCCTGCACACTCTTTACTTTTCCAGCATCTTCTACATATTCGAGCCGTTTCCAACAGCGACTACATGACGTTCAGATCCGTCTTTTCACACTGAGGACGACTGAGGGACTCGTACACGACTGTTACATAAGGTGCGAACGTTCAGTGATGGACACCATACATTAAGAGCCAGGGGGGTGTAAACTTTTGAACAGGGTGATCGGTGTAAATTGTTAGTATTTTGTCTCCTGGGAGACATGTAGCTATCATATTTATTCTGAAGGGCAGGACTAAATGGGGTGGGGGGATCTTTAAACAAATACCTTACTTGAAAAGAATCCAGTGGATCTTAAACATGTTTAAGCAGGGAGTCCAACTGCATTGTGGGTAAACCGTTCAGGCTAGCGTTTATGGTCGTGAGCAGGTTGTGACACTCAATAAGGACCAAGCAGCAGCAGAGCCTGGATTTAAACTCGGATCTTTTTCAAGGCTAACCTCTGAGCGAGCGTCCACGGCGTGTTATTCTACTCCTACGTTATCATGTATTTCAAAGAACGAGAGAAAGGCCGAGAGAAGCCCGAGAGGACATCGTGCGCGTTAGACATCTCGAGAATGGATAATATCGCCGATTGGAGCTTTTGCTATTTCAAAACTTATTTAGAGATGAATTTATCCGCAGGTCATTAACCGAGGACGATCTAACACATAAGGTTGATCTGAGGTTGCTGAAGTGAATACGTGGTAGACTGTAGTCTGCTACAGTGTGTGTGTGTGTGTGTGTGTGTGTGTGTGTGTGTGTGTGTGCGTGCGTTTCCTCTCTTGTTTTCCTCCACAGCAGAACACAGTGTCTTTTGTTCAGAAGCAGCTCGTAACTGATAACGATGTTTGCACTTCGGCGCGAGCGAGATCCCGCTGCTCGGGTTCAGTTCGTCACGTTTTGCTCTATGCAGGGAATCCGAACGTCCGCTCGGACTGTCCGTCCGCTCACGGAGGTTGGAAAGCTGCTCGAGACGTTCCTTTTAGGTCAGCGGGGAGACAAGGACAGAAAGGTGAAAATGTCACTTCCTTCATACAACACCTTGTGTACGACCTCCTGAAGTGCGTTACGCAGCGCTATTCAAATGTTTAACAGCATCATCATCATCATCATAATAAATATGGCATTACACAGCCACGTCTCTGTCTTCGGATTCATCCAGAAGCCGTGACGACGAACGTGAGATAATAGGTCACTAAACGTTTTAGTGACCCTCTGAGCCCTGGTTAAGATGCAGTGTTGGATACGGTGTTTTTGTGGCTCGACCGCGATCGCGCTCGGGCTCGGTAACGTCCGTGGTTTGTTTAACGCCGAGCGTGAGAACACGACACCGACGGGGAAACAAATATTTCCACCATGAGAGCTGGCAAGACACCTGCTCGATCCACATGGCCAGATTAGAGAGATCGGCCGGGAATATTAAACAAACAAATGATGAGATTGACTTTTCACTCCTGTTGTGATGAGAACAGGAGATTTCTTCAGCTTCAGGGACTTGCATCATTTCCTTTAAAGAGATCAGATTCTCTCTCTCTCGCTCGCTCGCTCCGTCGCTCTCTTGCCTTCTCTCGCTGCATACCAGAGGATTTTCATCCTGCAGGCTCTCAGACGATTACAGCAGGAGGCTGAAATTTCAGACGTGAGCAGTGTGGCTTTTTAACAGCCTCCACCGTCTCCCTGTCTGCGGGCCGCGTTAGCTCTTAGCGCTCTCGCTTCAGCACAGCGGCCGACCTAGCACGAACGCCAGTGCGCAGCCGTAACTCAGTGTGACCGTGAAGGGCCGCTTTTATACCGTCTGTAGATTATCATTCCGTCCCCCGGGTTAAAATGAAATCGAAATATTTAAGGGGGAGTCAAATGCAATCGGGATTTTAAAAATAAATAAATAAATAAATAAATAATTCTGCACTGTTTATTGCTAACAGGTGTCTCAAAAGTATCTTTTCTTTCTTTCTTTCTTTCTTTCTTTCTACGTAATCTCCATTTTTCTTTAATGCAAGTGTTCCAGCACTGAACTCTTGCTGTCTGGATTGTTCTAGAAGAGAAATTCTAATTTTTTTCTTTTTTACTCCGCTTCGCATATTCCAAGGTCCGTGAACAAGAAATAAACCGATGTGATGTTAATAATCCATGTTCGCCAAGATCACGGTGGTTTAGAATAATGGTGGGCGTGGCTTAATTTTCATTTGAATTATTATGATGTGTTACATTCACAAAGACTAGTGTATTAGTGTATTAGAAGGCAGACTGGATAACTAACTCGTTCTTGTTGGGGGAGGGGGGTAAGTTTTTTGCAAACAAAGTACTAGAGACTTTTATGTCGATTATAAAAAGTCCTGAGAAATAATGACACTTCCGCAATGCATAAAAGCGTTCAGATACAGGACAGTTAATGTTGACCAATCAAACGTTAGACTGGGGGGGAAACGTGTGATCTCTGTGACTCTATTCGTGGCGTGGTTGTTGGTACCAGAAGTATGTGAGCGTCGGACCTGCCAGAGGAGGGTGACCAGGCTGGTCTGAGATGGCTATAGTAACACTAACGTAAGCACTCTGGACAACCGTGGTGAGCAGAAAAGCATCTCAGAACGCACAACACACCGAGTGTTCCCGTTTCGCCGAGTCTGCAACCCAGTGTGGTCTTCTGCTGCTGTAGCCGAACGCCGTAGCAAGGTTCGATGATTTGTGGACACTGAGCGAACATGTACACCCGCCATTTCACACTTACAGGCAGGCGAGGTGAAATCCAAAGAGCGAGAGGAAACTCACATGGACGTGACGAGAACACGTGAGACGTGAGCTATGAAGTGGCGACGCTACCTGCTGCACCACCTGGCAATTTTTTTTTTTTCCCCCAAATCTGATCTTTCCCCCAATTATTCAACAGATCTAAAACTGTATACACATTCCATTCGTTTTTATTACAGTTCATTTTTACAATTCGAATATCGCCGAAATCTTTCCTGTTGAAACTTTTCAGGTTAACCGAATGCACCATATGCAGGCTACTCTATGAGGCGGAGGGGGAGGGGAAGGGGGGGGGTTAGTTATTAAAATAAATATAAAATGAACAGACAAACCTGCTGGGAATGTCATTGAAAACAAGGAGCGGGAGAATTCCAGGGCACATGCCAGGGATTTTCTTTTAAACGATGCCGTAACGGGATATTAAATGGTTGGAATCTCGCTCGGTGTTTATCTTCCACGCCGCGGTAGATTTCAGGACGTCCCGTGTGATCTGCGTCGCCGCGTAACGCGACGAGGTGAGTGCGTGAGTGTGCGAGTGTGTGCAGGTCGGGGATCGGTCGCGTTGAAACGTTTTCGAACCCCGGTGCTGTGTGGACCGCGCCGGAGACGCGATGTTTACCCTCTGCTTTCACTAGTCACCAGAGCACATTAGGTTTGTGTTTTTGAAATTTCCACGAAGGCGCGCGTTAATACGGTGGACGTCATTATAAATACCATCATGCTTGAGGAAGAATGAAATGCTTCAGATGGAAGACAGATGTGTAAAAGCACTCTGTGTTTGGTTCTGGTTTTGTTTTGTCTTTTTTTCTGAAGAGGAAATTTTAGGAGCTGAAACTGACCCCTTGTGTAAAACGGCTTCTTGGGGAGTCTAGGGTTTAAGCGTTGCCATTCGCCACCTGTTATGCGTAAATGAATCAGAATGGCTTCGTCCATCCATCATTATTTAGTGGGCAGGAATATCGATGGGACGTCCATTTGAGCCAACAGCAGCGAGTGATTTTTCCTCGATTTAAAAAGCGTACTATTTATAGAGTGCTGTTAGGTCTTGACGAGAACGATTCGTTTGAAATGAATCGCGGTGGCCAGGACTGGTCCGATTACTCTTATCGTCTTTTTATTTATTCTATTTTTTTGCTTCATCTGAAATTCAGAATCGTTTTTTTTCTGTTATTAGGAATTCCCCTTTTTTTGGGGGGTTGCCTTAAACAGAGAACTAAATGCTGGCTTTATGAGCTGTGATGAATATTGGGAAGAGAGAAAACAGAGAAGAAAGCCATAACATAACGTCCTGCTGTAATAGTGGATCGTTCTAGTTTCCAGCGGGGTTCTTTCATTTCTCCGGCTCTCGTTCTGCTCTCGGTTGTGCACTGTAGGACGTTTAAAAACATTTTTTTTAACTTGACCAAGAATGTTACGTGTTTTACGACATGAAAAGAAGTACTTTTTTTTTTTTTATTCCAAGGTCAGTCGACATTAAGCAGAGACTGGAGGCAGAAATATGTTAAATAAAAACAGTAATGTCTGACGAGGCCTTTGAGACCCAGACGTGCCAGTCACTTATTGAATACCGGAGTCCAATTTCACTCGGACATAAAAAGAGAAAACACTTTAAAAGTCTCTTCGGTGACGGCCAGCGCGCGGAGCGGCCGAGCACACGAGCCCAGGCCGGAGCAGGTGAGCTCTCCTGAGTCTCCCGCGTCTCAGAGCAACGCACAAACCTTCCGCTAAGAAGTACGAGATCGAGATTGGTCAGTATTACTGTAGAGGCTTTTCCTCTGATGATGGAATTTCCACAGCAGGAACCGTTTCAGGAATCCAGGAACGTTGTCAGGAACTTTAGGTGTGCATCTACTGCAGGAACCTTCACTTTGAAAATCATTGGGTATAAGCTCGGTATAAGCTACAGTTAGCCACTAATAACCTCCTTTTTCCTGAGTGTAGGAATATTCCCACCTCCGTAGGGTAAATTTCATTCGGCCGGTCTGCTCCTGCTCGGATAGTGAGTAGAAGCTCAAGCAGACGTTGAAGCTGAAGACGATAAACACAAGCATCGCATGGGGAAATGACGGAACCACCTCACAACCTCCAGAGAACGCCTGCTTGGTCTTGGGTACCATTACGTGATCGGAAGCAGGCACAGGTACTCGACCGGGGTACACCGAGGTCTGGATTTAGTTTTAGTAAGTGTACCATGTCTTACTGCGCTGTCCCGTGAAAAGACAATGAGACGAGATGAGACGCGCACTAGATTACCACAGACACGAAGAGTTTCCATTTGGCTCAGCTGAAGATTACTAATTAGAAGGCTGTGATTAGAAAGTTGTTTACGTCTAATCACTCCAAGGTTTCTCCACGGCCGAACTGCACCAAGCTCGAGTGGAGCTGGCACCGGATCCGGCTCGTGATGTGCCAGAGATTTAGCGTTACCTGTGTACAGTCTGAAAGGGATTTAAGTGATAACACATCAGGGAAATGCTTTCAGCATGACTCTCTGCCCCTCGCTCTCTCTCTCTCTCTCTCTCTCTCTCTCTCTCTCTGTCTCTCTCTCATGTTCTCAGACGCGAGTGTGTACAGATATCTGGCTTAGTCACGAGCTACTCTCCTCTGGTAGCATTAGGCTGCTGTTTGAAGTCTGCACGTACTGATGGCTGTGATATGGCCTTCTTCCGGCACCAATAACATCGACCTGTCTACAATGCTAATCTAACTCTACAGATCGTCACCGGAGATGGCTAGAGAGGGCATTAGTGAGAGCGCCCACGCGCACATATTTGCATGATAGTCAGGATTAACTCTATTATCTTAGAGTGACACGTTTCCCCACATCCTGTTTACTCCGAACGCACTTATAACGCTTAATAGATGGCTAACTTAACATAACTCGGCAGCACAAAACTTCAATCGGACTACTGTAACGACATTAAGTTGAGACCGACGTGGGAGGAAGTCGCGTCAGTTATGGTCCAGCTTTCCGATATCGGGGCCATAAAATCTAAAGTAGTTCCGTTTTTTGTTTTTTTTTTACTTTTTTTTCCCGTTTTAATTTATTGATTCATTTACATGTGATTCATTTTCATGTGATTCATTTACATGTGATTCATTTTCATGTGATTCATTTTCATGTGATTCATTTTCATGTGAATCATATTCATGTGATTCAATTTCATGTGAATCCTTTACCTTTTCTCTCCTCCCTTCCCTTTCCCAAATATTTCATTGAGAAGAAGAAAAAAAAACAAAAACAAAGGAAAGCAAAATTAAAAGTACCCCCCCCCCCGTTTTTTTTTTTTTTCAGAAGAATTAGTGCCATTACTAGACGTATGGATTTCTATTTTCATTTGGAAACACGTCGGATTGAGGAATTTTATTCAGGAGTTGTACAAATCCAAGAACTCGGTGTTCTGCGTAAATGTTTATTGACCGAGTTCAGCAACTGCCCTTAGACTTACATTATAAGCGCGTTTGTGTTGTCATTTCCTGCCTGTTGGAAATGCATGCGGTCCTGGCACGGTGTGTGTGTGTGTGTGTGTGTGTGGTGCTGATTAGTGTGTTTACTGTCGCTGATAAACACGGAGATGAGAGGATGTTTAAAGAGCTCGAATCCTCTTATTATCCTCCAATCTTTCCACATTAACTTCTACTCAGGCTGCAACCGCACTGGCAGAACCCGGGATCGGCGTGTTTCCGAAATGGATGTCATTGTGTGTCATCTGGAGGAATCCCGACATGCTGAAGCTATGAGAAGTCCGTGTCTGCTCTTAATATTCTCGGCTTATTTCGAACGGTTGGAGAGTTATTGTGGTGGTGTCGCCACCTCACAGCCCCAGGGTCAATCCTGAGCTTGGGTTACTGTGTGGAGCTTCGCATAGAGACTCCCAGTGTGGGTTTCCTCCCATCTCCCAAAAACGTGGTGGTAGATGGCTTGGCTCCTCTAAAATTCCTTTAGGTGAGAACGAGAATCCTATCTTTCGGACAGATCCTTCAAGGTATCATGGAGCGGAGCTATTTCTGAAACTCAGCAACTCACAACTGGCGTTCCACAGGGGTCAGTTCTGGGTCCACTCCTCTTTTCTATCTACACTACATCTCTCGGTCAGGTGATTGAGTCTCATGGCTTTTCCTATCACTGCTATGCTGACGACACCCAGCTCTATTTGTCCTTCCAGCCTGACGACCCATCTGTTTCTGCACGCATCTCTTCTTGCTGGTTAGACATCTCGGTCTGGATGAAGAAGCACCATCTTCAGCTTAACCTGGGAAAATCGGAGCTTCTCGTCATCCCAGCCTATCCCTCAATCAACCAGAACTTCACTGTACAGCTCAGCTCACTCACACTCATGCCAACCAAGGCGGCCAGGAACCTTGGGGTGATTCTTGATGAGGGCTTGACCTTTACAGACCACATCTCAGCAACTGCAAGGTCCTGTAGGTTCATCCTGTACAACATCAAGAAAATCCGACCATTCCTCACCAAACGGGCTACACAGATACTAGTCCAGGCTCTTGTCATCTCTAAACTGGACTACTACAATTCACTGCTTTCAGGCCTCCCAGCCAGCTCCATCAAACCCCTTCAAATGATTCAGAATGCTGCAGCGCGCATTGTCTTCAACCAGCCCAAGACAACTCATGTCACACCCGTCTTCATCTCCCTCCACTGGCTTCCTGTAGCTGCCCGCATCAAGTTCAAGACCTTGATGCTCACCTACAAGACCTTGTCAGGAACAGTACCCTCCTGCCTCAACTCTCTCCTGAAGGCCTACGTTCCCTCTCGCAATCTGCGATCGACTAGCGACCGACGTTTAGTAGTTCCCACTCAGCGAGGCGTAAGGTCCCTTTCCAGAACCTTCACGCATACCGTTCCCCAGTGGTGGAATGCTCTTCCGACCTCAATCCGGACTGCAGAATCTCTCACTATCTTCAAAAAACAGCTAAAGACCCACCTCTTCCGTGAACACCTAACCAACTCCTAGAAGAAAAAAAACCCACACACAACGCACTTACACCTCTACTCTGTGCACTTTGCTTCCTCTGGTATTCAATGAATGGATCTTGTATAGTAGCACTACTTGTATTGTTCTCTGCTTGATATATCGCTTTGCTTATTTGTAAGTCGCTTTGGATAAAAGCGTCTGCCAAGTGAATTAATGTAAAATGTAACGAGTATGGTAACGTGTGTGCGTGTGTGTGTGTGTATGTGCAATGAACTGGCGTCCCATCCAGGCTGTATTTCTCCCTCGCTCCCAGTCTTCCCGGGACAGGCCCGAGATCCGCTACGGCCCTGACTTGCTGAAACTTGCTCTCTGACAGCACGTTGATGTTCTCAACAGCTAGATTTCACATTTCACAGGTGTCCCAGGATCCATCATCTTCAGTTCATCCTCACGCGTTAATCTGCTTCTTTAATTATCGTTAAACGTGTCTTACATATCGGTTCGTGATTTAGGTATCGTTAGGTAATGATAAGTCTTTATTGGTCACGTGTACATTACAGCACAGTGAAATTCTTTTCTTCGCATACCCCGGCATGTCAGGAGGTTGGGGTCAGAGAGCAGGGTCAGCCATGATACAGCGCCCCCTGGAGCAGAGAGGGTTAACGGCTGTCGCTCAAGGGCCCAACAGTGGCAGCTTGTCAGTTCTGGGGCTTGAACCCCCGACCTTCTGATCAGTAACTCCTCAAGTGAAGGTGAAGATGCTTAGTTTAAATTGTAGCAGAGGCCCGTGCCTTTCTGGAGGAAGAATTAAAGGTTTTATGCGGAGGGTTTTGTATTTTTCTCTCTTTGCTGTTCTGTTTTCAGCAGTTTACAAACGAGAGCTTTCGACAAAATATACGGGGTTGTCATTCAATTCCGACGCCAGTTAGACGTCTGGTCCTTCAGATATGGACTGGAAAAGTGTCTCCATCATGGGCCATTCGGATCTTTTTGTATCTTTTACTGCTTTACTGATGAATCGTCACGCAGTTGCAATTCTAATAGCCAGCCACTGCGAAAATGACGTCTCAGCAAGTGAAAATATCTTTAATATAGTTAGATTTATCTACAATATCCCTTTATATGATTACAATAAACCAAATATACCATGATTAAACCTGTTTTTAGACATTTCCCACTCACTTCAAGCTTAAGATTTGATTATTTTAAATATTTAGTGAATAATTAGTTTAAAGCGCACCTATAGTGGATTTGAAACGCGCCTAATTTTGTTCAAAGGTCTCATACGATAGATTTACACGCATCCGAGGTCAAAAAAGCACTTTAACGTGCTCATGATTTTAAACTGCGGCATTGCATCCCCCCCAGTGTCACAAACGACTCGTTCAATGGTCCATTCTAAATGATTCATTCGAAACTCCTCCTCTCAGAGAGCATTCACTGCTCTGATTGGTCAACCGTCCCAGTCTGTTGTGATTGGTCTGTCAGCGAGTAGTCAATGAAGAGCAGAGGCGGGGCTTTTTTACAAACCTATGTAGGTTAGTACAGGAAGTGAAGTCTGGAATCACTAATGAGTCGATTCAGCTGTTCGGAATCGGTTCCTGCTTTTAGGAGTCGATAACCGCGTTTGTCGTGCGCTTTGATTTTTGAAACGTTGCAGACTTTTTACTTTCACAAACAGCTGCGTATAGAACACACCATAATAGGTGCACTTTAAATTTTTTTATATATAATTATCTGCCAACAGAATAAGAAGATTTAGAGCTTGAAATGAATAAAAGCACCGTAATAGATCGCCCTTGCTCTGATTGTCCTTGCCTTCCTGAATTCGTAAATATTAGGCAAATTAACGCTGAAGTACGTCCTGACAGCCATAATATATATAGTGCACATACTGTGTGTATGTTTGGTGAACGAGGGCTGCAATTCTTCCTTAAATAAATCCAAAAACAAATCTCAACTCCCGTAAGCCCTCTCATGTTCTTTCTTCTGAAAGCTACTGAGAGACTTATAGATCAATATTCGCACCAGGGCAAATCTGCAATTTCCTCTGCTCCTTTCTTTTCTCATTTTCTCACAATACTGCCACTGTTTGCTTGCGCTCGGTGCTTTCCAGCAAGCGGCAGAGCCCAGAACATGTCACCGCCGTCGACACGGTGCGAGGCACGAGAGATGAATGTGTCGAGAGCGGGTCTCCGCAGGATTAAACCAGGACAAGGCTGCACAATTTAGTGCTATAGAAACCAGACGGCGTTGCATTTTTGACCGGTAGTGAGAGATCGCCTACGTTTTTTTTAATGTAAATATCTCCGTCAGATATCCACCGGGTATTGTTCCGAGGTCTGTCGGCCGCGTTATGCGCGGCCTATCGGTTTGTCGTCCGAGCGCGGGCCAAACTGTCCTGAGACCGAGGTCACCGAGGACCCCGCTCCGTGTGCTGCGAGTCGTTCCTGATAAGCCATTACCACGACTGCAGTCTTTTGCTCTTATAATACAGCCAATAGAACGAGAAGGAGACTGAAAGAGCACAAAGGAATGAGGGGAGGGAAGGGTAGAAAGAACACGAGACCGATTCGTTCGGGGAACGGACTACAGATGCAGTTGAAAAAGAAGTGGTGGGATGAGTGAGGAAGTGAGGCAGTCTGGGGGGAAGAAAATGGAAACGAGGCCATAGACAGACGGGGGGGGGGAGCAAAAGAACGAGTACTCGAGGCAAGAAAAAAGGCCAGAAGACGTCGGCCCTGGCGAAAATGAGAAAGGCAGAACGAAAGGTGGGATTAACCGGACGAGAGAGCGGATGAGAAAAAAAGGTGCGAGCTGGAGGGATGGTGGGATTGATCGTGGGTGGAGCAGGTTGGCACGCCGACCTGGCAGCGGTGAAGTGATGGGAAAAGCCAACATCTTAACTTCATTCACAGACGCTCCCTGGCATTATTAAAGAACACAGACCGTTGGGTTTTTTTTTTTGTCTTTTTT